>JACBWW010000063.1:691912-769461 GCA_020086605.1 Lanius collurio | reverse complement strand
CAGGAGAGATGTGAGGAATGTTCCTGAGCTCCAGTCAGGGCTACTGGAGTGCAGTTCCCAATGTCAGGCAAATCCCACGTTTCTCAGCCTCCCACATGCCGGGAGATGGACTCTGTGACTGCTCATGAAATGTTTTGTCATCTCACTTCCACTTTTCCGCAAGCTGATGAAAAAAAGCACAAATCCCTCCGACGTGTTGTCTTCCCAACTCCTGATATGTTTTGGCTACTTACAGAGAGTAAGAGGAGTCTTTGGAGCAGATGTGAAATTCAGCTCTTGTTTCCTCGCTTGTCATCACTCGGAAAGCAAAACAAACACTCCTGCTCCTGCAGAAACCAGCCCTCGTGTCCTGCTGCTCTCTGTGCCTGCTCCTCTTCCCCAGGGATGAGGGCTCCTCTCAGCCCTTGTCCCAAATTCCTTAGAACCTGCTGAGAAGCACCAGAGATCAAGAGAGTGTTGGTGTATCACTTCCAGTGGGGGTTTTCCTTCATGTTCTTAAGCCTGTAATCACAGATAAAATAGAAAAAAAGTGATTTAAAGCTGTTCTGTGGCCCAGGAGGAAAAAATCTGATCTGAAACATGCATAATCCTGTACGAGATGAGCCCAGAAGAATCTAATTGGATTCTTCCCCAAACTAAATTCTACAGTGCAGTTATCTCCTTGATTATTTACTGCACACAGTAATAAGCAGACAAAGAAAAAATGCTCCTGGAAAAGTTTTCAGGCATATTTCAGCATCCTGAAAGATTTGTTTTGCTGGGAATGCCTTAATAGGTCAGGATTTTAATGGCCATCACAAGGTGTAGAAGGAATGGCTCTGGAAATTCTGAATTCCATTGCTCCTGTTGCCTTTTTTGGCTGTAAGAACTGATCTGTTGATTTACTGAACCTCCTTCCCTTTGGCACCACAGAGCAGGGAGGGGTCCAGGGCCCCAGGCAGAGCAGGCACTTCACCAGTGACTTCTGGAGGGTGATGAAGTTCCCGCTGTGCTCCTGGTCTCAGATGGAGTTTCCAGGGAATCCCAAAGCCTGAGGACCGTGCTGGGAGCTGCCCTTGGTGCAGCCACAGACTCCAGTGGGAAGGACATGAAATGAAGCCAAGCCCAGCCCGGGGCTGCCCCTGAATGCCCCTGGCACCAGCTCTCCCCACCTTCCTAGGGAGGGGTGGGCACTCCCTGCAGGCTTCTGCGAGGATGTGAGCAGGGATTGGGGAGGATGAACTTCCCAAGGCTTCCCAGGCACCGCAGCCAGCAGCCACCACAGTTCCTGAGCCTCCCCAGATGCATTAAATGAAGTTTTGCTCTTCACGGATGCATAATTAACCCCTTGAGTAAACATCTATTCAAACCTGCATAATTAGCACTGCATTTTTCAAAAGGGTAATGAAAGGCCCTTTTAGGTTCCTAATTGGCTTCCTTTCAGTCAGCTCTGGGTATGAACTATCAGCACGGAAAGGGCTCTGTACAGCAGGCACTGTGTGGATTGGGAATGTGAGGCTGCAATTCCACACAGGATGGCCAAGGGTGCCCAATCAACCACTCTTGGTGTGGACTCTCAGAGAAAACGTGGCTCAGGTTGGAGAAATACAGCCCTACACCCCCAAAGTCTGAGTGTTGGGTAAATTTTTGGGTGGTGGTTTGTATAGTGGGTGGGGATGTGTCCCAGAAAGGCAGTTTTCTATGGAAACAATGGAGATGAAAGAGATGGTTGGGATTATTAGGGACAGATAATGAAGCTGTGCAGTAAATGTGCCACTGAACAGGGTAATTAACAGTAATGCTCATCAGGAGCTAATTACATGATTCTTTACCATTTTTAAATGAATGGTTACCATGTCGTTTCCAGGACCAGAATTCCCAGGTTAAGGAGAACGTGCAAAACCTGAGATTGAGTTCCTTGGGTAACTCAGTCACCAGTTTATCCACTTAATTTTTTAAAAATTAAGCCTGGAAAAAAGAGCTCTTTCCAGCTGAGACAATGTGGACTCAAAGAATCAGCATCCAGACCCACCTCAACTCATTTCCAATCATGCCGTAAATGAAGGAGCCTCCCTGCTTCACAGAATCCCTGTTTTAAGGCAACAGAGAAAAGCAAATAATGCTCCCAGAGTGAGAAGAACGTGTTATTGGACTGCACATTATTTCAAGGAGTTCAGCTACAGCAACACCTTCCCCAACTGCTCAAAAGCCCAACTGCATCACTCGCATTTTTGCCACTTATCTTTAAAGAGCTTTTCCTCATTTGTTTCCTTTTGCTCCAGAGGCCAGGTGGTTCCATTGGCTGTGCTGCAGTGCTCTCTGCTGGCACCAGCCCGGAGCTCCTGGGATGCTCCAGCTGAGCAGAGCCTGTCCCAGACCCTGCCACAGAATCACAGAGTGGTTTAGGCTGGAAAAGACCTTCAGGAAAATCGAGGCCAACCATTACCCCAGCACGGCCACCAATAATGCATGTCCCCAAGTGCCACCTGGGGTTGTCCTTCTGGTGGTGTCAGACCCAAGGTTTACAATCCCTGAGTGAGGCTCCAGGGAAACCCAGGGATTCCCAACCTAGTTCTCTGTATTTGCTTTCTGAGTGTGTGTTTACAGTCAGGGTGTCCTGACTCCAAATCCTCTGCCTGAGGAACACCCCCGCCATGCACACAGGTCCTGTTCCCCTCTCACAGAGGGTTTGAGTGGGAAGGGATATTTAAATCATCTATTTCCAACTTCCACTGCCCCAGGCTGCTCCAAGCCTTATCCAGCCTGGCCCTGGACACTTCAGGGACAGGGCAGCTGCAGCTTCTCTGGGCAACGTGTGCCAGGGCCTCCCACCCTGCCAGGGAGGAATTCCCTCCCAACATCCACTCTACATCTTCCCTCTTTTACTTTCAAACTACTCCTCCTTGTCTTCTCACCAGCTGCCTCTGTAAAAAGTCCCCCTTCATCTTTTTTACAACATTCAGGGGATATTTTCTTCCTCATTCTTTGTAAAACCTCCCAGGCACGTTCCAGGTGCTGCTCCCTGGGGATGGGGATAGCAGCACCTTCCGTGCCCTGTGCAGAGGGGCTGCTGTGCTGTGACCCCAGTGCTGTGACCCCAGTGCTGCTGTGCTGTGACCCCAGTGCTGTGACCCCAATGCTGTGACCCCGGTGCTGCTGTGCTGTGACCCCGGTGTTGTGATCCCGGTGCTGCTGTGCTGTGAGTGACCCCAGTGCTGTGACCCTGGTGCTGTGACCCCAGTGCTGTGACCCCAATGCTGTGCTGTGACCCCAGTGCTGCTGTGCTGTGACCCCAATGCTGTGACCCCAGTGCTGTGACGCCGGTGCTGTGACCCCAATGCTGCTGTGCTGTGACCCCAGTGCTGTGACCCCAGTGCTGTGACCCCGGTGCTGTGACCCCAATGCTGCTGTGCCGTGACCCNGTGACCCCAATGCTGTGACCCCGGTGCTGTGACCCCAATGCTGCTGTGCCGTGACCCCTGTGCCATGGCCCCAGTGCTGTGACCCCAATGCTGTGACCCCAGTGCTGCTGTGCTGTGACCCCAGTGCTGTGACCCCAATGCCGTGACCCCAATGCCGTGACCCCAATGCTGCCGTGCCGTGGCCCCAATGCCGTGACCCCAGTGCTGCTGTGCCGTGGCCCCAGTGCTGCAATGCTGTGACGCTGGGGCTGTGACCCCAGTGCTGTGACCCCAGTGCTGTGACCCCAGTGCTGTGACCCCGGTGCTGTGACCCCAATGCTGCTGTGCTGTGACCCCAGTGCTGTGACCCCAATGCTGTGACCCCGGGGCTGTGACCCCAATGCTGTGACCCCAGTGCTGTGACCCCAATGCCGTGACCCCAATGCTGCCGTGCCGTGGCCCCAGTGCCATGACCCCAGTGCTGCCGTGCCGTGGTGCTGCCCCGTCCCTCACCCCCCCTCACTGATTCACGCTGCCACAGCCAGCAGTGCCTCTCGCTCCCGCTGCCTTTGGTTAAGAGCTGCTATTTTGCTATTTTAGCTCGAGCCCACAGAGAGCTCAGCACAAGTGCCTGAACTGAATTGCTGCTGTCCCAGATTTCCACCAGGCAAGGTCAGGAGCCACCATCTCCATCGATTCCTGCACAGCAGAGCCCTCAGGGGAGCTCTTCCCTCTCACTCCTGCAGGTTGTTGGTGTTTTTCTCTGAGCTTTTCTGAAGCCCAAGCTCTGAACTCTGGTGATGTGGGAACGCTGCAGCTGAAGAGATCTTCTCTCCTTCCATTTTTTTCAGGAATGTTTCTTCCTACTCTGACTTCTGGTCGTCCCCTGCACCGCCCTGCTGCAGTCGGGCTCTTTCTGTGGATTTATGACACATTTACAGCAAGTTCTGCAAGAGCAAGGCAAGGCGTGGGCACCCAGTGCTGTTTGCCAGAGCCACCTCCCCTCCAAACAGCTCCAGGGGCTGGAACACAGGCAGAGCTTCCCTGTTGTTCCTCTCACCTCTGCCTTGAACTCCTCCAAAGCCATCCCAGGATGGCTGATGAATCCCCTAAAACCCCCCCTAATAAAGCCCTTTAATAAACCCCCCAATAAACCTCCCTAATAAAGCCCCTCAAGTCCCTCTGGCTTTGGTGTCTTCCCCAGCAGTGGGACTGGCTCTGCCTCACGCCCCAGCTGAGGCCTTTCAGTGACTTAAAATCAATGCAAACTCCACCAAAACCTTGCAGTAAAGGAAACCTGCACGTTCAAACTCACACTCAGAAATCCTAACAAAATCCCAGTGGGGTTCCCAGAGATGGAGCCCGACCAGCAAAGGAAGGAACAACTCCAAAGAGCCTTCGCCTCAGAACCAAGCTACTGAGGGAAAATATATTAGGAAAAAGAATGTGATTTTCAAGTATTGCCTCAGAGCTGATTTATTCCTGACATAAAACTAAACTTCACAATGATATGGACTTTTTCCATGCATTATTCTAGATGGCAGTGTAAATCAACTGAGAATGCAGTCAGTAAAGTTGTTATTGCCAGCTCTAAAAACCCCACACTATAGAAAAGATTCAAAGAATTATTAATATTTCCTCTATTCCTGTGTGCTGGGCTTGAGCAGGCACACAGAGGGAGGTTTTGAAAGTCAAAATAGAGCCATTGTGTGGAGTAAAATAGCCCCAAATTCCAGGCATGGAGATTAACCTCAGATTGTTCTCCATGGGTTTGTGCCATTTAAATGGTGAGGAGCATCCCCTTCCCAATGCTGGAGCTCCTGGTGGGAGACCCCATCCCAGTCCAGTCCCACAGAACTCCCAGCACCATCCAAAGGAAGGTGGGGTGGTTTCCAAACCCTGACGAGTCGTTTGTTGGAGGAAGGCAAATTCTATTTGCGTTCCACCTGGGAACATTTCAGCGCCAGCCTGGGCAGCGGCGAGGAGCTGCTCGCCCAGCACTGCCCCTCTCGTGCCCACTGGCACTCCTGCTGCCTTACCCCGTGCTCCTGCTGACTCCCCTGGTTACCAGCTCGCTGCTCCATCCCTTCCTCCTCCTCCTCCTCCTCCTCCTCCTCCTCCTCGCAGAGCCCAGGCGGGCTCTAATCCCCGCAGACTCGGAGCTGAGCGGGAGCAGCCAACAGGAGTTGCTTTGTCTGTGCTGACTTGGGTAAGCAAAATATTCTTTCCTTATGAGCCATTTGCTGTTCCTGTTCTTGCACTGGAGCAGGTGGGATCCCCACTCACCTGCTTTGCTTTAAAATGGATTTTATCTTGTAGCAGGGAAATACCGGAGGACTTCTTCTCCGTAGTATCCTCCAGCACTCGTGTTAATATTTAGCATTTTCATAGAAAGCTGTCTCTGGCATTTTACTTCCAAAGTATTTTCGGGAATCTGTTATATTTATAATGGAAATGGAGATTTTTGCAAGTGTTCCCCAAGTTGCTTTGGAAGGGATGGCGTGGTGGGGGGAATACGGGAGGTTTGACGTGGGTTTGTTTTCAATGGCGAGCTTGTGGTTTCAATTCCTTATTCTTTTATCTCTGAACTCGGAGGCTGCCCTGGCACTTCATTCATTCATTCCATCCATTCATTCACGTGCAGATTTACTTGCTTTGCTGTATTTTCTTTTTAAATCAAAGCCCTTTGAGTTTGTATTCTCCTTTGTCTCCTATAAACTTCTAATTCCAAAGGCACATCCCTGAAAGCTGCCTGTCTGTTCCCCCTGCACATGGAAGTTTGTCACGAGACCATTAATCATGCCTTACAATCATTCTGCTAATGCAGTGCATCCATTCAGAAGCAGGGTCTGGCTGCAGATGGATTTGTTGCTGTGGGATATGGAAGCAGAACAAATTTCCTCAGGAAATATTTAAGCAAGGTCATAATAACATCCCTGGCACTCTGAGCAGTGTCGTGTTGGATCAGAGAGAGCAGAGCAGTTTGTTGGCTCAGGCTGTAGAAGAGCCCAAAGATCAGACATTAATATCAAACCTGTTTATTATCTTATCTCTATAATATAAATTCGATAGAAGCCCTGCATGTCGCTGTGTTTGTTATGATGGGGAAGAGGGAAGCTCCACAAATTAAAACCATGTTATGCACTTCATTTTCAGCTCCAGAGGTCCTCACCTGCATTAGTTAATGAGCTTTTCAATCTCATTATGCAACCTTAGCACACCGGTGTGCTTGCACTGCCAAGAGGTGAACGGGCAAAAGGGCACCACAGCCCCCTGTGGGGATCAGGGCTAAAATAACGTGTATTCCATGTGCCCGTGGGTGCCCTCCATGTGCATCCCACTGCCGGGGCTGAGATGTCCCCAGGCACACCTGGAGGGGTCAGGACAGAGCTGACAGGGGAAGAAGGGCAGGAGAGGGATGGGAGTGTGCAGATGGCACACCACAGGGCAGGAAGAGCTGCCAGTCCCAGCACAAAGCGTGTGCCCAACTTCTGCTGTGTTTTTAGTCCTGTGGGAAGCTTCTCCAGCTGTGTGAGTCGATCCATAAATCCAGGTTTGTGCACCAACAGTGGGAAAGGTCAGGGCACTGGAAAGGGCACTGGAAAGGGCACTGGAAAGGGCACAGGGTGCCCAGAGCAGCTGTGGCTGCCCCTGGATCCCTGGCAGTGCCCAGGGCCAGGTTGGACATTGGGGCTTGGAGCACTCTGGGACAGTGGGAGGTGTCCCTGCCATGGCAGGGGTGGCACTGGTTGGGCTTTGGTGCCTCCAAACCGTTCTGGCATTCTGGGATTGTTGCACCAGAGCTTGAACAAGTAACAAAAGACAGACAACAAATACATCAAATGTTGCATTGTCAAAGGCAACAGGTGACTTAACCAGAGTGAGAGACAAAGATGGGCTCCCAGAGACTCAGGGAATTCCCATTCTCCTGATCCCATCATCGTGGCTGGAGCCAGGATGCCATGTCCTGCATCAAACACTTCCCTTTGTACCAAAAGAGAAAAAACCATGGAGAAGGATGTGATCCAACATGAGGGGAGTGGGCAAGTGTCCCTCACCTGAGCACATATGGAATCACAGGATGGTTTAGGTTGGAAGGCACCTTAAAGCTGCCATATGCAGCTTTACATCTCAGGAACTCAAACATTCCATTATTTTGCTCTCAAAATAGCAGCATTTACTCCCCTTCCTCGCAGAGAGGCGAGGGCAGGCAGGAAATGACTTGCTGATGATGGCACAGAAAAACTGAGAAAGCAGGAAATCAGATCCACGTGTAGGGAGTGAGAGCTGCTCACCCAGCACCAACTGCCACACAGCGAGTGACAGCAGGAGCAGCTCTGAGAGGAGCAGGTGATTCACAGGAGGCTGAAGAAAACAGGAGAGTACCTTCCTGTGGGAGCAAAATCCACTTTAAAATAAGGAACTTGTTGAATTCCCAAGGAATTAAACATCAATATACTCCAGAGCCAGGATTGGGCCAATCCTTGGGCCAAATTCCTAGAACTGAGTGTCCATCACTCCAGTGTCACCCCGGCGGTGGGGACGGTCACCTCTGCCCAGTGCAGAGGGGTTTGTCTGCCCTGTGTCCCTCTGCCCCTCTCAGGCTGCCCATGGAGCTGGTCCCAACCAGGACAGGCTTCAGCACAGGAGCCCAAAATGCCACTTGTCCCCAGGGCCAGGCTGACCTACTTGGGGTTTTTTTTCTTTTTTCACCTCATATTCTCTGGTTGGCAGCAGGCTGGGAGAGGAGTGGAGAGCTCATCTCAATTTCCCTGTCACTCAGCACCACTGCCAGCCTGAGTTTGGTATTTATTTAAGGTGGATAAAACTCACCTGCCATCACCAGCTGGATGTCTCTGCCAGCAAATTCTCTTTCTGTGATGTTCCATGTCTGTACCTTTGGGATGGGCAGGTGACTTCAAAGAAAATATTATTTAGGGACATAAAATAATTGGCAGAAAGGTTTCTACTGATTGATCAGCACTTTTGTGAGGGACTTTTGACCTTCACTGATTTCAGACATAAAGATAAGGCTGGGTTCTACAAGGAGCTGCATTTCCAATATACACAGGCATCACAAACCAGGAGATAAATAAAGGTCAGGTTCATGAGGCCTTTGGTGATTTTATGGACTGAAGCCTTCAACTGTTTACAATCGAGTCAATTTTGGTTTCAACAATGTTAAATTAACCTTTAAAAATTGTGTCAAGGAGCTGAAAACCCTGCAAATGTGCTAATTAAGGAGATAAAGTAGGTTCAGGAGGAATCCAATATCCAACCTGTCTCTGATGAAAAAAGACCTTTCAGCTTTTTCTCTGCTTTAATACTTCTGCCTTTTCCAAATGGATAAATAATATCCCTGAAAGCTTTTGCTTTGTCTTCTGAAGGCCCAGCTGTGTCCCACAGTTCCTGCTCTGGGAAGGCAGATTCTCCACCCTCCCAGGGATGCTCCCCATGCCCCTGCTGCCCAGGGTCACTTCTACATCTATTTTTCCCACCTTTCCAGACTCCTTTCTCACCTTCCAGTGTCCCCCCAGTCCTTAGACCAGATCTCATTCCGAGTGCTGAGGGCTTTGTGGAACATTTCACACCTCCCAGACCTCAGCTCTAATTCTGGTTCTAACTGGGGAGTCCTGGGCTTCCTACAAGCCCAAACCACCTCAGCCACCTCTCCTCCTCTCCCTCTCAGCGTTCCCTGCTTCCACTCTGGAGGAGATGGGGCGCAAGGAAGAAGATGACAGCAGCTCCTGGAAGAAGCAGACCAGCAACATCCGCACAACGTTCATTTTCATGGAGGCCCTGGGATCGTGAGTACCAGCGCTGCCCTCGGGGCAGGAGCACCCCCAGACCCGGCTCCCCGGGCGCTCCTGGCCCTGGCCGATGTCCCAGGGACACGGCTCCTGCTGGGCCAGCCCGGGAACAGGTGAGGGGGTGCCCAGGGCTGCTGCTCTGATTCCCAAACAGCCCCAAATCCCCCTGGCCCCAAGCACGGCTGAGTCCCCTCTGCCCTTCCCTCCATCCCCTCTAACCCTGCTGGAACCCTGGATAAGCTTTTGCTCCATTCCTGCCTGCTCCTGCTGCTGCAAGGTCAGGGCTGGCGCAGGGAGAGGAATGACAATAACAAGTCGTATATTTAGCTCAGGAACCCTGACTCAGTTGGGGAATGAAACAAAAACAAGGATGTTGGAGTTGTACAATCCTTCCCTGTGCGTTAACAGCTTAATTTGCCTATTCATGGCGATGAGACAACAAAACATTTCCAAGGTGGTGGGGGAGGAATTGAATTACCTCCACCAGCAAGTTCTGTCATGGACAAATTTTCTGTGCCTTCTGAGCCCACGACAAAGTTCCCAAAGAAGCAGCTACTCCAAATTCTGTGCCTTATCAGCCTCAGAAATGAACCGAATTATCCAGCAGCTTTTGCTAAAGGAATGAGGTTAGAAAAAGCTTTGTTCTCTCCTAGCCCACTTGTTGATTCATCATTTTTAATAAGGGGCATAATTATTATAAACTGTTTGGGACAGAGATGTAGAACAGATGCCCCAGCAGCTGATTTGTAGGTTGTTCATTTCCTACTATTGCTTTAATAGGAAAATTTATCATTAGTAATTGTGATTTTTTTTCCCACATGCATTGCTTCAGCTCCCTGAAGAACTGAAATGAAGATCTGGGACCTAAAACCACCTCAAAATTGTTATCACTTTCCTCCCAGGGTGCACAGCACTGCCCTTCCTCACCCTGCCCTCAGCCCCCTGCAGGGCTTTGCAGACTCAGGGCAAGTTCCATTTCATGGCCCCCAATTAACGTGCTGTGGTTTGATGAGGATTAGTGAGGACTGGCCTGGCACAGTGTCACTGTCACTGCCCTGAGCCTCGTGCTCAGCTCCCCAGGACAAACCTTTAACAGGATTGGGGGCTTTAGGCAGATTATAAATACCTGCTCCTTCTCCTCAGGGTGCCCTGACCAGGGAGGGAGCAGCCACTCACTGTCACTTTGTCACTGAGAGGACACAGGTGGCAGCAGGAGAACAATCCGAGGCTGAATTTAAATATTAACTGAGGTTCTCCTGCTGTTTTGCATTTTAGATATGCAGAATGTTGGGTGACACCAACCCAAACTGCAGCTCCCCTGTGGGCTGTGCAGAATTAACATTTTCTCTACAGACAAAACTGTGGGATTTTATCTATATTGCATAACCTTGCCTTGAATATCCTAAGATTGGGGCTGCTGGAGGTACACTTCCAGCTTAACAATCAGCATCCACTCAGAGTTAAGTTCCCAGCACGTTGTTTTCCCTGGCTATTTCCCCTCTCTGTCGGTCCTTCCCAGTTCCCAGAAGCAGCACCCACTGAAATGCAGCTTCTCCCCCTCTCTGCAGAGGTGCCTTCTCAGAAGTTTTCCTGGTGAAGCAGAAGAGCACTGGCAAGCTCTTTGCTCTGAAATGCATCAAGAAGTCTCCTCTCAACAGGGACAGCAGCTTGGAGAATGAAATAGCAGTGCTGAAAAAGTGAGTGTTACAGTCCAAAGAACGCTCCTGATGGGCTGGGTACTTCAAATAAATGGTCTGGTCCCCGCCCCTGATGGTGCCTGGTGCTCCAAAAGGACTTGGATGGGCATCAGTGATCCTCTGCCACACAGGGGGAGGGACATCAGCCCCAGAACACCCCAGTGAACTTTCACTGGTGATTAAAGCAAGATGACTCTCAGGTTTCCCTTCTGTCCTTGCCAGGTTTTGTGTCTGACCCATATTTCCCTTTGCAGAATAAAGCACGAAAACATCGTGACTTTAGAAGATATTTATGAGAGCACAACCCACTTCTACCTGGTCATGCAGCTGTGAGTACCAGCAGAGCCTTTTCTTTGGGCCCACAGGGCAGGACAGGGGCAGAACCTTCCAGCACCCACACCCCAGAGCCCCTCAAGGGTCCACCCTAAATGCCAAGGCTGGAACCAACCCAGACACTCCTTGTGGTACCTTGGCTCATCCCTGTTTTAACAGCAACTTTCTAAACCATGATTTGGATCTATTTATGCAAATGAATTCCTCACAGTTTAGCAGGGCAGAGGCAGAAGTATTTCTAATTAGAGCTGTGCCACGCAGGGTTTCTAGAAATGGAATGGGCACCGTGTCAGCAGCAGAGAAAGAGCCCTGAGCTCCCGGCTGCTGCTGCTGCTTCACTGCAAATTTAGCAAAGAACAAAACTCTATAACCACTTGTGGAGTGGAGCCTGAGGCAGGGCTGGACACCTGAGCTCAGCCCTACCAGGATTTACCTCACAACCCCACCCAGGTTCCCCAGGTTTACCAGCAATCCTCACTGGCAGCCTGGAATTGCACCCAGGAGCATCCCTCGGTCTCAGCCTCCCAAAAGCTGCTGCCCAAGGAATGGTTCTGCTGTAAAAGGACCAGAAACTCAGCTGACCCAACACCAAAGCATGATTAGCTTTGTTTACATTTCTTCCAGTCCTTTTCTAAGCTGCCCTCCCCACAGGGTGTCTGGGGGAGAGCTGTTTGACAGGATCCTGGAGCGGGGCGTTTACACAGAGAAAGACGCGAGCCTGGTGATCCACCAGGTCCTGACAGCTGTCAAGTACCTGCACGAGAACGGGATCGTGCACCGGGACCTGAAGGTGAGCCCTGCCCTGGCCCCTGTCCTGTGGGGAGCTGGCAGCTTCACCTGCTCTGCCCCACCACCTTCTGCTCCTCTTTGCCATTTTCCTACCACAAATTTCACCCTCTGACCCACCCCCTCCGTGTTCACAGCCTGAGAACCTCCTTTACCTCACCCCCGAAGAGAACTCCAAAATCATGATCACGGATTTTGGCTTATCGAAAATGGAGCAGAACGGGATCATGTCCACAGCCTGTGGGACTCCAGGATATGTGGGTGAGCTGAGGGGCAGCAGTGGGGTTGTGCTGGTGGATTTCCTGGAAAAAAGGTTGTGCACATACAGCCTGGAAGAAGGGAAAAATACACGTCAATACGTTGCTAACAACATGCTACTCACAGATGAACTGCAGAGACCCTATAAACAGGTGTAGGGACTGAAAAACATCAAAACTTTTAAAATGTAAAGAAAAGGGTAATTTTGAGAACAACATATTTATTGAAAAAAATTATAAAAATTATTTTACTGCAATGGGATTTTGTTTAATTCCCCCCAGACTGCATTGGCAGGATGCAGCTCCCTGGTTAAACCTCAGCGTGCAGGCAGAGATTGTCTGTGGCTCTTCTATTTAATGGCATAAAAGAGATACAAAAACCACAGACCAGTTCAGCTGGGAAATGGGGCTGGTGCTGGCTGAAACTGCTGCTTTTCCCAGTGCTGCATAATTCTTCACTGCTCAGAACTCCCCTTTGGTTTTGCTGTCCTGCAGCCCCTGAGGTGCTGGCCCAGAAGCCCTACAGCAAAGCCGTGGACTGCTGGTCCATCGGGGTCATCACCTACATCCTGTGAGTACCAGACAGCAGCAGCATCCCACTTGTTTTTCCGTGAGTTTCCCAACTCCCCCGGGGCTCTGCAGAGCGGGGGTGATGCCAGACCTCCCATTTTTCTGTGGAGCACAGTGCTGAATTCCTCCTAAACACGGGAACTAAAGGGCTGTGGGGAATCAAGTGCAGGAGATGAGATGAAAGGAATCACATTTGCTCTGTTCTGTGCCTCATCCTATGCTTTGTTTTTCTCTAATTCCCTACAAATACCATTCCATCTTCCTGGGGACTTTTTGTTTCGTTCCCTCCCACACCACTCAGCTCGGTACCAGCTGTGGCTTTGTCCTCTCGCTGCTGCAGGGAAGTTTTTAACTCTTTTGTGCATCTTTGCTGATCCACTGAGCAGAGAGGGATGGAGGAGTGGGCAGAGCAGCTCCTCTGTCACTCCTCACTCGTGTGGCCTCCCTGGGCTCTGGAGAAGCCTGTGCCCACTTTGTGGTGGCAATGAAGGGCCCCTGGCTCTGTGCTCTGTTCCAGGCTCTGTGGGTACCCCCCTTTCTATGAAGAAACCGAATCCAAACTCTTTGAAAAGATTAAGGAAGGCTACTACGAGTTTGAGTCTCCGTTTTGGGACGACATCTCCGAGTCAGGTAAAGCTCTGGCACTGGGAAGCTCCACATTCCCTCCCGCAGGCTCCAATCCCAAATCCCCAAACCAGCCAAGCCCTGAACGCCCTGGGGTGCCTCAGCAGGGAAGGGGAGGGCTGGGGCTCTGAGCAGAGTCACTCACACAGCAGCAAGCCCTCGGGTGTGGGGATGGTGGGGATGGGCAGAGGCTCCATCTCCTCAGTGCTCGGGGGATGATGCCAAAGCAAAGCTGCCCAGGCTTGGAGCCTGCCTGGAGTGCAGCCTCCTCAGCTGAGGCTGTAGTTAATGTAAATCTGATTTTCACAAATGATTACTGAGCTCTGAGTGGGCTTAGATCTCCCTTGGAAGTGTCCAAGGCCAGGCTGGATGTGGCTTGGAGCAGCCTGGGACAGTGGAAGGTGTCCCTGCCCAGGGCAGGGGTGGTATTGCATGAGCTTTAAGGCTCCTTCCAACCCAAATATTCTGTGATTCTCTAAGAAGGGAAACTCCAGGGTTTTCCCCCATTTTTTTCCTGTGTCCTGTCAGCCACCGCTTCCCCAGCCCAACCTGCTCATGGAGCTCCCCTGCCCACAGCTCGCTGCAGGCTGCAGCCTCACGGCTCATTCCAACATTAATCTTTAATACAAACATACCTAGCAGGGGTGTGCTGGGGTTTAATAACACACATCCCAGTCCCTCCTGCAAGAGAAAGAAAAAAAGGGGAGAGGTGTAAAAGCTCTTCAGGGCAACTTCTAAATCTGCTCAGTTTGCACTTCATGGTTTTTAGAGTTATTCTTTAGGTGAATAAACTCCCAACTCAGACAGTCTAAGAGTGAGGTTTGGCACATTCACAGTTGATATTTTTTCACCTGGAGCCTGTCACTATGAGAATCTCCCTTTATTGGAGTAATTACAGAATTAATAAGGTTGGAAAAGACACCCAAGATCACATCCAGCCCTTGACTGAATCCCACCATGCCCACCAAACCACATCACCAAGTGCCATCTATTCATTGTCTGAGCACTTCCAGGGATGGTGACTCCACCGCTGCCCTGGGCAGCCCCTTCCAGTGCCTGACCACTCTTTCAGTGAAGGAATTTTTCCCAATATCCAACCTGCACCTCCCCTGGTGCAGGGATCCAAACCCCTTTTAATCAGGGCTGACCTCTGTGATGTTCATCCAGCAGCATTTTCCCTGTTCTGTTAGGGCCAGGTCTGGCAAGAAGGTGAAAATAACCTTTTCTCTCTGCTTTTTTCCCCCCTTTCCCAAACAGCCAAGGATTTCATCCGACATTTACTGGAGAAGAACCCAAGTGCAAGGTTCACCTGTGAGGAAGCCCTGCGGCACCCGTGGTGAGGGGACAGGGTGGCCACAGGGATTCTCCAGCCCCCACGTCTCGCTCCATGTGCTCCGTGGGAGCTGGGAACAGGAGTGTCCCCCACCCCGTCATTAACGTCACCGCCGCCCCCACGCTGGCTCCTTCTTGTGAGCAAAGAAAGCAAACCATGAATAATTAAAGATGCAATTTGTGCATATTTGCCTCCACAAACAGAGGCAGAGAAGAAATCCCACCCTGAGCTTTCTCAGGCTTTGAAGTGTGTGTTTGTGTTACATTTTGTTGCTGTTTTTCCTTTGGGTTTAATTATTGCTGATTGAACGTACAAAGCAGTTCAGTGCTTCCAGAATGTGGAATGCCTTACAAATGCCATCTGCTTACGAGCCCATTTTCTTCTCTTCCCATCTGCAGGATTAATGGAAACACAGCCCTTCACCGTGACATCTACCCATCTGTCAGTGCTCAGATCCAGAAAAACTTTGCAAAGAGCAAATGGAGGGTAAGTGGCTGCTGCCAGGAACCCAGAGCCATTTCACCAACAAATACCAGTTGCTGTCAGCCAGCACTGAGCAGGGCTTCAGCTGGGTGGGTAAGCACCCAAAAGCTGGGATCCTGCAAAGCTGGATCCTCCACACTGCCTGCAGTCAGTGTTTGCAGGGTGTTTGGAGCAATATTCCCCACTGCAAAGTGAGTTGGGAGATTCACCACAAACATGGAGCTGCAGGGACCTCACCAGGAGAGCGGAGGGCAGGGGGCCATTCCCAGCTGTTCCCCATTTTCCTCAGGTGGAAACTCCAAAAGCATCAGCAGTTTGCACTGGATGGAAAACACGGAGTTTATGGCAGGAATGTGTCCATCCCAAACAGTGCCAGCAGCCCTGTGCCCGGTGTCACCTGGGGGACAGCATGTCCTGGCAGCACCAGGTGCTCACCAGGGCTTTTGTCTCCTTCCCCAGCAAGCCTTCAACGCTGCAGCCGTCGTGCACCACATGAAGAAGCTGCACATGAGTGCCCACGGGGCAGCTGAGAGCTCTGCCCCTGGCACAGGCACCTCAGAGCCCGCCAGACCCAGCAGCCCCACGGGGACCCCCCTGCCAGCAGCGCCAAGCAGTGACAAGGACACGGAGCAGGGCCCCTCACAGAGGTATCCAAACCCACCCACCCAGCCCGAGCAGGACATGGGAATGAGCGAGGAGAAGCTGCCAAGGCCCCCGGAGGAGGAACCCCTGCCCAGGGACAGCAGCCTGGCCCTGCCAGACACCCACAGCCCCCCAGGCAGGAACTCCTGTGGCTGCAGCCCCTCCTGTGTGGGCCACGAGAAGACAAAGGCGTCCTCCTGCTCCGAGACAGCGCTGCCCAAAAAGTCTTCAAAAGCCCAGTAGGTATCCAGGTCCTTACCATTGACTTCCAGCACACTGTATGGGAATGACCACCCCTGGAAGGGGATGCCTGGCACTGGAGCTGGTGCCAGGTGGAGGGAGAAGGGGAGGAATGAGCCAAGGCTCTGGCTGGGAGCTGTGCCCAGCCCAGGCTCTCCTGGGTATGTCAGAGCACAGGGTGGGCAGGTGGCCTGGGCTGAGTGGCCCAGCTCCCCACAGACTGGAGCACACTGGTTTCCAGAAAAGCTCCCAGTGGTCCAAGCTGCTGGTGCTGAGTGCCCAGACCCTGCTGTGGCTGCAGGGACTGCATCCAGCCCTGCTTTGCTCTCACAGCTGATGTTCTGTAATTAACACCACAATCCCCCTGCAGAATGACTGTAAATAATTTCTATTTCTCATCTTTCTGTTCCATTCCACCCCTTCCCAACCAGTCATTTCAAGCCAGAGGTTCTTGTTCCAATGAAAACCAGTAAACACTCATCTCACTGTGGCACTGGGCAAACTGGAGTTTGTTTGATCATGTGATGGAGGCAGCCACATGGTCAGAGGTGAGTGCTGTGCAATCCAATCACCAGCTGCTTTTAATTAATCCAGTTAGGGCAGGCGAAAGGGGAAGGCACAAATAGCAGTGACTGAACATGGTATAAATGAACCCAGGTTTTTTACAGCAGAAAAAGCCTTTCACCAAACCTCCTGTCAAGCAATGACTCAGCTCTCAGCTTCTATCAGGGCCAGGCCAGTGACTCTGAAATCTGACTTTTACATCACAACAAGGTTGCCCAGGAACGTGAGAGAGGAACCCAAGCATGGGGTTTTTCACACCAAACTCTACAGTTATTTCAAGCTATTCACAAGGGAAAGACACTGGTGGCAAGCCTCTCCCTCAGCTGGGATTGGGGCTGTTCAGCCCAGTCTCAGCTGTGACCATGAGCAAAGGGCTGACAAGAGCTGCAGGTGCAGGGCTCAGCACAGGCAGGACGTCCCTTTCCCAGATTTGGCCCAGGC
The DNA here is from genome assembly GCA_020086605.1 of Lanius collurio. Classification (NCBI taxonomy): domain Eukaryota; kingdom Metazoa; phylum Chordata; class Aves; order Passeriformes; family Laniidae; genus Lanius; species Lanius collurio. The sequence continues at coordinate 752,301 of JACBWW010000063.1, read as the reverse complement.
AGGTTTAAATGTCTTTGTGAGCAGAGCACAGAGATGCTCATTTTGTAAAGCAGAGTAAAATAATGCGAGTTTGATCCTGTTTGACCACAGCTTGGCTCAATCCTGCTATCATCTGCAGGGCTTTGTGTGTGAGCAGTGAGAAGCTCTGCTGTTAGATCCTGCTCTAAGGAATGTCCCAAAGGTGAGCTCCTGCTGGCAGAGCTCTCCTCAAAAGCTACATCACAGGAGCTCCCTCCTCTCATGTCCTGTGCCAGTCTCTGCTGATGAGGTTTTGAACAGGACTGCGACGCACAAAGGGTGAACAGCAGAGACAAATGCGAGTTAGAGCCACTACAGACTCCAAAAAGGCCCATTCCAACAATCAGTGCTGTGATAACTCTTTGTAACCGAGCCCTCAAAGGGATCTGAGCTGTCCCTCGCCCCCACTGCTGCTCATTAGCAGCACGTTCTGCAGGCAGCACTGAGTGAAACAAAGCCCAGCCCTCACCTGGAATTCTCTCTCTTGCAGAACCAGAAGGGCTCTTTTACTCTTTTCTGCACTTCAGAGCCAGACAGCGCCAGTGTGAGCAAGAAAGGAGGCTCTGCCCCCCAGCAGCTCTTGGAGAGCAGTGACCAGCTGGGCACAGGGGCACAGTAGTGCCAGGAATCCATCGAGGAGCCTCGAGGTGCTTCTGGATCGTTACAGCTGGGAGGAGGCACGGGAAGGTCTGAGGCTGCTGCTCCCACACCCAGTGTATGTTATCCATAGGGCATCATCAGCGCTCCGAGCTTTTGTTTTCTGTACCCTGTTCAGTTGTCAATGCACAAATGCACTGCACAACACCAACCCCACAAAGCAAAGCCATGCAGAGCTTTAACTCCGTGGCAGCTCAGCTGTTTTTACAACCCTCACCCTCTCCACTCCTTGGGCTTGGTTAGTCCAGGCTTTGGCACTCGAGTTGAGCTGCTCAGCCCTCACTGCAGCTGCAACAGGAGAGAGAACCTGCTAGAAACCTCCCTGTGTCTGACAATAGCACAGCAAGGTCTGAGTTCTGCTTCCAAGGCTGTAATTGCACAATGAATACTTGCTTAATAAAGCTGGGTTTTGTTTTGTAAAGTGCCTCTTGGTTATTCATAGAAATCTGATGTGGAAATGGTCTGTTAAGTCCCCTGTGCATCCCAGACTTGCTCCTGCTGGTGTTTCTCTGGCAAAATGTTCCGTGGTAAATAAGCAGATTGTGGCAGAAAATCAAACAAGACATCTGACTTCACCTTTGACTATGTGTTTCTCTAATTTGCATAAATATAGGTATGTTGTACAGAGGGAGATAAAATTCTTCATTTCTCTGATCTGCTTATTTGAAGGAAGATCTCAGAGGGAAGTACTGAAGTCATTACATGTTTGAAGAATTAACTGCAGCACAGATAAAAAGTTTTAAAAGACCCCACAGGAGGGCTTTAATTTGAACAGTGAAATTCAGCTTAAAGAGCTTGAATTGGCTAAAAGAAGAAAAAAAAATAATTTCCTGGTTTCTAAAGCCCTCTTGAAATAACAACCTGGGGATGTGTTTATTTGCCATGGAAGCCTGATGTCTCTCCCCTTTTCTCCTCCAACCACTGGGCAGCTTTAACCAGTCCAACCCACTCCTTGGGGCTGCTCCTTTGGTTCAGTGCAGCTATTTTCCAGAGGTATGGAAAATTAACTTGCTAAAAATAGAGATACTGGACACAGGAGAACTCCAGCTGGAAAATGGGAATGAATACACCAGTCCATGTGTGCAGAAGAGGCAGCAATGCCCTGGAGCATGGGGGCTCCTCAGGAGCACCTCTCATAGTAGGTGACTTTCTCCTTGATGGTGTCCCGGATCCTCCCCACCTGCTCCTCCAGCCCTGACAGCCGGGACAGCCTGGACATCAGAGCCTTGTTGCCTTCCTGAATTTCCGACTCTAAAGCTGAGGAGAGAGGGCAGGGAAGGAAGGGTTACATGGTGGGGTTGGGCTGAGCTTCCACCTCCCTCCTGCACAGCTCTGATGGGCCAAGAAAACCAACATCCTGCACTGCCTCTGCTCCTCCTCTAAAACAGCCCCCAAACAGCCACTCCCAACAAAGCCATCAGCTTTGAATGCTTAAAACTGGAACTGAGTACATGGAGGAAAATGGGAGCACAGTGGCATTGGAAAACTCAATTGCTGGGCACAGCACCACCAGCTACAGCCCAAATTCCACCCTCTCACTGCCCAAAGTGTGTTGTCCTCCTCGTCACTCCTTTCCCTCACACCACAGCAGTCCAGGAGCTGTTCCCCAGAGCACAATTACACTGAGTTTGTGAGAGCCTTACTTTCCATCCTGAGCATGATGCCCATGGTCTCCTCAAAGAGAGCCTGTGCCTCCCGGCCGATGCTCTGCACCCTCCTGCCCTGCTCGCCCAGTGCCGGGCTCTGCCCCATCCTGTCCTGCAGCTCCGTGTACAGCTCCTTCACTTGTGCAAAAGCCTGGGGAAAAGCAAACAAGCACTGCAGGTAGGATCCAGCAGGCTGTGGAGAAGGGGTTATTCCAGTGTTGAATCCTGTTTAGATATTAAATAGATACTGCACTAGAGCATTGGTACTGAATGTGTGACAGTTTGTGATGCACTCAAAGACTGACAGACAGCTCCATGGGCTGCTCTGCCTCAGGCAGGACAGACCAGAAATGAGTTCCAGCAAAGGGTGTTAGGATTGGGAATGACTCTGGAGAAATTCAGCAGTGGGATGATGCTGCCATGTGACAGCACACGAGCCATGGCCTGGATGGGAAAATCTCCTCTCCTTGTCCAGAGCCAGGACACAGCTGGCCGTGCTGCTGCTGGCAGCAGGGACACCCCGCAGCTGGTACCTGCTGAGCACTGCTGGCCTGCTGTGCCGCTGTCCCCGCCATGTCCTGCACGTCCCCGGCCCGCCGGCGGTTCTGGGCAGTGCCGTGCTGCAGCTGCGAGAGCCGCCCGGCCAGCCCGGCCAGCCCGGCCCCGATGGCCGCCACGTTCTTCTCGGCCGGACCAAGGACAGCCTCGATCTGAGAGCAGAGGGATCCGTGTTAGGAGGGAGGTCACATCCAAACCCCCTCCCGGTGCAGGGACCAGCTCTGCTGGCTGAGGGACGCGGATGGGGCACAGGGACTCGGGGAAGCCACCAGGCATCGCTCACCTCCTCCACGCGTTCCTGGATGAAGTGTAGGGAGGAGCCCGAGCCCCTGAGGGCCCCCTGGGCCTCCAGCAGCATCGTGTTGGCTCGCTGCAGGGTCCCCACCACCTCTTCCACACTGCCCTCCACAGCGTTGGCCCGGTTCCTGGGGAAAGGTGGGAAGCAGCCAAGAGTGAGTGTGGGTAAGGGCACAAACTGGAAGTTGAGGTCACAGAGGTAAAATCAGGGAGCTTGAGAAGCAAGACAGGATTGCTACTGAGAAAGTTGCCATCTCTCACCCCAAAAACCCACAGGTCTGCACTGCAGCAGGTTTCTTTGTGAGAGAAACATTAGTTCCAATTCACAGCCTCAAGCAAAGAAGACAAACGAAGAAGGGGAGAGAAACACCTTCCTTGAAACTAGTCAGAAACATTTATTTCATAGTGCATGACAAGGTATTGAAGGGGAAGCAATAACCATGGAAGCAGTTCCAATGAACAATTTTCTGCTCGCAGTGGGACTGTTCAGGCTGGGTGACAGAGCTCTGGAGAAAGCCAGGCTCCCCTGTCTCATCATTTCCAGCAGGTTAAGCAGGTGTCAGACACTACCAAGGAGTTTACAGACTTATCCTGCTGACCTTCTTGCTGGGGGATTGCTGCAAGTCAATTTATGACAAAGCAGATGCTCCAAATTGGCAAGGACACCCTGTAATTACTTTTTAAGGGACCATGGAATAATCCTCCCAACTTTCACCCAGAAAACAAATACCCCACTGAATCTCCTCATGCTCTCTTGTGCAATTAGGACGTAGGTCACCAATATCAGCTAATACCAGGGCAACGCTGTCATCTCCCAACACAGGCACTCGAGATAAGAGAAAAACCTCCACTGCTTTCGGTAAAGCCCTTCTTGTCCTGGTATCTATAACAGGATCTATTCTTGGTAGATTTATTTGCCTGGGGCCCCAGGGAGGTGTCTGGAGATTACAGACTCATTCTTTTAGGCACTGGGTGGACACAGAAGGTCCTGGCCTAAAACTTCAGATTGTGCAAGTCAGGACAGCTCAGGCAGAGCGAGATTTGAACCCAGCTGAGAACCACCAGTTCCACCCCAGCTGAGGGACCCTCAGCTGCCAGAGGCCTTGAACCCCCACTGACCTGGCCTGTTCTGCCTCCTGCTGCAGCCTCTTGGCCCTGGCAATGTCCTCGGCCGTCTGGGCAAGGATGTCCTCCGGGCACTGCAGCTCCGTCGCCAGCTTTTGGATCTCGGTCATTTTCCTCCGGACTGCAGCAGCGTCCGTGGGGAGGCGCAGGGACAGAACTGACTCACTGATTTCCTGGATAGCAGCAGGATCCGTGTCCTTGTCTGCAGACAGACAGCATCAGGAAAGGTGGGAGTGCAAATGCAAGGGAGGAGGAGGGCAGACACCCATGTACATCTCACACACATCTCATTCCAGACAGTCCCAGCATCCCTTCTGAATTAATCTCTTTGAATTCCATGTACTTCTCATTCACACCAGCAAAACTTCCAGGAAACAGCTGAAATGATACCTTGAATTTGGCAACAAGAACACCATGGCTGAGCCCAGAGCAGTCAGGCAGCCCTCACTGAGCAGATAAGCGTGTGTTTCAAGACAAACCTTTTTTCATTTCACAAATAAAAGTTAATAAATCAGAAGCAGGCAGACCCCAAGGGACATTAGCCCAGCGATTAGCTCAGAAATATCTTCACTCATCATTAACACCAGGCAGCACCAAATGACCTGATTTTCTTATTCAGCTAATGCTCAAGAGGCTCATTATGTTATTACAATCTGTGAACAATAAGTCATCCCATCAGTTTGTAGGACAACAAGGAATTCTCATCTGATTAACAGCCTGCTCCAGAGAAGGGTCATCTGCCTGTCTGCATCACTGAGCGTGGCCAGCAAACCTCTCTGCATCGGGTCACTGCTGGCTGCAAATCCCCATCCCTGGAGTGTCCAGGGAACACCTGGACATGGCACTCAGTGTCCTGGGCTGGTGACAAAGTAGGGATTGGGCACAGCTTGGACTTGATGACCTTGGAGGTGTTTTCTAACCTCAGTGATTCTCTGATCACTGTAAAATCCAGCTGTGTCCCTGCACAGACCTTGCAGTGCCAGGGGTACCTGCCAGGAAGCTCCTCACTCGCTGGATGAGCTGCCGGATGCGCTGCATGTCCCCCTCGATCTGCGTCCTGGTCACCCCCAGCTGCTCCACCAGCCGCCGGGTGCTGCTCTGGATCTGACTTGCAGACAGCTCTGTTGTCTTAATCTGCAAACAACAGTGACCTGATGGTGCCTTCTGCTTGTCCCAGAGCCCACAGGCCTGCCTCAGCTCCGAGGGAACTGGGCAAGGAAAAGGTGCTGTTCCCTGTTCTCACTGTGCCTGAGCTTTAAAGGACTGTGAATGTTAAAGACTGGGGGTTGGATCTGCAAAAGAGGCTCTCAAAGAGGGACAGCACCGTTTAGCTTCTAAAAACACCTTTGAAATGGATTTTTAATTACTTTGAAACTTCACTTTCTCTTCACAAGGCACAGAAAGAAGTTGCAAGAGCCCTAACACATGAACTCTCCCTGATTGCACCAAATCCTAGAGCAGACACACCTAAAGGATCCAGGAGTTTTCCATATTCCTACCCCTTCTGCCATACTGGTCCCAACCTAGGAGTGAGAAAGGCTTCCTTGTGGTGTGTCCAGAGCCACTCATGTGCCTTCAGCTGGGCAGGCAGCACCCATGCATGCAGCAGGAGGCCTCCCACTCAGAAATTCCTGGATTTCTGAAGCTGCCCAAGGGATCAAGCCTCAAACAGGGTTTGAGGTGGGGTATTCCTCATTCTCTGCTACAGTAAGCAAAGATCCAAGCAGGAGGACAGCCCACACTCACCAGCTGTGCCGTGTCCTGGAGCCGGGTGCTCAGGCTGCTGAACTCCTTGGCCGCTTGCCCGGCCGCAGCCAGAGCCCCGCTGGCCAGCGGGAAGAGCCCACGGCAGGGCCGGCCGGCCTCGCAGGCAGAGCTGTTGTCCCGAGGGCACAGCAGCCCCTGGCAGCGGGCAGGGGTGCACGGCTCCACTCGGGCCCCTCCACACACCTGGGCAGGGAGAGAAGAGCTGGAGTTGGGCAGCGCCCGGCTGGAGAGCCCTGGGTGCCCGTGAGGGGCAAACACAGCACCACAGGGGCTGCAGACCCAGCCAGGGCCACTGCTGAGCTCGAGCTGCAGGAGCTGTGTGGCACCGGGAGGGAGCGCAGCGGGGCTGGCGGTGACACGGGTGGCACAGCCCAAAGTACTGCAGACATGCCACTGTTGGAGAAGGGCAGCCAGAGCTGGATACCCAAACCTGAGCCAGTGACAGTGGGGCTGGCGGTGACACGGGTGGCACAGCCCAAAGCACTGCAGACGTGCCACTGTTGGAGAAGGGCAGCCAGAGCTGGATACCCACACCTGAGCCAGCGACACCAGGTCAGCATTGCCTCACCAGCCCGAGCTGGAGCAGAAACAGGAGCAAAGCAGGAGCCAAAGCCCTGTGGCTCACGATGAGTAACAGCACATGTGTGGAGCAAACATCTCTGCAGAACCACCCGTCCAACCTGCACTGTTTGCTTTGGGGAGATGTGGAGCCCCTGGAGACCAGCAGCAGTTTGAACTACACAGCATCTGGCAGAGTCACCCCCAAGCTCACACTGCAGCAGGGGCACGTGCACAGCCAGGGCCAGGCTGGTGGCTCGGAACGTGCTGGTGCCCCGAGCAGCAGAGAGGGGAGGCTGGTGGTCTCCACAGCAACCGACACCGAAATGGATCTCCATGGCAATAACAAAGCAGTGAAGGAGAAATAAGAGAAACCTCATCCAGAAATTAAGTGGTTCTTGGAGATACAAGAAGTGACACAAGAGAGCCCCCAGAGGGAAAAGCACATGGTTGGAAGGGGGTGGTGAGCAGTGTTTTGGGATCTGTAATCCCTGGGCAGGGGATGCTCAGCCAGTTCTCCACCGATGGCCACAGCAGCAGCTGAGTCTGTCTGGACAGAGACTTTGTCCTGCTGAGCTGGACTGCCTGAGGAGATAGCATGGCTACAAGGCCAGACTTCTGCCTCCTGAGCTCTCCAGGGCCCCCTTGAAAAGCAGACACCCCCCACGGGGAAGTTAAAAACCCACTTTATATTTTCACCTGGTTGATAACAGGGGTGAGGTTGGGGGCTGAGGCCAGCTCGCCCTTGAGGGCCAGCAGCTCGGCCGTGGCCGCAGCCAGGCCCCGCTGCAGCCCCTCGGCGCTCCGGCGGCTCTCCCGCACCTGGGCCAGCAGCCCCGGGGCACCGGCGGCCAGGCTGCTGGCACTGCTGGAGGTCTGGTGGGCAGAGCGGATGGTCTGGAAGGCTCCTGTGGGAATAAAGGCGGTAAATGGCACAAATGACTCACAAATGCAGCACAGCCCCTCGGGGAGGTGCTGGCTCTGCCCTGCAGTGGCTGCGTGCACAGGAGTGGGGTGCAGCCAGGATTAGTCACTGAGGCATCACCAAAAACTCCTTTTAATTCCAAACACCTTCCAGCCATTCCTTCAGCGAGCTCGAGGTCTCCTGAAGGACTGAACTCTAGGTTGGGGTTAAAAGGCTGAAACAAAACTGAAGGCAGCCAAGGCACACATGCTGATCCTGGCCTTTGGCAGGGCAGGACGGATTTCAGAGCCTTTTCCCAGCTCCTGAGCAGCCCCAAAATTCCTCTCCAGCACAGGCTGGAAGGAAGGTGGCCAGGACTTGGAGCTCTGAGCCCTGCACGGACAGAAAGGTGCAGAGTGAACTGTCCTGGTGCAGCCACTGGGCACAGCTGGCACATCCCGAGCTGAGTGTGTGCTGTGGCAGGGAGGGGACAGCAGGGAGGCACTGTGAGAGAAGGAGCTGGAGCGGGGATCTCATGGCAGCACCACCAGCAGCGTCGCAGAGCTTAATTAGATCTTCTCCTCCCAAATGCCTGACAGCCGCCTGGCTCTCTTCCCCAGCCTCCATCCCTTCCATCTGTGCACAACCTCCATTGTCTCAGCTGCCTCATGGATTCAGTGACACTCTCCCAGCAGGGCTGTCCCCTTTCCCCCCCTCCCTGGCAGCAGAGATTGTGCTGGTGGGAAACAGGAATACAAAATGAGCTCCCAGCCCCAAAACACCAGAGCAAATACTCCAGCAGTGTGAAAGGCCTGGTCATGGAGCAGAGGCTGCATGGGAAGCATCTCTCTCACTGGGACAGGAGGTCTGTTTGCTGTTCTGAGGCTGACAGCAGGTTAAAAAATCCTTTTCATCCACCTGGCCAGGGGGAAGCCCCAGGCACAGTAACACTGAGGTAAATTAACAACTGCAAATGAAGAGATGTTGCAGCTGCAGAGCTGTACCTGACAGGTCTGTGCTGCGGCTGGCTTCAAACTGAGCCTTCTTGCTCTGGTACTGGGAGTTGGTGGCAAGCAAGCTGCTGTTAAGGGCTTCGAGCTCCCTCGAGAGGGAGGCAGTGTCATCCAGGAAACGAAAGTCGGGATTTATGTCTCGGACCTGCTGCCTGGCAGAGAAAAAGAACAAAATGTGAATTAAGTAGAGAGCAAAGCATCTGTAGACAGAGAGCAGGGCTGAGAGCCCTGCTGGGGCACTGCCAGCACCTGGCAAAGGGGCACTTCTGAGCCCCGGGACAGCTGAGGACATGCTGGGGCCTCACAGGTTTGCAGAGAGAGGGGCTGGGCAGCAGCCCCCCACAGCAGGGCCCAGGGGTGCTGGATGTGCCCTGAGAGTGCCACCATGCAGCCTGCCCACGCTCCTCCTGCCTCAGGGATATTGTGCATGGCACAGGCACACGTGGAAGTGCTGCTCTCCTGCGTCCCCACTCCGTGAGCAGAGCAAGGCATGGCAGGGATGGAAACAAAGCAGAAACCATGCAAGCAGCTCACAGAGAAACCCCAGCAGCTCCTCCTGGATCAGGGATGTGCCCCATGGGCAGCACCCGTCCCTCACCTGATGGCAGCGAGCGCGCTGCCCGCCTGGGCCAGGCTCTGCGGTGTCACAGCGGAGTGGCCGAGGATCCCCTGTGCCTGCTGCAGGTTCCCCTGCGCCTGTGAGAGGCGAGGGCTGAGCCAGGACTGCCCCGTGCCCGTGGGCAGCCGCGCTGTGGCGTTGGCCAGGCTGGCCTGGCGCAGGCGTAGGCGCTCGATGTCCCCGTCGTAGGTGTGGAAGCAGGGGTGGCACAGCTCGCAGCCGGGGTAGGAGCTGCAGTGGCCCCGCTGGCACTGGTCACAGCGGGGCCCAGTGACACCGGCGTGGCAGAGGCACCGGCCCGTGGCCTGGTCACAGCCCAGCTCCTCCGTGCCCTGGAAGTCACAGTCACACTCTGCGACAGGAAAGGTGGAGAGAGAGAGAGAGAGAGGTGAGGCCCAACAGGAAGTGGTGCTGAGTAACTTCATATCTGTGTAAGACCAGCCCTTAATTGGGGTTAATGAGATCCCAACCTGACGTCCATCCCCTCCCACCGGCTCTTGCAGCAGCTGGGACAAAAGTGGCACGGGCAGAGGAATGGGAAGAGCCCCCAGGCCCGGGAGCTGGCACAGCCCCTGACCCTGCAGGGCCAGCCCAGGGTGGTGCAGGGCCACCCAAGGCTGCTGGCAGGGCACTGGTGGGTGCTGCAGATAAACTGGGAGGCTGCTCCAGAGAGGAAATTTCTCTTGCAAAACAGCACGGGAACAGGGATGTCAGGACATGGGCCAGCTGCTCCTTTTCCCAGATAATCCATGGCTTTACACAAGAAACACCAAGCCAAACCAAAAGGAAAGGTCCCTAACCTGTGCACCCTCCTTGTGCATCTCTGTAGTGCCTGGGTGGGCACAGCTGCTGCCCCACAGCCGAGCACATCTGTCCTGTGAAGCCATCCCTGCACGGGCACTGTCCTGTGAACTGAGAGGGGAACACGTCAGGGACATTGCTGGACACTCTCCCTCAGCTGCTCTTGACCACCAAAAGCAGCACATGGACCATCTCCTCTGCTCAGTCTGTGCCCAGGGCATGCCCGAGGTACCCATGCCAGGCTGCAGCTCAGGCACAGGATGCAAACAGGCTCCAAGCAGCCCCAGCACCACAAGGAGGGTGTTCAGCCTTGTTTCAAAAACAAAGCAATCGCCCACAAGCAGCTGCTTTGCCATCTCAGGTCTCCTCCCCACGCTGAGCTCATTTGGAACCTATCTTAGGCTCTTAGAATTTGTCATGGTTTGGGGTTTTTTACATTTAACTTTAATTTTCCCAGTTGCCTCTTAAGCCTGAAGTGGCACACATGCTTTTCATTGACAAATGAGCATAATTAACTTCCCTCGCCTGTATGAAGATGTCTTATTAGGGCTTCCTTGATAAATATCAGGCTTCTTAAAGTGACTTAATCTTGCCTCAGTAATTACCACCTTCTTTCATTTTCCTGAATAATCTGTCATGGTGTTTTCTAGGAATTAGGAGATGGAAAGTAAGAGTGGGACGCACTGGGGAACACACAGCTCTTTTTGTGAAGGTTCCCATGGATGGGACAGGACAAAGGAGCCACCCAACAGGTGGGTTTGATGCTGTGACAGGTCTCCAGTGAGACCTTCAGCCATGGCTGTAGCACCCTGGTCTGTGCAGCTCAGCCCCCAAGATCCCCTCACAGTAGCACTTGTGGAGTAGGGAAAAAAAACGGAGCAAGCACAGGGAAACAAAAAGGAAGCCCTGCTGAAGGAAAAAGAGTCACCCCGAGGCTGCCCAGGGTGGGCTGAGGATACCTGGTTGCACTGGGGGCTGTGGGAGCCTCGGGGGTGGCAGGCACAGGGCCGGCAGCCCTGCCCGCTGCCCAGGTCCCAGTGCCCGGCCGCGCACTGCCCGCAGTCGCTGCCCACCACGTTGGGCAGGCAGGAGCACCTCCCGGTCTCATCGTCACAGGGCTCGTCCTGCCGTGTCCCCAGGGCATTGCAGGTGCATCCTGGAACACCGAGAGGTTGGGTTAGGGTCGGTACAGACAAGCACAGAGCACCAGGCCAGCCTCCTGAAGGACCTGGTAGCCACCCAAAGGGGCTCTCCCGTCTCTCCCTTCCCACCCGAGCTCAAGGGATCTGCACCTTGCTCTGCCAGCCCCCCCAAATGCTGCAGCAGGAATTGAAGCCTGAGGGGTCTCAGCATCCTCCAGCACAGGGGGACACAGGCCTGCCCTGACCCACAGCTGCCCTGTGCTGCCCCACTCTCCACACAGCATCACCTCCTGCCTGCCCTGAGCCCGGGGGCACTCGGATACAGCTGCACCCCCCCAAACCCCACCTGCCCTGTGCTTTTTGCTAAACTTACACCTGAAACCACCCCCAGACTGAACAAGGAGCTTTTAGAAACCTTTACAAAGCAGGCCCTTGGCTTGAAAACCCCAAAGCTGGGCAGGACCTGGGTCCCTTTTGGGGCCACAGAAGGGGCAGAGGTGGGGAGGGGGCACCCCGGGGGCAGGGGGAATGCTCCAGGGGTACTCACTGCGGCACCCAGCGGGGTTGGCACCGGCCAGCAGGGCAAAGCCCGGCTTGCAGAGGTGGCAGCGGTCACCCTGCACGTTGTCCTTGCAGATACAGCGCCCTGTCACCGGGTCACAGGCAGAGCCGGGCATGGTGCCATCCGGGTCACACTCACAGGCTGCAAAGGGGAAAGAAATGTCCCGGCTGAGGGGCACAGGGGCTGAGGAAGGTGCTGCAGGGGGTTTAGGGATGTCACTCACGCAGACAGGCCTCGGGGTGGCTCAGCTGCTGCTGCTGGTTGCGGAAATAGTTGGTTTTGCAGCGCTCGCAGTTGTTGCCCTCAGTGTTGTGCTGGCAGTTGTCACACACTCCTCCACTGGCCCCGCCACTGGCCCGGTACAGCTCGGGGTCGAAGTGGCATGAGGACGAGTGACCATTGCAGTCGCATCCTACAAAAACCCCAGAGCACAGCTCAGTTGGAGCCGGCACCGTGCAAACCCCTCTGGCAGCAGCAGCAGCGGCACTAGAGGGTGCCCAAGGCTCCTGCGTGACACAGGGACACCCGATGACAGCCCCACAGTGGCACCAGGGGGCTGGACACTGGGGCAGCCCCTGAGTGGCAGAGGTGCCGAGACACCCGTGTCACCACCCACCCCACAGAGGGTCCCAGGAAAGGGGCTCAGAGCTCATGGCTGGGCAGGATTTGGGGCGGGGAAAGCACTGGCCGTACTCTGGCACTCGTGGGGGTCGCTGTCCTCAGCGGGTGCCCAGGGCCGGGCATTGAACAGGGCAGCACAACGCTCGCAGTGGGGCCCGGCCGTGTTGTGCTGGCACACGCAGTGACCAGGGACCTGCTGCAGAGACAAAGTGTGACCCATCCTGGCAGCAGTGGCTCAGGACACAGCCTTATCCTCCCAATGCCCCTCCAGCTCCTGCCTCTCCAGCTCATGCCTGTTGAAGAGCCTCCCACAGCCCATTTCTGGTCACCGTGGCCAAAGCATCCCTAGGAGCACTCCAGGCAGGCAGTGGAGCCATCCCCCTGGTGTTGAGGGCTCTGGCACCCTGAGCTCACCGTGCCATGCTGGTCCCCCGCAGGGGCGCAGTGCTCGGCGTGCCCGTGGCAGAAGCAGCTCCCCAGCACCTGCATCTCTGTCACGGCGTAGAAGGTGCTGGGTGAGTGGTACCCCTGGCGTGGCACATGGGGCAGCTCCGTGAAGTTGATCCGCAGGTTGGTGAAGGGCCCCAGCTCTGTTGGGGACAGGTGTGATGTGAGGGGCAGCAGGAGCCCAGCAGAACCTCTCTGCAGTTGGTGGGGAGGGTTTGGGGCAAGGGAAGGAGGAACTGGCACAAAGAGCAGCAGCTGAGCCGTCAGCAAAGACCAGATGCTGCTGCCTGACACCCTGGATGGGCAGCTCAGGGCCCCCCAGGGGTTACCCCAGCTCAGGGCTTCCCATCACTGCAGAGAGAGCCACAAGGAGCCTCATTCCCCTCTCCCTTTCTCAGCTCTGAAGGAGGCCCATCACTTACTCTCAATGGCCTGGCTGTAAGAGGGTGTGATTGTAGACCCCAGATCTCGGACACTGAATTTCACCTTAGAGGAAAAAAAAAAACAGGTTAAAAAGCAGGAAACTCGAGCTGCTCTCTACTCCTGCTTGGGGCACTGTGTGCCCTGGACCTGCCTCTGCACAACATCACTAAACACAGGGAAAGCTTTCAGAGCTGCAGAGGATTTTGCAGGAAAACACAATGCCTCGTGTGTCACAGAGCAGCAAAGGATTTCTTACCAGAGAGCAGGAATCCCAAGGACTGCCCTCAGGGGCCACAGGCCACATCCCTCTTGAGGTGTACAAGCATCCCAGGCCACCCCATGTTCCTGCAGCACCGCCCAGGCCACCCACCCCAACCCCAGGGCCACAACAGGGGGGCCCTGCCACAAACCCCAAATCCCTACCGTGCCCCCGTGCACAGGGTGCCCTCGCAGCTCCTGGCACCGGGGATCCTGCCAGCCCTCGGGGGAGCCAGGGGGCACGCGGGGGAAGGCGGCAGCACAGTCGGAGGCCAGGTACTGCAGCACCTGCCACGTCCTGCCAGCGTCCACGGAGCGCTCGATCAGCATCGCTGCGGGCGGCGACTGCGGGCAGGGACAGAGAACACCGGCTGGCACCACGGGGTGACACCATGGGGTGACACCACGGGCTGGCACCACAGCCCCAGCCAGGCCCTGCTCTGGCATGACCTGTCCCTCCTCCCTGCAGGCTGCTGGAGCAATCTCTACGCCCTGCAGGGTCTCTCACACCCAGGCCAGCCCTGCTGCAGCCAGCACACACAGCCCTGCACCAAGGTTGCTTTCCAGCAGACATTGCTGGGATGGGGACCCACCACCCTGCCCCACCACTCCCAAGGGAATGAAATTCCCAGTTCTCATGGGAACAGCCATAAAAAAACAGGGAAAAAGGACAGAAACCTGTCCTAGGCATACTTCCTATCAGGAGCCTGAAGGGAGCTGTGCCCCAAGATCCCCACACCACAGAGCCAGCTGGGCCCTTACAAGGGAGCTGTGCCCCAAAATCCCCACACCACAGAGCCAGCAGGGCCCTTACAAGGGAGCTGTCTCCCAAGATCCCCACACCACAGAGCCAGCAGGGCCCTTACAAGGGAGCTGTGCCCCAAGATCCCCACACCACAGAGCCAGCAGGGCCCTTACAAGGGAGCTGTGCCCCAAGATCCCCACACCACGGAGCCAGCAGGGCCCTTACAGGGGAGCTGTGCCCCAAGATCCCCACACCAGGGAGCCAGCAGGGCCCTTACAAGGGAGCTGTGCCCCAAGATCCCCACACCACAGAGCCAGCAGGGCCCTTACAAGGGAGCTGTGCCCCAAGATCCCCACACCACGGCCTCCTCAGGAGCAGAGGAGCTGCCCAGAGACACCAACCCTGAAGTGCAGCACGACGCTGTCCAGCTGGAACGTCTGCCCCAGGTCCAGCTGCAGGGACACGCGCTCCACACCTGCGGGCACAGACAGGCACCGTCACAGGCACGCACTGAGGACATGAGAACAGTCAGGCCAGTCATTTCCTTCTTTCCTCCCCATCCACACAACTCAACACCATTCCCTCCTCTCCTCGGGCAGGTTATTGCCAGGAGTTTGTGTCCCAGGTGACCCTGGTGGCCCTCACCGTTCTGGGACTGCCACCAGCGCGCGCGGCCGGCCGAGGACAGGACGTTCTCCACGCGGTGCCCATTGTAGCTGTGGGGCAGCCTCGAGTCACACCTGCAGCATTTCATGCTCCACTGCAAAAGAAAGGCCATTGGGAGTGAGCACCCCAGCATCCCGCAGGGATGAGCAGGAAAGGCAGCACGGGCTCCTTAAGCACCAAAGAGCATCAGCACAGCTCATTTAGAGAGAGCTGAAGGACCATGACCAGCCACACTGAGGACACACAGGCCTCAAGTGCTCCCATCCACACCTTGTTAAAAACAACGATTCAAGGTTTTATGGACTAAAAACTAAACCCAAAATGCTTTTGACTAACACAGCTTTTTGGCAAATCATCAAAATTGCAGTTTTTTAAGCAACCCCCCTGGTTTCCACAATGCCAACACTTGATAGAAAGCCTTTTGCAGCTTTTCAGGATGGGTTTGTCCTTTCCACACAACCAAGGGCTGTCTGGTGAACAGAAGGGCCTTTCTCTCCTGTCCAAGGGCTCTGGGCGATCCTCGGGGAGCAGAGCAGGAGCAAACAGTGGGTGAGAAGCCAGGGGGTGGGAAGTCAAGTGACTCAAAGTTCAGACCTTCACTTGAGCAAGTAATCCAAGGAGTAAACAGAGATTTAGCACGGGGAATGTGGGGACGGGAGAAAACTGTCCCGCGGGAGCAAACAAATACCCAAAATGTCGCTACCCAGGCAATGCTCCCTGCAGCCACCAACCACCACGGGGCTCCAGAGCAGGCCCAGACATGGGCAGAAGGCAGCAGGAAAGAGATTGAGCAAGAGCCAGGAGTGGGGAAGGGCTGGAGAGCGGCCAAGGGGAGAGGCAGGCGCGGGGTGGGCGAGCAGGTTGGGCGAGGACCACCAGGTAACTGGGAGGGAGGCACCCAGGGGAGGCCAAGGTGGGACAGGCAGGGCCCAGTGGGATGGTGAATTAGGAGATGGTGCCAGAGCCCACAGCAGTGTCCTGGGGGGGACACGGGGAGGCCCCGGCTGGAGCTTTGGAGTGGAGCAAACGCCAGGGACTGCAGAGGCCACTGGGAGGGGAAAGATGCTGCTCAGGGCATGAAATGAAGGGCTCAGCACCTCCAGCCTGGTGGGAGCAGGTTATCCAGGGAAACTGTGGCTGCCTCATCCCTGGAATTGTCTGAGGCCAGGTTAGAGGGGGCTTGGAGCAACCTGGGATGGTAGAAGGTGGTGACAGGGCACTGGAACTTCATCATCTCCTCCAGCCCAAACCTTCTGGGATTCTGAGCTGTCAGCGGCCTGAGCTGTTGAGGAGCCTCCCAAATGGAGCAGTGGGACACGTGTGTCACAGTGACACAACCCAGAGCCTGAGGGATTAGAAAGGATCAAGCAGAGTTTGCCAGAGATGGCAGGAGCTGGCCCTGATGGCTCAGAAAGGTCACCCTGGGTGGGAAGTGGGTCTGGGGGACTGGGTCTGGCAGGGGCACAGCTGGCACTGGGGAAGCAATGAGATCCTCCCTGCAAGGCTGGCAGGGGCTGCAGTGGTTTTAGGTGACAGAGAGGCACAGGCATGTTGGGACCCCAGTGATGAGATCAGCTTTCAGTGACCGAGCAGGGACATCGGGTGACAAGTGACAAGAAGCACTTTTAAGCATCCTGTGGAAGATTTTAGCACAGAGGTGGCTGTAAAGAGAGGAGCCAATTCCAACCCACACCCCAAAGAGGGCCTTTCCTAGGGTTGGGGGAAGGACAGGTCTGTGCTCCAGAGAGCAGCAGGAGGTGGCAGCCACTGGGCCATGGTGGCACCACAATTTCTGGTTTCTCCTTTAGAAATTTGTGGTTTACAAAAATTAATTTGTGTTTTCCTTCCTAACATAGCCCAGACCTGCCTCTGCTCTGTCCCAGGCCTGGGAACCCTTCCACAGCTGGGTGCACAGTGAGATCCTCACTTGGCACCCATCTGTTTCCATAATATTTCCTACAATCTTTATGTTCTCTGTCTATAAATACCCCAGCATAGGAGTTGGCAGACTATAGTATTTGTAACAATATCACAAAGTAAGCAAACAGAGCATTGAAAATATATAATTATGCAATTTCCCTGGCTCTACCAGTGAGAATCACAAATAATTTAATCAGGACTAGGCAGAACTCATTTCAGATAATGGCCACGAGCAGCAAATTGTCAGGGAGCTGCAGGAATTATCCACAGAAATAATCTACTGAACAATTGCTAGTGGTGATTAAACTTCCCATCAGTTCTGACTGTGCTTAGCAAAGGAGAAGGGATGGCTTTCTGCAAGGGGAAAGGTTAATCTCGGCTAAATTATTCATTAGGAGTGACTCGTGCATACTTATGAGACCATTCACATATCCAGGGACACCAGTGCTCTCCAGCAGAGACAATGCAGCTGCAGCCCCACTTCCAACGTGGTGCTGAGTCAAAATGAAGCTTCAACTCTGTGAGACAAACCCGTCCTTCCCAGGCAGCACAGGGCTGTGCTGGCTGCAAAAATCTCCTCTTTTTTTTTTTTCCTTTTCTCAGTTTCTTAATTAAGACTAAAATTAATACTGGAAGCCAAATTCATTTCACATCCTTGGAGTAAATTGTGAAACCCCCATATTGCCCAACAGCAAGATTTGCTCTCACCAACCGTGACTATGTGTCTCAAAGTTCCTTGGGACAGAGGCAATTACCAAAAATGACAGCCCAAGATGAGGAGAGATTTACCAGCACGTACCTTTTTCCAGCTCTTTCTCATTTTTATTTTTTTTTTTGAACCAGGGCTCAGCGGATCCCTGGGAGCTGGGCCAGGAACACACGAGGGCTGCAGCACTACGTGATAAATGGCAGCGAAGGTTTTGGGCTCTGCCCTGGGTCATCCACCCTGGGGGCAGCACTGGCTCTCCAGCACGTCCTCCCCTCCTGCCAGGCAGAGGAGAACTGGGCTGTGCTTGGGAAGGGGTTGGGGCTGAAAAGGCCATTTTAGGGAGGTAAAAGAGGTTGTGGGTTTGTGAAGAAAGCATTTCTCACCCTGTGTGCCTCCAAGCTACTCCAGTCACCCAAAATATGGGTTAAGGAAGTGCTGGGATTAAGGGAAATTCATTCCAGAGTTTTGAAGGATAATTCACAACACAGTTGTGTGAGAGGGAAAGCTACTGTGCTCAGAATAAATAGAGCCATGTCTCAGAAATAAATGGAAGGGGGGAAAAGTCCACAAAAAACAACTTGAAAATGCCCAAGTGTGACACTTCTGCAGGTTTGTGCTGCTCTCCTCCTCGGCCTGACTTGTGACCTGGCTCCTGGGCAGCCTCTCAGCTCTGCTGCTCATGCAGGGGCAACAAAGCCCCAACGATTTTAACCTGATGGCCCCTGCCCAAAATAATTTAAGGTGCTCCTGCTGCCATTTTAACACGAGCAGAGAGCCCTTGAAATCAAACCTCCTGGCACAGGGGCACAACCCAAAATAAACTGCACTTATTCATCAGCACAAAGGGAAGCTGAGCTGTGCAGACCTTTCATTGCTGTGGGGACCCTGCAGGTCCCACATCTGACCCAGGGCAGGGAGAGCGAGCACTGGGCCAGCCAGGCTCCTGGCACTCAGCCTCCCACCAGGGAGCTCTTGCACAATCAATATCCTATAGGGACAGCAATTACCATTCCAAGTTTATCTGGGAACAATCTGGAAGGCAGTGAGAATTTATACACACACAGAAATGAAGGGTTATTAAACAATAGGGTG
Organism: Lanius collurio; assembly: GCA_020086605.1. Taxonomy (NCBI): domain Eukaryota; kingdom Metazoa; phylum Chordata; class Aves; order Passeriformes; family Laniidae; genus Lanius; species Lanius collurio. The sequence goes on along the minus strand of JACBWW010000063.1, from coordinate 733,753 downwards.
GGCAGCAGCCATGAGTTACCTGGGGACAAAGGCACCTGCAAAGCCAAGTTATGTAATTCCCTATTCCAGCCCATTTTCTGCAGGACAGTTCTGTATTCCAGCATTGTTATCTGCAGGATGTGGCTGTGCCAGGCTCATGGAGCAGGGCTTGCCATGCCTGTGAAGAAATCCATACATTTTCCATGGGAAAAGGCAGCAGAAGTTCCCATGGCTCTGCTATCAGGGTTATACTTCCCAGTGAGCAACTGGTATTCACTAAACTGGACTGGGATTCAGTTTTGGAAGAGATATTCCACAGAATCATGGAGTTGAAAGGCAGCCACAGGGATCACTGAGTCCTGTACAGGACACTCCTAAATCCCACCCTGGGCCTGAGATTCTCTTTGCTGTGACATCAATGGCACTTCCTTGCCTGGCTGGTTGGAAATGACACTGAAAATGAGCTCCAAGGTTATGCTCAAAACACAGAGAGAGGCCTCTGCCCCCCAGCTTGGTTTTACCCCAGATTCAGAGTGGGCAGCAGAGATGGGGTAAAGACACGAGTTGGACAAACATCCCATGGATGAGGTTTAAGGAAATAAAGTTCCTTTCCTTTGCTTAAAAGCAAGCACGTGGGTGCCTGTTTTCCTCACCCCATCTGTTCTCACATCAGCTAAACTTCATCTAAAATCTGCCAGGATGACAGGCTGCAAACCCCAAACTGCACCAGCTTATCCCACACCCCACACGGGTCCTGCTGCTTCTGCAGCTTGGCTGCAAGGCAGTGATGAGATGTCTCCCAGCATGTGTCAATCTGCAGCCCTATGGCCAAAAAACATGAGATACAGAGAAGGGAGGAGGGAAAAATAATGGGAATTAGGCTTTTTCTTCGGCAGGTAGGGGCACATCCCTGCAGCAAAAAGCAGGGTGTGCCTGAATGCCTGAGTGAGATAAGCACTGAGCAGCAGCCTCTGGTTGCTGCATGACCTCCAGCCACTCAGGAGCACCCATTATTCAGTGCAAATCCCCAACCTGATGAAGAAAAGCCCAACACTAGAAGCCATGCTTTGGTCCTGTCCAACCACGGTTATTTAATGATTTTGTGGATGCATTGGGCCTGTAAAGAGCTCGATGTGGGTGTGGAATGAAAGTGAGCTGGGAGGTGCAGCTTTCTCTGCTCCAGTGTGCTGGGGTGGGCTCCCAGCTCCCTAAGTGACTCAGGCAGGTGGCCTGGCAGATGAAAGCACCAGCCAGCACCAGCACAGCTTCAGATCTGTCTGGCACTTCCCTCTTAGCAGACACTGGCCGATATTTTTGGAAGCAGCCAAAGAGGAGTTGGTGCTGAGGCTCCAGAGATGCTGCAGAGCAGCCCTGCCAGGCAGCTGCCACCATCCATCAGCAGCAGGGACCCCCTGAGCTGTGCCAGGAGCTCCAACGGGCTCACATCCCACAGGGATCAGGATCCTCTGGAACCTGTCCTCTCAATGTCCCCGTGGATGGCTCCGTGTCACCACGACAAAGAGCTGACAAAGGTGACTTCCCACCCTTCACGTCCACCAAGTGCCCACAAAGATCAGGTGAGAGAAGGCAGAAAATCTTATGCAAACAACATTTTAAATATCAAAAGTCTCCCAGGGCTGGAGGGTGAGAACTCACAGCCACAGAGCCCAGCCTGCTCCAGAAGGATGCAGGGAATGGCAGCACCACCAGCACAGGGACACAGCTCTGCTCCCCTGCTGTTCTCTGGCACAAGATTGCATAGGGGTGCTCAAGGTGTCTGTGAAAGCCCCCCTGTGCCTCCCCTGGGCTAGAGGTACCGGTGGGAGCTGCTCCATGCTCTTCATCACATCTCCATACATTCATTAATATTTACATATATATAACATATATATTTACATATATTATATATAATATATATGCGTAATATACATATATTATAGGTCTGTATGTAAAGAAAGAGAAGCGTTAGCTGAGGCTTCAATCACACCTCAGTCCCTCACAGTCTCTCACACTGAGCCTTTCCTCAGCACCTCCCCTACTCCAAATCCAGCCTCGCTTATTTTCCTATTCTGTTTTCAGTTTCCCTCCCCAGCTGACTCCAGCAGCACTCCCCAAGCACTGAGTGACTTCCAGGCTGGACCATTGGTCTGCCTGGTTCCACCTCCCACCACTGCTCTGTTCACTGCCCTGCACTATAAATGGCAGTGCTGAGTGTCCTTTTGGATTTCAGCGGGCTGAGCCCCCTGCCAGGGATGGAGCAATCAGGAGTGCAAAGTATAAAGGTTAGAGGGATCTGGAGCCAGGCAGACAATGGAGCAGAGGCTGAAGTTGATGAGTGACCACCAGAGTTGCAAAAGAGGGCTCTGGGGCCAGCAGGGAGCAGACGGGCAGCGCTGGCAGCCCCGGGCACTGCAGCAGTGACAGCAACCCCTCATCCCGTGCCCTCTGCTGAGGTTGCAAAACTACCTCCAGATCTGTACCTATTTGGCAACTAAACAAGAGCAAGGCTTGTAACCAAAAAAGGAGTCCTAGGAGTCTATAAATTAAACGAGCTTGCTTTTTATGGGATGGGAATAGGGAAATCAAGTTCAGTTTTGCTTAAATTAGGAAGTAAAGAAAGGGAGGGGAAAATGAGGAAATGCTGAACCCGTGGGGATTTCTCCCAAGAGTTGGTATAATCAGACCTCCATCAGTAATTACAGCTGCAGAACAGAAATCAGGGGATTTGCTATCACTAACTCTGAATCTTTCATTTCCATAAAGGAAAGGAAGCAAAGACTCCATTCCCTGAGCTAGAACTGGAGAATCCAACTCATCATAATGTTAATTGTTCCATATCCCCTTTCACCCTGGTACTTGTAAGGGATGAGGAACATGAAAACTGAATCGTTTGGGGACTTGTAGCCTGGAAGAGACCTCTGCAGCCTTGCTCCCTTGCCTTCTTCCACAGCATAGCCATGAACCCTCACTCCCTAATCCTGCACCCAGCATTTCATTCCTGCCCCAGGTGTAGCACAGCCAGCAGACATGTCCAGGCTCAGCTTCAAAGATTACAAATGATGCAGAGGATCACAATAATGCCCTTCAGAAAAAGGGTCAGGCACAGGGGGTAACCAGCTCCTCCCAGCTGCTTTTAGGATGAGCAGTTTAATCAAGGTTTTGTCCACATTCACATCCCAAGCACAAGGCCTCAAGGCTCCTTTTCAAATAAAAGTCACTGCTAAAAGCCAATGTTAAATGAAGATTTCAGAGGCACATTTATCTGCAATTTTCCCCATCTATAAGCAGAAATTGGGAAGGAACAACTAATTAAGTCAAAACAGAAATAATTGCTTCCATTTCCCCCATCCACAGGCCACAGCAGCCACGGGAAGCAGCAGGGGTTTATTTGTGTGGTGAGCAAAAATCCTGGGAGCAGCAAAAGAGATCCAAAAAAAGAGAGTGGAGGAAATGCCTGACTGTGACTGTCAGCCCAGAAAAGAACTTGAGGGAGGAGAGATGCTGCAGCCAGCCCAGCATCCAGGAGGATTTGATGCTCTCACCCCTCTGGGCTGGGAGCTGCCCCCTCCCTGAGCTCAGGGATGAGTGGAAATCTCTCCAGCTCAGCCAGAACTCCACTGGCTCCACAACAAATCCACTCACAGCCACATCATGGCCTTCAGTTTGCAGGGGAATTCAAACCAGGGGAAGGCTGACTCACTGGAGCTGGGTTTCAGAAAACACTGCCCCACTGGAGGGATGCCACTTCCTTTCCTCCAGAGCATCTCTCCCAAGATCATTTCTGCCTGTCCTGCACTGAACCCTTGGGGCTCCTCCCCAGGCAGCTGCAGGGTTAACAGCAGCCACAGAAAGGCTTTAGGAAGTGCACACACCAGGGATACATCACCCCTGCAGCTCTCAGCTCTGTGCTCAGGCAGATTTATCCTTAAACTCTCCCCGATTCCATGGCAGCTCTGGGAATCTGCAGCTGGATGCAGCATTATCCCCCCAGCAGGATCTCCTGCCCCCGCACCACCAGTGATTGAAAACAGTTGTTCACTTGAGCAGCTTTTCCAAGTCTTTGTGAAAGACCTGAAACATTTCCCTTTTTCACAAGTAAAATCTGAGTTTAGTTTAGAACTAAAATGTCCAGGGATAGGAGGGTTTGGGATATTTTGCCCACAGTGCTTCATGCCAGAATTTTGCTGCCCATTCCCTTTCACTGCCTTCATGCTCAGCTCCTCATCCATGAGGATGGCAGAGAAGGGCTCCAGGGGACACTGCAGGTGGTGCAATGACCCAGCATGGCTGGGAGGGGGACAAATCCCAGCATCCTGGAATGGTTTGGGTCAGAAAGGACCTTAAAGCTCATCCCAATTCCACCCCCTGCCAGGGCAGGGACAACTCCCACTAGCCCAACTCAGAGCCCCATGAAGTTCGGACACATCCGTGCCAAAGGGTGAGGAGGACGGGATGGATGGAGGGAAGGTTTGGGGGGCAGGGGGGAGCAGTGGCTGTACCTCTCCGTGGGGTGTGCAGTACGTCTCGGGCCTGCTGAGGCCGCAGGTGGAGGAGGCTCTCAGGTGAGCAGCTCGTCCCAGCAGCAGGTCCCCAGGGGGAGGGTAGCAGGCTCCCTGGGAACAGGCTCTCTGCGCTCCCAGGAGCTGTGCAGCAGCTGGAACAGGGAAAAGGGATCAGGGCTGATGTCAGAGAGGCACAGGCACCAAGCAGCATCACCGAACAGGGAGCTGCACCAAACCAGCCACAAGGCCATGCTTGGGACAACCTACCCCATGTGCTAACAAAGAGAAGGGTGTTTCACCCCGAGCCACCTTTCTTTTTAATAACGGTGCTTTGTACTGAGAGTTACTTGCAAAACACTTTTTTGCCCTGGCCCCAGGCTTTGGGCTGCAGGGATGCTCAGTACTGCTTGAACTGACCAGCACTGGTGGTGTGCCCTGCTCCCAGAGCCAGCCCTGAGAGCAGCAGCCTCCTGCCAACCCCCAGCACTATAACAAACCCAGGCTCTCTGCTGCTGCCCATACAAAGCTCCCATCAGCAGCGCTGCTATTTAGTCAGCCAGACCCCTGTTCTTTTGGGAGCACTGCATGTGAGCCTTACCCAGCAGGACAAACACTGCCCATGGCCACAGCTGGCAGCGAGGCTCCATTCGGCCACGGACACACCTGGGGAAGAGTTTGCAGCGTGAGTGAAAAGGAGCAGAAAATGTCAGTTCAGAAGCTCAGCCCAGGTCAGTCATGTTCCTTCTCACTTTACAGAAAGACACTTTTAATCGATCTACACAGAATAACATAGGGTGGAAATCGAGAATAATGAAGAGGAAAATCAGCTGCTCAAACTGAATTTGCCTGTGATGCCACAAGCCCCTGCCCCAGCGGCGCTGGTGCCAGCGGGAGTGCGGGGCTGGAAGGGATGGAGTGTGCACACACACACACCCGTACAGCCCCTGCCACCCCTTCCCAGGCACACTGTGCTCTCTGTGCTCCAGCCCCACCCTCGCCCTGTGCTTCCAGAGTCAATTCCAGATCCAAACTCATCGCGTGATGGCCCAAAGTCTCATTCCAGGAAAAGGAGAAACCCGTAAAATCCTCCTGTGAATGGCTCCTGCAGGGAAAGAAACCTCATGGGCTCCTTTCATGGGCAGCCCAGGGGAGGAAATATTGCCAGCACACTCCCCCAGCAGCCAGAAACCTCACCTGTCCTCTTCCCTGCGGTGTCCCCGTGTCCCCCCCGGCAGCCGGCAGAGCCCTCTGAGCGCCGGGTGCTCCTTGCAGGCTTTTAACGCGCAGCTGCCTCACCTGGCGAGAAGGTGCCTGTGGGTGCAGTGATGATAAAGGAGTGATTCAGGGATCCCCAGACATCCACACCCTGTTACCGCATAACTCATGACAGCTCCAGACGGGCACAGCGCACGCACGAGTCACCCAGGCAGGGTGAGGGCAGCGGCAGCTGCTCTGTGGGCACTCAGCGGGGGAAAGCCCAGCTGGGGTTCACTTAACCCACCCAGGGCTGCAGTGGTGCCTGGACCCGGCCCCTCGGAGCTGCTGCTGGGCTCAGCATCGGCTGCTGCACCCCAGTGCTCGCCCACCCTCGCAGGCAGGGTTCACACATTGTGTTTGGCACCGGCTGGCAGGGCAGTGCCACTATCAGCACCTCCGCTCCATCAGTCACAGCCCGGTTCGGGATGCCCACGTGAGCTACAATCACACCATGTGTGTTCTCATATCGGGCTGCAGCCCAAGCAGGGAGAAAGGCAGATCCCCTTCCTGCCCGCTATGCTGGAATTCCTCGAGACACAAAATTGTCCAGGATGAGCTCAGCAAAACACACTCCTGTGGACCCAGCAGCTGTGAAAAGTCAGAGAGCCACATTTTCTAAGAGACATGGTCCTTGTTTGGGTACCAGCCACATGCCCGGCTGATGAGGAGCCCTTGCATCGAGCCGTTTCCATTTACTTCACTGAAATAACCCCAAAGCCACCGCCTCCCCCGCACTGGTGAGGGGCTCCGGACCCATCAATGACTGCAGGTATCTCCTCGGGTTGCTTTGCTGTTGGTGTCACCCACCTCCCATCCCCACGCTGAGTGACACAGGCACGCCAAGGACCAGCAGCTCGGAGCAAGGGTACACACAGAGCTGGAAAAAAAAATACTGTCCCTCAGGCTACAGTGTGTGAAAGTTGGGCTGAGCCTCCTCCGGCTGAGCTGTGCCACACCTGGGCGTGCCTGCCCGGTTCCTGCTCAGCAATGCGGTAACGCCGCATTCCTCCTCCCCAGCCTCCGCCCTGGCCCGGCTGGCAGCAAAGGGGAAGCGAGAAGAAACCCTGGAATGTTTTAAAGAGAAAGACAGGGATGAGATGTGTCCCCGAGCTGCCGACAGGGCCTCTGCACGCTGGGGATGAGTGAACCCTGCCCAGTGAAACCCCTCGGTGTAACCTCGTGTGTGTAAAGTGCTCCCACCGACCCCAGGCTTGCCAGAGCAAGGTAAAATATCACCTGAAATTCCAGGCTCCACAAGTTCAAACAAGAACAAAACCGAGGAGAAGGCTCAGTAACAGCACATCAAATGCAGACCAATAAAAACGGGAAAGGAAAAAGCCAGCTGTGAACCAGTGGGTGCTCAGGGGCAGCTGGGTGACAGGGGATTCCTGCAAGCCCTGGGCCCTGGTGGGAGCCAGGAGGCTGAGGATGGAACACCTCCAGCCTGCCTTGTCCTGGGTAGCAGGGAGGGAACACGTTGCAGATGGAGGCAATGGTGAAAATGCACCACAGCAAAAGAAATGTAAGCATTGGAGCAATCTGGGATTGGTGGAACAGACTGGGGGGGATGCTCACAGAGTTCCTCTCCAGCTCAGCCTGTGCTTACCTGTGCCAGGCTGTGCCCACAGCCCTCAGAGGGCTGGGTGAGACATTCCCTGGAAAACAAATATTATTAACTCCTGCCGGAAATCGTGCTCTGAGTCATGGGACATCCCCTGCCCTGAGGAGGCTGCAGGGGACATTACTCTGCAGAAAGCATCTTCTCCAGGACCAGAGCAGCAGCAGCTCTCGAGGAGCTCCTGTTCCCCACCGCAGCCATGGAGCTGCCTCCTCAGAACGGGGTGAACTCAGGCCCGAACACACTCGGGTGTAGCAGCCAAAGGGGGAAAGGCTGTGACTCCTGCATGGCATGAGTGGCTTTGTTTTACTTCCTGCAGGCTGACATTACTTTCTGCTCACATCTCAGGCATACGAGTACTTTACTCCCTTAGGAGCTTTCCAAGGACACTGTCAGAGTTCAGCAGCTCTGGATTCAGCTGCTGGGACACCACTTCAGTCAGCGCTGGCCAGGCAGGAATGCTGTGTTCAGTTAGTTTTTAACTTCCCTCTCTTGAAATGTAAAACCTCCGTTAAGGAAAAGGATGCTCCTTGAGGATGGTTTTATAGTTCAAGCATACAAAAACTGAACAATACTTAATGCTGCTGTTAAATTTTTCATTGAAGGACTAATAAATGTCTGCAGCACAATTTTTGAAAGCACATTTACTGCAGGAGTGGCTGCTTTACAACGGAAAAAACCCTGCAGATGGATAATTTGCTTATGCTGAGCAGGATCTTGGCACGGGGAGGGCAGACTCTGGACTCCCAGCCCCCGAATTCCCAGAGCTGGGATGAAACCTCCCATCACTGGGTAGGCACAGCCTGTGTGAGTCCTGTCAGGTGCCTGCAACCTTCGTGGGAAAATCCTGGAAGAGTCATGGGACATGGAGCTGGAAGCCCTGAAGCTGCTTGGGGAGAGGAAAACTTGGGAAGGTTTTGTCAGGGGTAAGAAATTATGTCTCATGTTGTAACTTTTTGACAACTCAGTTGCAAGATTACTGATATCAGTAATAAAACGGGTTTTCCTCCACCTAATCTTTTCATTTCCCATTTTAATTCAAACCTGACCAGCAAACCACCTCCTTATTCCAGCAGAGATGATTTAAATCACTGGCTCTGCTGATTACCATGATCTCCTTTAAAAGCATTTCAGGAATTCCTGACAAAACCCCAATTCATGTTCTGAAAACCTGCTCTGAAAGCAAATAAAACTTTGAACCGAAACACCACTGACCCACTTTAGGTTTAAATTCCAATAATTCACTTTAGGTTTAAATTCCAATAACTCTGAGAGCTGGCTCCAAAGGGCAGCAACCCTATGGCCCCAGCCTCCCTCTGCAGCCCCTGCCCAGTGCCAGCTGCAGGCACAGCTGGGACAGGGCCCAAGCTGCCATGGAGGGGACAGTTCTGCCCAGCACAGAGCTCAGCACCTGCTCCAGCCCCAGCCCAGTGATGGGGCAGAGCAGTTGTCCCAAGTCCCTTCAGGAGCCACGCACCAGCTGTAAGCAAAGGCTCAGGATTTGCCCTTAAATTGGGTTTTCCTTTTCCCCCCCAGCTCCTTCCCCCAGCCCACGGAGCTCCCTGTGCCCTGACCCACGATGGGGTGGCACAGAGTCCCCCAGTGTCCCCCGTGGAGCAGGAGGGGCTGGGCTGCAGAGCCTCCCCAGGCACACAGAGCTGGCAGGGCACAGGCTGGCTCTGTGCCCGCTTTCCACCGGGACCTTGATAAAATTATCCTTGCAGGGGAACAGCATTATTTTTGTCACGTCCCTGTTTTCTAAACGGGAAAATATTCCATTAGGAAAGCGTCCAGCTCCCCCCTGGAGGGTTTTGGCTTTTCCAGGAGGTGGAATGGAGGGGTCTCTGCTCCCCTGGTGCCAGCCAGCAACCACCCCCTAGAGCAAGCCTGCCCCCCCTGCAACACCCAGGGCAGAAGTTTTTATGGGGTATTTTAAGACCCTCCCTTTAAGCCACAGATTCTCCTTGTGTGTGACTGACATGAAGGACACGCTGTTTGCTGCTCCTGGCTGCCAGCTGTGCCTCCCCCCAGTGCTGCAACTGGAACAAGGGCCTGGCTGTGCAGGGGTTTGAGTTGCCCAGATAAAACTCAGAGTCTGGGCCCACCTTTGCTCCCTCCCTGGCTGGGCTGTGAGGTGAGCACAGCCCCTGGAGCTCACACTCGTCACAAAGTCCAGCAGTGCCCGACCCTTGTCCACCCACGGCCGCGTGGGAGATGAGGTAACACCTCTGTCCAGTGCTCCTGCCAAGCCCCCTGAGGGGAGGCTGCACCACACTCAACGACATGGCACCAAGAGGCAAGTGTTTTGTCCCTTCCATGACCCTGCAAAGCCCAGAACCACAGCCCAGGCTGGTGGGAAGGGGCTGCCAGTGGCCATCAAGGCCAAGGTGCCACTCAGAGTGGGTCCCCAGACTCAGAGTTCTTGCATAAAAGCATTGACCTCATTCTGTTTGAATGTCTTCTCCAATGTAAACTGTATGAAATGAAATAAAATAAAATCTGGATTCAGAATTTGGATTGAGACAAGAACATGACCAGGCTGGCTGGAACCTGAGTGCAAAACTGCACAAAGCAGGGCAGTATTGGGTACCAAGCAGCCAAGTCCCGGTGGCTGTGCCTCTGTGACCTCTCCTCAGACACCACAGTGACCAGGTCACCTTGGCCCAGCCACGTGGCCAGAGCTGCCTGCACTCTGTGCCCATCAGAGCCTGGGGGAGGCTCCTCTGGGCCCGCCCAAGCAGGCACAGCCAGGCCCATGGAACCAAACCTGCATCATTTTATTCACTTTCAACAGGACAGAACTTTAACATGGCTTGCTGGGCTTGAGGCTTTCCTTTTTCTGTCCTTATTCCCTGAAGTATTTCAGGGTGACACCACCTACAGTAGCTTGTGCCTGAGCAGATCAGCTGTCCTGGGAATTTCTTGGAGCTTCCTATGGAGATGTTCTGGCAGGAGGGGCAGCTCCATGTCCCTCCCAGCCCCTTTCGGGGCAGTTCTCCTCCAGCACGCACCCTCAGCGTGCCCAGTGCCTGCCTCACTCCTGCCCGGGGCCGCGGTGCCAGCACGGAGCTGTGCCAGTCCCGGGACAGCTGAAACCAGAGCCGAGGCACCTGGAACCCTCCCCGGGGCTGGGAGCGCTCCTCACTCCCACACATCCACCCACTGCCAGGGCAGTGCTCCCAGAGCACCACCAAGGTTATCCCCGTGCAGAACCAGCCGTGCCAGGAGGAGGCTGAAATTTGGGAGAGACACCCCGATGCAGCCGAGGCTGCAGCTCAGCAGCACCTGTGCCCTCCCCCAGAGCAATTCTAAGCAGATTTCCACGAGCTGGCAGCTCTGGTGGCTGTGGAGCATCATCCCCTGAGCTGTCACACATCCCAGCCTCCCCTCGCTTCCAGATTTAGGTTAAGCCTCGGCTGCTGACTTTGCTTTGGAAGTTCAGACAGAGCTCTTCCCCCCAATGACGTTAAACTTGTGCAGTTCCCCCAGCCACAAAGCCTGGTTTAATCAAAGTTGCAATTAAACCTGACAACATCCACATGCAGGCACTCCTAAATAAGATTTAGAACAGCTAAAATTAGTCTAATTTAGTGTTAATCATTAATCGTTTTATCCACACTTAATTCAATTTAAATGTCCACACAACGAGCTTGCACAGGCTTTGTTACTGAAATCTAAACCAAAATTGAATTAAATATTGTTAAATTAGATCAGCACAATCTGAGTGCTGCTATGAGAAGTGTTTGCCAGAGATGCTTTTATCAAATGATTGGTTAGTGCTCAAAATTATCCTGAGCTCTGTATTATCCCAAAAGCTCCAGCTCCAGTACTTTGGGAATGCATGGACATCTCCATCAGTATTTAAAGAACAAAAATACCCTTCCCAGCCCTCAGGAAAAGACTTGCAAATATAAAGGTTCAGCAGGCAACAAAAACCCTGTCTGAAAAACCCCAAACCAACCAAAAATCACTTTTTTAGGTGAAATGTCACCATTCCAACACTCCACAGTGACCTTTGTGTCAGGGACTGGGTGCAGCTCAGACCCTGCTGGGGCTGAGCAGGACCGGGGCAGCCCCCACCTCTCCCTGTGTGCTGAGAAGGGTCAGCACAACGACCCTCAAAGAGCCGGGGCAGTGACCTTGAACTTCCCCTGTCTGGCCCTGTCTCCTCCAGCTATCTTTTCTCCAGTGCTCATTTCTCTGAGTGTTGCAGAAGAGAAAAAACACAGCCCAAACGCAGGAATCAGCTGCAACCTCGGCTGCCAAGTTGGCAGCGAAGATAAGGACCTTTTATTTAAAGTAAAAAACGCCAGACACTGAGGAGGGATAGACAAGTCTTTAGCAACTTTTACAGCCAGTCTTGCAATACAATTTCCTAAGCAGACTCAAAACTTGCAAAAAAAAACCCCAAGTTTTCACCAGAAGCTTTCCTTGGAGGGCTCTGCTGCTGCGGGGGCAGGGGAGCCTCAGCCTCCCCGGGACGTGCGGGATGTGAGGAGCGGAGCTGACTCACTGCCTGCACACCCCACGGCACAGCTTAGTGAGGAAGGGGGAAACCCCACAAATTCAAGGACCGTGTGCCATTTTGGGGCGGGTCAGCAGTGCCCACGCTCTCGTGAGTGGCGTGTGGGGCATCAACACCAGGGGAGGAAGGGAGGGCATTTCTCCCCTGGAGGATGGCAGAGGCAGGAAGGGCAGGAAGGGCAAACGTAGCACCAGCCATGAGTTATTTATGTCACTGAGAGGTTTCCCCTTCGTGGGCTGAGACAAAAACCCAGCTCAGGAGCATCACACCCACGTTCCCTGTGCCTCAGGCCCTGCCTTCCATGTGCTGGGAGCAGGAAGTAAGGAAACCTCCCTTCTTCCCTCCCTGGTTTGAGGAAAAGCCCCCTTCCTCTCCAGATGCTTTGGGAGCTGCCTGACCACCCCTTGGGCTGTGCCTCACCAGGGGAATCAACCTCCTTTACTCCTTTACAGCCTCCTTTGAAGGCTCCCTCTGAGCTTTACCTCTTTCCACATGCACCAGTCTCTCTCTATAACTGTTGCTATTGCATCAAATTGTATTTTAATTTCTATCCACTGCCCTGGCAGAGCAATTCCCATCAGCAGCCATGTGGATCAGACAATAAGTCTGTCCCAGAGTCCATCATCTGCTAGAAATCAAAAGCTGTAAATCCCAGTAACTTCTTGTGGCTTTAGCAGCTCTGTGAGCTCAGCAGCTGCTGAGATGTGTGTGGGATACCCAGGGCTGGTGCAGCCAGGGCAGTGTCGGTGCTCTGATGGACCCTGCAGTGGGAGCAGCTGATGGTGGTGGTGATGCAACCATTCTGGCATCATCAGTGATGTCGGGGGTCACTGGTGCAACACTCCCTGGCTGCAATCCAGGCAAGCAGAGCGGCAGCACGGCCTCCTGCGTTACCCAGGACGGAAACAGCACAGTCGTGCAGGTGACACAGGCGTGACACAGAGCGGGTGACAGACATTCAGCATCAAGGGCAGGAAAAGTGACAATCGGGTCTTAACAAGTTGATGTAACTTCCTCCAGCTTTGGAGTTTCCAACTGCCCTCTCACTCCCGGGAGATCAGGGCTGTCACACACCGCAGCATCACCTGCTAACGGCTCCCTCGCCATGAGCCACCAGGAGAACCCTTTCACAAACACCGTCACACCCTGGCCTGGGTGACACCAGACCTGTGCTTCCCTGGGGGCATTTTCTCACCCACTTCGCCGCGACAATGGGCAGCAATGCAGGGACATTTTGCTGAATTGGCCGCGAACAGCCCCAAGCCCTGGATCCAAAGGTTGCCCTGGTTTGGGAGTTCCCTCCCTCCCAGGCACTCAGTAAAGCTTCCATTAACAAATTAAATAATTATTGCAGAAGCAGGTACAGAGCTGCACAAGTCAGGCATCAGATCTCTGGTTCGAGAGTTAGACTTCGAGATAATTTTGGTGGGGTTTTTTTTGCAGGGGTAAAACAAAAAGTTTTTGATGAAAAAAAGGAGAAATGGAAAGAGAGATAAGAAAACATAAGGAGAAATAGAAGGAGAAAGAAATGGAATGAGGAATGGAAGGAGAAATGGAAGGAAAAAATTAAAAAAAAAAAAAAAAAAGGGAAAAAAATTTCAAAGGGGAGTGGTTTAAAAAAAAAAAAAGGCGAGGGGTTTTTTTTCTATCTGGCCGGATTAGGGGCAGGAGCCAAGCGGCGGGGGGGCCAGGCTGGCCCGAGCTCCGGGCCCCGCGCCCGGCCCGGCCCCCGCCCCGCCCGGCAGCGATAAAAGGCGGCGGCGGCGGCTCCGGGCAGCGGCTGCAGCGGAGCCACAGCGACAGCACAGCCCGGCCCCGCAGCGACACCGCAGCGCTCACCGCACAGCCCGGCCCCGCAGCAACAACGCCGGTGAGGGGTGCGAGGGGACGGGGATGCGGTGGGGGGGGACCGACGGGCTGGGGACGCTGAGCAAACGCGTGGGACCGGCTGTGTCCCCCTGTCACCCGGGCTGGGGAGGGTCTGCTCTGCACTGGGCACCGCGGGACAGCGTGGATGCGTTTTCCTGATGCAAACCTTCAGCAAAAATCGCTGATCCCCATTTAAAGCACAGCCGGGGGTCTGCGGGGAGCTCGGGCAGCCCGGAGACCTCTGCCACCACAGCAGCGGGATTTAACTCACGTCCCTCTCTCTTCTCTTCCAGAACTGACATCTAAACCTGCTGCTGCAAAGCTAAGATGGAAACCATGCATGAGCTGATCCCCTTCGCCAAAGAAATGCTCAGCCAGAAGCCCAACAGGAAGATGGTCAAGCTGTACATGCTGGGCAGCGTGCTGGCCTTCTTTGGGGTAGTCATCGGGCTGGTGGAGACCGTGTGCAGCCCCTTCAGCTCCGAGGGCAGGATAGAGGAGGAGGAGGACAAGAGCAAGCCCGCGGTGCCCCCGGAGCAGCGGGTCCCGCAGACACGGGAGGCTCTGGTGCCGGACAAGGGCAAGGCGCCGCCGGCGCTGCACCGGGCGCTGGTGACCCGGCACCACGCGTCCTAGGCCGGCCCAGCACCGCACAGAGACTCCGCTGCCCCGCCCGCTCAGGTGGTTCCAGCACGAAGAGAAGGCTGCGCTGAAGGAGACTGCAAGTGTGAGACTCGCCAGAAGTGAAGGGTTATATTTGCTGCTGTGCAGCAGTGGGAAAAAATACCTTTTGTTGGTATGAACCTGTGCACGACGCACAGCATGGTTTCTTATTTTTCTTACGGACGCATTTTACACCATTTTGCAAGATCAATAAATATTTTATATGGTACCAGTGCTCTCTCTTGCTGCATTTACTTTCAAAGCCTTCTCGTGTTGATTTGCAAAGAGGTTTTGCTCACAACTCTGGCTCCTTTTGAGGGGCAGTGGGGGGACCCAGGGGACAGTGGAGGAGGGGGCTGCCCCCTCCCCAGAGCTCCCAGTGAGACTGCTCTGGGGGTCTGTTCTGTCCATCTGGCAGCTGCTCCTTCCCAGAAGGGGCCAGCTGGGGAGGAGGTGGCATTTGTGCAACGGGTGCCACATGCCCCAAGCTGGAGTTGTATTTCAGGGGTTATCTGGGTTCAGTGGCACAGATTTGTGTCTCTACCACTGCCACCTGTGCACAGAACTGGTTTAAAATAAATCAAAACCCAATTCTTGCCCCAGCAATCCTCCAACAGGCTCCAGCTCCTGCACAGCTAAAAACCTTAAAATCAAAACCTTTCTACCTTTCCTGGGATCTTTCTCAAAGCCACCACAGACACCCAATTGTGCAGAGCAATATTGGCTTCCAGCGTCACAGGGTGTCACAGATGGAAAAACCCAGAGATGGCACAGTCAGGCTGGAGGGTGTGGAAACTGTTCCAAGCTTCAGGCTCTACTCAGAGTGCTGCCAGAATCATTAGAGGACTTTCACCTATTTAAAAATTGTTGTGGGGTTTAGCAAGAATCTGTTGCATGTGGGACTGTGTGATGTCAGTCAAATAAGTTCTCCAGGCAGCCACAGCTGAATGATCCTGGCCACACTTGGAGGGGGGGAAGGAGGGCAGGGAAACAGGCCCTGCCAGTCCTGACCAGGGCAGAAAATCCTCTTTATCTGCTCAAAGATACACCAGCAGGGCAGGGAGAGTAGCAGGATCCACACCTTGCACAGAAACTGGGAGATGCACCAACCATGGCCACTCTCCAGCTAAAAGCAAAACAACTGAGCCAAACACTGGACCATGGAAAATGAAAAACCCCTGCCAGACCCCGGTGCCCAATGTACAGCTCCTCCCAGAGCTGCACAAGGTAA
The DNA here is from genome assembly GCA_020086605.1 of Lanius collurio. Classification (NCBI taxonomy): domain Eukaryota; kingdom Metazoa; phylum Chordata; class Aves; order Passeriformes; family Laniidae; genus Lanius; species Lanius collurio. Next base: position 718,109 of record JACBWW010000063.1, on the reverse strand, counting down.
GATCAGAACGTGAAAATGTCAGAATACAGATGAAGTTCATCATTTCATTTTCACAATACCCACAATTCATTTTGCTGACAATTATTTCTGTTACCAAAACAAAGAGAGTGGATAAAGAATCCTTCCCAATATCTGCACAAAAAACCCTGCTCAAGCTTTCAATCAAATTTAAAGTACCTTTTCCTCAATTAAAAGTATAGTTTAATTTAAATGGCCTTTGAGAAGTACTTCATTTACTCTGTAACCACCCCTTTGGTCTCTGGCAAGGCTGAACAATCCAACCCCTCACAGGTACCAGTGGATTTCATGGGAAAACACCAGAGTTCAGGCCTGGAGGGAGCCATCAGCTGAGAGTGTCCACCGTCCTCCCCCCTCCCTACAAATTCCAGCTTTTAAAGAGGTTTCACATTTCTGGGAGGGCCTCAGGGGCAGGGAAGGCTGACCTGGAATTCCCTGTGGCACACTGGGTGCATGGAGCCGGGTGCCTGTGTCGGGGATGGGAGCGCTCCCGGGTCGGGTCTGTCCTGCATCACCGCCAGGCAGAGCCCAGCACTCAGAGATGAAACCGAGGTGAGAGTCACAGCCCTGCCCGGGTCCATCACCCCTCTGTTGTGGACCCCTCTGGGCCCCCCCAGCCGGGTCCCTGCCATGTGACTGAGTCAGGGCTGCCTTAGGTTCCAGCCCCCCGGGCTCTGAGCTGGTTGGGTGTTTGTCCCATCCCCGCCCCTGGGATCCCCTTTCCCCCTGTCTGTGACAAAACCAGCAGGACACAAAGCCCCCCCCTCTCACCTCGCTGACTCTGCCCAGGTCAGTGCTCTGTCCCCCTCCAGGACAGAGGGAATAAATGACTTAACATCATAAGAGGTTTGAGCTCTATTTCTCTTCTCAACTTCTGCTCTGGGGGTAGCTGTCAACAAACACTGGCTTAAGTGGAGCTGCACAGTCGAGGGATATCCAGGCTGTTTGTGAATGGTCTAAGGATATTCCAAGACATAAAGAGGCAAGCTCACCACAAAAATAAAGCAGTGGACAGCTGATAACCCCAAGACCCCTCAGTCCCTAAGATCAGTGCTCCTCTGTGCATTCCAGGTGTCTCATCCTGCCCCGGGGAAAGGGGGACTTGAAAAGGGAGGAGAGGGAGCTCCTGAGTCCTGGGTGACCGGGAGGCTCCAGGTGAGCCCATCCAGGCTGGCCCTCCACCACTCCTGGGTGTGGAGGCCAGGTTTGCCCACCCTGCTGCCCACACCTCCTCTTCCCAGTGCTCCAGTGCCAGGGTGATGAGCTTAAAGCAAAGAGGGTTGTGAGCAGTCAGAATAGCTGCTCCTAAGACACTAACGGGATTAGCTAAAGGCCAGCCCTGCTCCAGCAGCCACCCTGGGGAATTGTGTCCTGCAGAGGACAAGCTGCTGCCCTGCCTCCCGGTGTGCTGCAGGCTCGGCTGGGAGCCAGACACACATCACACCCTCAGGCCGGGCTGGGAGGGCAGCCCTGGGTGCTGCCACTTCCCCAGGGGATTGCAGGGACTTGAGACAGCGCTGGCTCTCTTCAGAGGGGGGATATGAGGAGTGTTAATCACTGATTTTACCACAATGACCACATAAAGTCTTATTTAAACCACACAAATTCGGTGTGCACGAGGCCTGGTAACCCCTTTGACACCACTCCAGAGGTGACCAGTGACCGACTGGCCCAATGCAGCAGATAAAAGGCTTCAGCAAAACTTCCTCATCTCTAAACCCCAGCCCAGCCTGTTCCCCAGCCCCGGCACAGCAACACCACAGACACAGCAAACGGCACCCCAGACCATTCCCACAAATTGCAGAGACAAAGTTTGACTATAAACACTGGGACAGAGCAGAGAGAGACCAGATGGGATAAGGCACACAGACAGGACCAGGGAGGGACACCTCAGGCGAGCTGCTGGGGAAAGGCAGAGAGCATTTCAGGCTGAGTTAAACCCAAGTGCTGAGGGACAAACTCCTGGGGAGAGCCACACGTTGCCCCAGGGCTGAGTTAGTTTGTGGGTTTGCATGAGGTTCATTTCTGTTGTTCTCAGACTTGTCTGAATTGGGTTTATTCCAACCTGTAAATGTGACACTTTCCCAGTACATTAAATCCTCAGGAAAAGTGCAGCTGGCACAAAATCTGGTGAGTCTTTGTCTGTGCCCATCTCTTCAACGATCTGGTTTCATCCTGGAGCTGTCATCCCACCCGTCATCCCATGGAGCTGAAGGCCACTTAGAGCAGCAGCCCTCCCCTCACAGCTCAACACTTCAAAAGCAGGAGCTGAATGTCTTCAGAGTCCTCACTTGCTATTTGCAGTGTGGACACTGGATATTCCAGGAGCTGCCAGGCTAAATTTAGGGGTGCTGATAACCATATCAGCCTCAGCCACCCAGCTCCAAGGGCACTGGGAACATGGACAGCAGCCAAGGCTCAGAGCAGCCACAGTTCCAACAATGAAATAGAGCAAGGCAGCAATCCCCAGTTTGGTCACACAGGGAAAAAAACACAAATTTAGCAGTTGGAAATGACTTAAACATCACAGTATTTTCTCTAAACCAGCAGCATGTAGAAATATGATGTCAAACCAAACCCATCCTACAATCCTCTCATCTCCCATGGGACTGGGAGTGCATTTTTCCAGTGGTGTAACTGTGACAGAGATGGGGTTCTGCAGGATGTGCAAGCAGAAAAGCAGAGCTGAGGCCAGCCCTTTATATCATGATGGCCCTGTCTGTAAAGAACGAAATTAGAGCTGTGTGCATGGGAAAGGGCACTGGGACAGCTGGGTAGGAAAAATAATATTTTAATGTCTATGAGATAAAGGAAAGGAAGAGAGGAAAGAAAAGAAAAATAAAAAGAAAAATCCTGCGCATTTGACCAAGATTTGGTAAAGGTTTGAAAAAAGCCAAATATCACTCAAAAAAGGAAAAGAAAGCAATGGTATCCAAATTCCTGCCAAGTGCTTTTGAGTCTTTGAGGTGCCTGCACAAACCTGCCCAAGCCTCAGCCGTGCCCTGGAACGTGCTCCCCCCTCCAGGGGCTCTCCAAGCTCCCCTCTCCCAGTTCGTTGTCAGAACAAGTTTCCTTCCCAGCCTCGTTTCCTCCCCGCAAGCCCCGAGCAGCAGCGCGGGAGCATCTCCTTGGACAGCACAGCTCCAACGGATGGGACACAGGAGGGACCTGCAGCGGGGGGACCCACCCAGGCTCACCCCAGGGAGGTGTTTCAGGAGCAGCAGGGCTCCCTCGCACCCACCCGGGGCTGGGCACAGCTCTGGGCTCTGCCCCTGCTGAGGCTGGACCAACTGGGATCACAAAATCCTTCCCCTTCAGCCCTTTCCTGCCTCCCTCTCCCCCTGCCCTCGCTCCCCGCCCCCAGGAAAAAGCTAAAAACAAGTTCTTAAGTTTCACAGAGGAAAACAAGGCCAGAAAAAGCCGCGAGTGGGAGTGAGGAGCAGCAGCACCCTGGCAGGGATGGGAGGCTGGGAGCAAAGCCTGTGGGCAGCACAGTGGGGCCAGAGCCGGCTGCTCCCACCACAGCCCCGGCCCCGCACGCCCCAGGCTCCCTCCCGTACACCAAACAGCACCGAAACTGCTTTTACAGGAAAATAAAGGAGTGAGAGATGGAATATTTTGGTTATCAGCTCCTTTGCAAAGCCCCAACCCCACAATTCTCGTTGCCAGCAGCAAGGCAGGCACAGCGCTGGCTCTGGGACCCCCCAGTGCCTCCATCCCCACATCCCCTGGGGCCAGCAGGGAGCAAAGAGCACGATCCTTTCCTGTCATGCTTGCAGATGGTGCACAAAGGGTGGTGGTTATTGCTTTACTAATGCCAGTAATAAACTAAAATATCTTGAAAAGAGCCTCTCTCCCTGCCGCAGCAGACATCTGACATTTGGTTAATTACTTCATTTTCTTCCCTTTTCCATAGCCAAGGAATGAAATGATTGCCCCTTGATCACAACCCAAGTTCAAAGCAAAGGGAGGTAGGAAAAGCAGAGAGACTGCACTGGTGTTATCTGGGTGTGGGCTGAGGGCTTCTTATCAGAGGGAAAGTCAAGACTGGAGCAGAAAGGCAGAAAAAGAAAAAATCATCCATAAAGCAGCAGCAAGGCCAGAGAGCAACAGTGCCCTAGCAGGTACACCACTGAATTAAATCACCTGAATTTTAAATATGTAATACCAGGGAAAAGAACATTAAACAATTCTGTCTGGTTCTGGGTCTGCTGGGCAGAGTGCTGTGCCCCCAGAAATCAGATCACAGAGCAACTGCTGCCCTGCAGATGAGGCTCCTGTCCCACAAACACAGATTTTGTCCCACCAGAGAAGGCTGAGGCTCTGGCAGGGCAGTTCCAGGAGCTCCCACAGCACATCCCCATCACTGGTACTGTGGGGTGGAGATGCTGGCCCCACACCAAAGCTGGGACAGGGTTTATCCCCCTCTATGGCACAAGATCCATTGAATTTGCTGGTGAGGCTCAGGGAACTATAGGGTGTTCTGTGGGGTTTCCTCAAGATTATACTCATTTCAAAGTCAGAACATAGCTCTTGCAAAAGCCCAAGCAGGAACCATGGCAGCAAGGCCCCTGATTTCTCTGCAGAAAACACATCCAGAGTTTCCCTGCAAACCTCCCTGTGCCCAGACTGCCCCTTGGGGCCAACGTGGCTGCACCCACAGATGGGTTCAGCTCAGCCCCTGTTCCCTCATCTGCTCACAGATGAATAAAAATGAGATGAAAAACTCAGCCTTGTCTCAGCAGAGCATTTCTGGGGCTGTTTGGGGTGCAATGTGCTGCTGAGTCCCTGCTTCCAGCATCTCAGAGGCAGGAGCTGCTCTGGGGAGCCATGCCCTGGGGAGCACAGGGCCAGCTCTGGGTGTCCCCAGTGCTGGAGCCGGGTCACATCCATGTCCAGGGCCTGCAGGAATAAAGGACAATGTTTAACCACCTGCACTGGGCTCCCTCTGATGTTCTCCAAGTGAAACTTGATGCTGCTCAGCAAAGACACACCTCTTCCAGGGTGTTGTGCAAAATTCTGCATTTTAACGTAGGACAGGAAATATGAAAAGAGCCAGGCAGAACCCAAACAGCCCTGCTGGCCAGGCCGAGCAGCGGGGAGCAAACCAGAGACTTTTGCTCGGTTACCCATCCACTCACCCGTGATTTTCCAGGGCTTTGGAAGCTGCAGCTCCTCCACTAACAGGTTTTTAAACATTGCTGCTTCCCTCAGGAGCAGCGCTGCAGAGCGTTTTTTGTTCCTTCCTTCTCTCTCGTGCTTTATTTCCTGGCTCCACAGTGGGATGGGTCGGTTGCAAAAGATTCTCATTCCCTTTCTGGGATTGGTTTTGGCCTTCTGGTTCTATTCTGCGAGGGACACTTTCAAACCGGGTAAGTATCCAAAGTGAATCTGTCTTTAAGGAAAAAACTACAAAAGCCACATTTGGGTGTTTTGCGTAGAAATCGGACAGAGCTCGGACCAAGCCACATCCGAGCCTTTGTGTGGTGGCAGATACTGGGAAGTTGCTTTAACAGAGATCTGAAACCAAACTGAGCAAGGACTATGCAGAAAAACCTCCTGAGGGAGCAGGTGAGGCAGGGGGCGAGAGGGACGGGGCACCGAGCACTCCATTTTCCTGGGTGTAGGAGAGGAGTCAATAAACGTGGCTTGTACGTGTTAAAGTTTGGAGCATGCACTCAGTGGATTGTTTTTATTACAGAATAGTTGAGGCATTGATAAATTGTGCCCTGGCTTGTGGAAAAAGCTGCTGGAAGAGTGAAGTGCTGCTGTCCCTGTGTCACTGCGTTGCACGGGGAGCTGCAGCGGCTCCGCAGCTTTTCCCATGAGATGGGAGAGCCCTGCTGGTGCCGGATGCTTTGTGCTCCCAGCCTCGTTTACCTTCCAATTAACTGCTCGTCCTGAAGGGCGCTCGGGGATTTTTTAGTTTTAGGGTTTTTTCTAATAGCATTTGGATAACTTCAATGGCTGTGCCTTGGTCCACAGAGATGCTGCGAGGCAAGCGGGTGATCGTGACGGGAGCCAGCACCGGCATCGGGGAGCAGATCGCCTACCACCTGGCACGGATGGGATCCCACATCCTCATCACGGCACGCACAGAGGCCAAGCTGCAGAACGTAAATGGCAACCTGGGCACTCTCACGTGGTCATGGCAGGGCTGGCACAGACACGGGGAGGTGACCTCCCATCACAGCCACAGGAACATCCACGGCACAGGTCCCAGCCGGGCACGGTGACAGTCTCAGGTCCCAGCCGGGCACGGTGACAGTCTCAGGTCCCAGCCAGGCACGGTGACAGTCACAGGTCCCAGCCGGGCACGGTGACAGTCACAGGTCCCAGCTAGGCACAGTGACAGTCACAGGTCCCACCTGGGCACGGTGACAGTCACAGGTCCCAGCCGGGCACAGTGACAGTCTCAGGTCCCAGCCGGGCACGGTGACAGTCTCAGGTCCCAGCCGGGCACGGTGACAGTCACAGGTCCCACCTGGGCACGGTGACAGTCACAGGTCCCACCTGGGAACGGTGACAGTCACAGGTCCCAGCCAGGCACGGTGACAGTCACAGGTCCCAGCCGGGCACGGTGACAGTCACAGGTCCCAGCTGGGCACGGTGACAGTCACAGGTCCTAGCTGGGCACGGTGACAGACACAGGTCCCAGCCGGGCACGGTGACAGCCACAGGTCCCAGCTGGGCACGGTGACAGCCACCCTGGTGCTCTGGGAGCCCCTGCACACGCAGCAATCCCCTCCTGCAGACACAGCACGCTGCACTCCACGCTTCAGTGTCTGAACTGCCACACACACATCCCACACACCCTCATTCCACTGCAGTGCTAGGCAGGCTCCTGCTCCCCTGCACACGTGCAGCTGCAGCTCAGCCTGCACGGAGGAGCCAGACCGCCCCGGGTAACGCACTCATCACCCAAGGAATCATTTTCCAGGCTCCCTTTGAAGCTCACAAGACTCCAAACACACCCCCAAAACTCCAAACCGCTGGTTTAAGGTGGGGACACATCCCAGGGTAAAGTTGTTAAACTGGCGGGGGGTTTTCTCCGGCCTGGGCTGGATGGGGTCTGAGGCTCAGACCCAAAAGCCGTGGCCGACCCAGAGGTGATCCCGTGAGGAACCGTCTGCCAGGGGGTCGTGGCTTCTCTCAGCCCTCGGCCGGGGGTGCCTGCAGAGGTGCCTGGCTCAGCAGCCATCAGCTCTCAGTGATTCAGCAGTGATTTCAGCTCTGCTCTGCAAGGCAAACCCCCCTGGCCAGGCCCGCACAGAGAGAGGAGAGGCCCTGCTGGTGGTGCCGCAGAAGGAGCTTTGTTCTTCCATCTTCCACAAAGGGGTGACCAGAGACGGATCCTCCCCGACTCGGGGCAGAGGGGTCTCTTTTATGGGGGTACAGAGGTGGGTGTGCAAGGGTGAGAAACCAATGGGTACTAGGGTATTTTACATACAGTTTCCTAGAGGATCTTGGATCTATATTTTCTAACTAAAAAGGCTCTTTGTTTCCCCAAGAGGGGCCTGGAGGGAGATTGTGCTACCTCCTTATCTCCAGGCCTCCCTGCCAGGGCAGGGGCTTGTCAGACCCTACACCAGGGAGCTCAGACCCCCGTTCTGGAGCACAGGGCGGGCTCCCAGGGCGCTGCTGACCCGCGCTGTTGTGCAGGTGGTGCGGCGCTGCCTGGAGCTGGGAGCGGCCTCGGCGCGGTTCGTCAGCGGCACCATGGAGGACGTGGCCTTCGCCCAGCACGTGGTGAGGGAGGCACAGACCTCGCTGGGTACGTCTGCAACCTGCTCCTCACAGTGCTGGCATCTCCCCAGGCCCTGCTTTTTGCCACGTGCAGAAAAAACTGGGAAGGAGAAGGGGCGAGATGGGAAAAATTCTCCCCTAATTCTGCCCTTGGCAGCCCCGCTCCTTCTGCCTGCATTGCTGCCTCTCAAACTGAACTGCGCTCTCGATTTCAGCTCTGTGGCCTCCTGACATGCTCTTGCAGTATACCACAGCCCTGGATTTCATCAGCCCACTGCCAGGGTCTGAAGGATCTGGCAGCCCCAGCCATTGTGGCCAGGGGTCACGGCTGCAGAAATGCACCAGTTCAGCTCTGTGTGGAGTACTCCCTCTCTCTCCTCACAGACAATTCAGGGGTGATCTCCCTTGGGCCATGGTATTTGTGTTTTGAGCTAAAAAAATATATCACAACAAAATATTTACTGGCAGCCACCATCCCGGCTGCATCCCCGCTCTGGAGATAACAGGCCACAGCTCTGACCCAAAAACCTGATTTCCTTGGATTACACTAATTCTGCTCCCAGAAAATGTTGTTTTGCTGGTTGCAGCCCTCTTCTCCCCCAGCACTAATGCCCATTTTTCTGCTTGCAGGAGGCCTTGACATGCTGATCCTTAACCACGTTGGTGCATCCTACTTTGGCTTTTTTGATGGGGACGTCGAGCACGTACGAAAACTCCTGGAAATCAACTTCCTCAGCTATGTGGCCATGACCACCTCAGCCCTGCCCATGCTGAAGGAGAGCGAAGGCAGCATTGTGGTGGTTTCATCCATGGCAGGTGTGTGGGGAGTGTCACCTGGCTGGTGACATGTGACTCGCTCAAAAGGCACCTGGGCTGATTGTCAGAGGGAACACAAGGAGACACCAGGCATCCTAAAGGAGCCATAATTCCTAACACAAAGAAACTCCACCAAAACCAGCCCCCAAACCCAAATAGGTTCGGGATTCTCTTGATGGAATTTGTTTTCTGATCAAACCAATTATCCCATTTTGCTTTTTGACCAGCACTGCAATAGAACCCCACAGCTGCTATGTTGGTCAGTGTTCTGGTGAGCAGCTCAGTGTCCAGGGACAAGAGTTTCAACTTTGCTCCATCTCTCCCCACTGAGGGTTTTGCAGTTCCTGTGAGCTGCCCATGACCTGAGCAGAGATGTGAGCCATGGCTTTGGCCTTGAGAGCTAGAAGCCAACAAGAATATTTGTAACACCACTGTTAGGTGCCAGGATGACACTTCACTGACTGTAAATTCCCTTTGGGTAAAATACTTTCTCTGATGAAGGGCAAAAGAGAGGCTCAGGCAGAGCAGCCTCCTGTGCTAACACAGAATTTGCTCTGTGTCCAGGTAAAGTCGGGTTTCCCTTTACCGTCCCCTACTCTGCGACTAAGTTTGCCCTGGATGGATTTTTCAGCTCCCTGAGGCAGGAATTCACCATACAGAGCATTAATGTTTCTATCACGCTCTGCATCCTCGGTTTCATCGACACCGGTAAGAGCAGTGCTGTCCTACCCCTGCTCAGGGGCTCAGCATCCCCATCCCCGCTCCTCCTCCTGCCCCTCCACCCCTCTGCCAGCGCCTCAGCTGCAGTGCCTCGGGGGATCGCACCTCTCTGCCACCAAAAAACAGCCTCAAAAGCCATTTATTTCCTTAGCCACATTAAACCGGGTGCTGCCTACAGGCTGGCACAGCCCAACATCCCCTCGGGTGCCCACTCTCCCCTCGTCCCCGGTGCGCCACCAGGGTTCTTCTCTCTCCCCTCAACCCCCGGGGGTCCCTGTTCTCCCCTCAACCCCCGGGGGTCCCTGCTGACCCCTCAACCCCCGGTGCGCCCCCAGGGTCCTCTCTCTGCTCTTAACCCCCGGTGCCCCCCCAGGATCCTCTCTCCCCCCTCAACCCCGGGGGTCTCTGCTGACCCCTCAACCCTCGGTGCACCCCCAGGATCCTCTCTCACCCCTCAACCCCGGGGGTCTCTGCTCTCCCCTCAACCCCCGGGGGTCCCTGTTCTCCCCTCAACTCCGGGGGTCCCTGCTCTGCTCTCAACCCCCGGTGCGCCCCCAGGGTTCCTCTCGCTCCCCTCAATGCCCGGGGGTCCCTGCTGACCCCTCAACCCCCGGTGCACTCTCAGGGTCCCCTCTCTCCCCTCATCCCCCGGTGCACTCTCAGGGTCCCCTCTCTCCCCTCAACCCCCGGGGGTTCCTGCTGACCCCTCAACCCCCGGTGCGCCCCCGGGGCCCCCTCTCTCCCCTCGTCCCCGGGGGTCCCGGCGCTGATGCGGCCCCCAGAGCGCGCAGTGCGCGCCGCCGCGGAGGTGCTGCGGGAGCGGCCGGCGCCGCGGGACGAGTGCGCGCTGGAGATTCTCAAGGGCGCGGCGCTGCGCCGGAGGGAGCTCTACTACCGCTACAGCTCCACACGGCTGCCGCTGCTGCTGCGGGACTGCGCTGCAGAGCTCCTCGATTACCTGGTGCGGAGCCGCTACCGCCTGCCCGCGGCCCCCGGCGCCGCCCGCCCTCCGCACTGAGCCGCGGCCACCGGGGGGAAGCGCCGGCCACCCCCTGTCCCTGTGCCGGCATCGCCACCGCCCGGTTCGCGATGCGCGGGCGGCACCCGCAGGGACAAAGCGGGGCCCGCAGCAGCGGCTCCGTGCGCTGCTCACCCCGCCTGGCCGCGGAAAACTAATTATTAAGCTAATTGTTAATAAAGTGTATTAACCGGACAGCTTTGCGTGTGCCGGGGGAGGGGTGTGGGGGGTGTTTATCGCCTTTCTCAGCTGTTCATGGGCACAGCTCCACTGGACACTTCCAGGGAGCCAGAGGCAGCCACAGCTTCTCTGGGCACCCTGTACCAGGGCCTCCCCACCCTCACAGGGAAGGATTTCTTCCTAATTTCTCTTCTCCTTACCCCAGGATCACTCACACAAACAGAGTGGGCTCTGCCCTTTAAACTTACAGAAAATTACTCTCAAACCCATTTGCCATCTGCCCAGCAGATGCTGAGCAGTACCACAACACTGAGAAAGCTGAAGATCTCTTATTCATCCACTTGGCTCTTTTAATGCCTTTTGTAATTCATGGATTCCTCAACAGTGACTTTTTTAGGGGTAGGAGCCACCCAACAAACTGTCAGTATAATACCCACGGTGATATCCCAGAATCATCAGTAGTGGTTGGAAAATAGAACCTTTGCCAGCCCTGTTCTCTCCAGATACTGATATGAACCTGTACAACAGAGATAGTGCTGATCAGTAAATGCTTGTGGCAGCCAGCAAGGAAGAGAAGGGTCGCTCCTGGTTTAGATGAGGAGGGGGGAAGAGACATCCCCTGGATGTCTGTTCTGAGGGGACACTGCTGTGCCAGCCCTGAGGGCACCAAACTGCACACCCACCACTCTACGGAGCTGGAAGCTGTTCCCTGCCTTCCCTTCAGCACTCCCCAAAAGCACACCTGACACTCCTGGCAGGCCAAAGGTGCAAAGGGACAGCCTAAAGTCCAAAGCCACGCTCTTCATTAGGTTAATGTTTGCTAAATCACTGGCAGGGCAAAGAAAAGTTCCAACAGATACCAGCAAGCTTGTGTGAGATAAGAACCAGCTCAAAACTTCCCAGCCTCATTTGCAACCTCCAGCCACCTTCACCTCCCTGTGGGGCTCACCTCATTCCTGCCTGTACCTGCAAAGGGATGGGATTGCTCCTGAAGGTTTTCATCCCTTTGTTGGGAGCAGCACTGGCCTTTTATTTTTATTCAGCATCTGAGAACTTCAATGAAGGTAAGTCCTGGGAAAAACCGGCTTTACAACCACAGCAGGGCTGCTGCCAGAGGGGCAGCCATGCTGGAAGGGCCTGTCAGAGAAGGAGGGCTGGGAGGGCAGACAGCCCCTGGGCAAGGGGTCAGAGCACAGGAAAAACTCATGGAGTTACACCGGCTCTGCTGGGACACTGTGTCTGACCTCTGTAAATGACTTATTCGGGGAAACAAGCGGTTTTCCCACTTTAAACATTTAATCCTTTTATTGGTCAACTCTCTCTGCTCTTAGGCCAGGTGCAGAGCTCAAGCCTCACACGTGCTCCCCACCAAACTGGGATTAGGGATCAGACTCCAGTGGGGTCTGACGAGGGTGGCAGGGACACAGAGGAGCCATAGGGACAGGGAAGAGCCGCGGTGCCAACGTGCAGAGGGACAGCGAGGGCTGTGCCAGCTCTGAGCTCCGCACCCTCCTCTGCAGAGATGCTCCGGGGGAAGCGTGTGATCGTGACGGGAGCCAGCAGCGGCATCGGGGAGCAGATGGCCTATCACCTGGCACGGATGGAGGCCCACCTGCTGCTCACCGCACGGACAGAGGCCAAGCTGCAGAAAGTAAATGGCAAGCAGGGCATGCTGGGCTGGATGTGGATATTCACCCCAGCCCAGGCACACGGGAAACTCCTGCTACCCTACAGAGCCACTCCAGGGCTTCCCCAGCACGAGCCCTGTCTGGCCAAAGACAGGAACAGCCTGGGATGGGGGGGTTCCCTGCAGAGAGTCCATCCAACCCCGTTCTGTCCCCCCCAGGTGGTGAAGCGATGCCTGGAGCTCGGCGCTGCCTCCGCCCGCTTCGTCAGCGGCTCCATGGACAGCCCCACCCTGCCCGAGGAGCTGCTGAGGGAGGCTGAGAACACCTGGGGTAGGTGCTGGGAGCTGCTCCTCCTCACCCCACAGCACATCCCAGACACCAAGAGGCTGCCTGGTCTGGAGATGATGGTTGCTAGTGGCAAACCTGCTCTGCCCCAGGTGGCCTGGACATGCTCATCCTGAACCACATCGGCCAGAGCGGCTTCACCTACTTCAATGGGGATGTGGGGCAAGTCCGAAAGCTCATGGAGATCAACTTTGTGAGCTACGTGGCCTTGGCTACAGCTGCCCTGCCCATGCTGAAGGAGAGCGAGGGCAGCATCATCGTGGTTTCATCCATAGCAGGTGAGCTCACAGGGGCCAAGGTCTCCCTGCCCACATCCCCTCCTCTGCCTGCCAGGGATCCCTGCTGAGATTCTTCTTCAAGAGGCAGGATAAGGACGTGTAGTGGTTTGGTTCAGATCATCTCTTACTTGCTTATTTTACTTCTGTGACATAAGGACCTTTTGCAAGAAACCCCTTCCATGTCAAACCACAACAGGACGACAAGGCAGAGAGCTGGGACTCGGGGTCAGCACATGATTTAGATCTTGGGTGTACAATTCAAGTCCTCTGGGAGATTTACATTTTGTCTGTGTAGCCTGGTGCCTGCCCAGGACCTGAACCCCAGCATTGTGCCTCTGCTCCAGGTAGAATTGGCGGCCCATTTACTGCTCCCTATTCTGCAACCAAGTTCGCCTTGGATGGATTTTTCAGCTCCTTGAGACAGGAACTCATCATAGACAAGGTCAATGTTTCCATCACACTCTGCATCCTGGGCTACATCAACACAGGTAAGCTCAGCCCCACTGGGAACCCAGGAGAGGTCCTGTGGCCACTCAAGAGGTGGAGAGGAAAGGACATCCCGTAACTGTTATTTTCAGTGTTCTAAGTCTTGTTAAATAGGTCTGATTCCCAGAGTTTGTTGGTTTGAGGATGCCCCTGACACCCTGAGTGAGCCGGCGGTGCCTTGGCAGTGCCCCCTCCTGACACGTCCCTGTCCCCCCTCCCTTGCAGAGAGCGCCGTGCGCGCCGTCTCGCACGTTATCCCGGACGCGCCGGCCCCAAAGGAGGAGTGTGCCCTGGAGATCATCCGGGGAGGAGCCCTGCGCCAGCGGGAGGTGCGCTACCCGCCCCGGGCAGTGAGCAGCATGCTCCTCATCCGCAGCTTAGCCCCAGAATTCCTCGACTCCCTCATCCGGAGCAGCTACCACTTGGAAAATGTCAGGAGAACATAATGCAGACCCTGGAACTGTGCTGGGACACCTGGGACCAAGCGTGAGGGATTTGGGTGTTAACCCAGCTGCTTGGATGCCCCTTCCCACACCACTGGGGCATCCCTGAACTGACCCCCTGGCAGCCCAGGACAGGACACTCCAGGAGTCTGTAACAGCACAAAAATGTCCTTTTTAGTAATGGACTCTTGTAAAGGGCTTTTTCCAACCAGGAGGCCCTCCAGCAGCATCTGCTGCCAGTGTCTTGCTCACCAGCGGGATTCCTGCTCAACCTGCAGAAACTGTTCCCTCTGGAAAGCCACCAAGACAGCTGAGCTGAGCCCTGGCCCAGAAGCAGGGTTGAGGCCATGCAGTACAAGCCACCCAAAGCCACGAGAGAGTCTCTGAATCTGGACATTTTTTGTCACACATCCCTTCCGTGCCAGTCTTTGTAAAAATAAATCCAATGTTACTTTGAGATCTCTGCTTTTCTGGGTGTTCCTTCTCCACGTGCACAAGCAGGGAGCCCTTATCAAGGCATGGAGCCCTTATCAGTGGCCAGCTGGCTAAACTGACCTCCTCCTGATTTGCATTAACTAAGCTTTCACTTCTCTAAAGACCTTAACGAATTTCTGTCATTCCTGACCTCTCAGCTGCCAAAACACCCTCTTTTCAATCCGCAAGAAGCCTTAAAATAATAGCATTACTGTACTTCCCTAAGTCTGGATTTCTCTGCCCCAAAGGCGCTCCGGGAAACTGTCACTGAGTGCCACAAGCAGCTCCATGAGCCAGCGCTCAGCCTCTGTGTGTCAGACCAGCCAGGGGAGATGCCCCAAGAGATAACTGCCGGCTCTGCTTAGAGCCAGGCTGGGCACTCTGGGCTCCCATGATAAACCCAATCCCGCAGTGAGCCGGGCCCGTGTCCCGCAGCCGGGCTGCGAGCACAGACAGGAACCGGGGCTCGGCCGCAGCTGCAACGTTTCCTGTTTTACAGGGAGAAAAAGAGAGCGAGAGCACAGCATGAGGTGGTTGGCATGAAAAGGGCAGTTGGGGCGTGTTGCTGCCCTATAACACCGGCTCCTGCACAGCCCTCGAGGGTAGGACGGGACCCCAGGGACCAGGTAAGTGCCAGAGCACCCACAGAGCCAGGCTGGTGGGACTGGAGGGGAGCGGAGGCTGAAGGCAGCACCAGGCACCTTTTTCCTCTTTTTTCACCCCACTTTTAGCCTACACAACTTGCACCGGGAAACTGTAACATGAACCAGCAAGAAGCACAGTTTTTTTCTGGTCTCCCTTGAAGCAAGAAGTGTAACAGCTTGGAAAGATAAAGGACATGTTGAATTAGAGAGGGTAATTTGGGGTAACAGAAGGAGGAAATGGAGCATTAGCTTGTCAAGAAGGCCTCCACAGTTTGCTCAGCTCGGGGTGAGTAATGGACTGACTGTGTTTCTTTAAGCTTTTCCCTGCTTTTAAGTGCATTTTTGGTGAACTGAGGCTTTTACAGCCCTGTGACAGGCTGGGCACCCCAGAGGCAGCACAGGTAGAAGGGTGGCTGAGCTTTTCCTGATGGGAAGAGATGGATGAGGGGACACTGAGCAGGACATGCAACTGGACCTTTTCTAAAGGACAGCAAAATGAGTTGAAAAACAGTCAGCATGTGGATCAGTGTCTTGGCTGGGGCTTGTGGGCACCTTCCCCACCCTGGGCAACAGCTGACCACCCCAAAAATGCCGCTCTCCTTCAAAGGAGGCCCCTACAGTAAAAGTTGTCACCAGGAATGAGCTTTGAGCACCCCACAGCTACCACAGGGACAGTAAAAAGAATTACAAGAGCAGATTTTAATACAAACTATAAAGCATGGAAGCATTATACAAGTAAACGGGACTCCAGAACCACTGGATACCCCACAACCATTAAACCCTAGAAATGGCCGGTTTTCACTCAGCCCCTGTGTTTTACGCTGGTTTCAGAGGGCAGAGGCCCCGAGGGGACGAGCCCACCATGCCCAGGCGGGCGCGGCGCCCGGGCGAGAGCTACGAGGAGAAGAGCGAGCGGCGGCAGGAGGCGCGGGAGGCGCTGCGCAGGAGGGGCAATGTCACCTCCTGTCGCCCCCCGGCCCGGCCGGCCCCGCGGCCAGCCCACAGCCCCCGGCAGAAGGAGTTCCTCAGGAGGAGGAACCTGGCCGAGGGGGCCCTGCCGGGACAGCAGCCCGAGGCACGAACCCCCCCGGACCCCTCCTCACGGGTGGAGCCCAGACCAAGCATCCTGCTCCAGGTAACGCCTGCCCTGCAGCACAGCTCGGGGCTCAGCCTGCTCCAGCCACCACTAAAACATCAGGGTCCGAGTCAAAACACAGCCAAAATGGAGATTGCACGGACAAAAATGTGCATTTCCCTACCGACTGCAGAGTCAGGTGTGGGGATGCAGTCACCTCCTCCCTGCCTACTCTTGAACCACGTGGAGATTTTTCTGCCATTTCTCCAAGTACAACCCCACATTTTTGCTGCCAGGCTGCAGTTTTGCGGTTACACAAATCATTTTTACCCTGGGTAAGTGAGCTCCAGCCACCTGGCTTCCCTCCATCGCCTTCGCTGTGAGCAGAGAAGGTGGAGGAGTCAGGAGACTCCCTGGCACTCATTACCCATCCTGTGATGCACAGTGACCCAGAGGGCTCCCTGCCTTCAGCAACACCTTTGCAAAGGTGCAAAATGCCCTGTAGAGCCAAAAAGACCCCCTGGTAAATGTACATCTGTATAAAATCCCCTGGTACACCAAGTTCATCCTTGGGGGTTCACAAACCTGTGAGAGCAGAGCCAACCGAGCACGAGGTGATTTACAGACACCCCCTGGAGCTCCCTGTGCAGCACCAGAGCAATCCCCCAGCTCCTGCTGCCACTTGGTTCAGCAGCTTTAGTCCCAGGAATCCGGGACAAGCATTGGCATGCACGGGGCCTTCCCCTGTTCAGCTGCACAGAGGGCCCAGCCCGGGGGGAGCTGGTTCAGAACTGGCACCTCTGCTCTGAGATGGCAGCAGAGACCCACCCCAGGGCCCAGCTCCCAGCCTCCTTGTCCTGTCCTGGGGTTGTCATTCCCCCCATCCCAACAGTCAGCAGGCTTTTCCCCCACTTTCCCACAAAGCTCTGGAGCAGTGACAGCCAAAGCAGAAGTTCCTGTGGGTTTGCCACAGTCCTTTGGCAGCTCCTTGCTGCTCCTCACCCAGTCCCTCTCTGCAGGTACAGCCCCTCCCCTCAGCCTGTTTTGGGGAGACACTGACTGCAGCTGCCCCCTCGTTCCAGCACCCAAGGAGCTGCCCCACGCTCCCCTCTGCACAGTCCCTGCCACACCTCAGCACCCCCCAGGGACGAGGGGACTCTGTCAACACCCAAGGTAGGTGAGGGATGCTCAGATCGCCCAACACAATATTCCCTTCCCACCTTCATGTCCCCATGGCGCTATTTGGGATGAGCTGGCAGCTCCCCAGCCCCCCCTCCTGTGCTGCTCTGCCATCCCAGTCTGAGGTTTCCCTGCAGACTGCAGGGGATATTTGTCCTGGGGAAGGATAAACCAGCCCCCAGCTTGACCACCAGTGCTGCCAAGCGGCTGCTCTGCCCCAGGGCTGCCCTGTTGCTGTCCCAAGATCATCCAGGACTCTGGGGAGTGACTTCAGTGCAGGGGAGCTTCCATTCTGCTTCTCTGCCCACCAGAGCAGGGCATTTCTTTGCCTCTTGTGCCCATTGAGCTGCCACTGGACACTGTTTAAACTGGGAGCAATGGGAGCCATCTGGGAGCAGAGATGGACACCCTCATGGAAAACATCCTCGGACAGGGGGATCATTCACACCCTCTCACTTTGCTTCCACAGGAACCCAGACCCTCCCAAGCCTCAGCACAGCAGTGAAAGACTCGAGCCAGCAGACAGAGTAAGCAGCTCCTGCCCTCCCTCCCTGGGAATTCCCAGGCTCCCCCTCAAAAAAGGCACAAGGTTTGCTGCTCAGACACAGCTCAGCTTGGGTGGGGGGCCAGGGATGTGTGCAGACCCTCCCTGACACCTCAGTAACACACTTTGTTTTTCATTTCAGTTTGGGAATAGCAGTTTTAAATAAGGTAAGCAAAGCACAGGTAATGACCAGCCTAGAACTTCTGAAAGTTAAACTGTGGTGGAAATATTTCCACTTTCCTGGAAAAACTAACCCAATAGACCCCAGCAGGCTCTCCTTCTCCACCCAAATACAGGCTGTTAATACTGTGTTAAACTTTTATTTCAACATATTTACATTTTTATAGCAAGTTCATGAAATGTTTATAAACTGAAACAATCCCATTTTTAAACACATGCCCTTTTCCTTTCAGGAAATGGTGCAGCTCTCCAACTACCTGAAGGTAGGTACCAAAGTAGTGCTCAGCACCCACTGGGACAGCTGGTTTTCATTAAGAATAATACTTTTAAAATTAGTATTAATATTGCTAAATGCAGGGGTGTTACACACCCAATTTTAACATGGCAAAAAAACCAACAGACCTCAAAGACCTGGAGCCCCCCAGGCAGGGCAAGCCCAGCCCTGGGCCAGGGGGGTTCTGGCTCCCACTGACCACATCCCCCTTGCCCACAGGAGGCCCTGCACCGTGAGCTGCTGCTCAAGCAGAAGATGGTGATTCTGCAGGAGCTTTTCTCCACGCTGCTCCAGGCATCAGAGAAATCCTGGCAGGTACCAAGGAGCTGCAGAACCCCTCATCCCCTCCCAGTGCCTCCCTGTCTCGTTGTCACCTCTCTGCTTAGGGAGGGTGGGACAAACTCAGGAGTTAAGGGGGCACTTGGCCAGAATTTTTCCCTTTTGTGCCTCAGGAGATTCTTGCAAAATGCTCTTTGCATTCAGATCAACAGCAAGTCTAAAAATCTGTATTCTCCCATTAGGTTTGGGGTATTTTTATGGCTTGCCTTTCCCACTGTTTCTTAAAGCAAATAGCAGTGAATGAGGGAAAAATAACAGGGTTATCCCCCCTGTTCCTTTCAGGGATGGATTCTGGGCCCCAGACACAGGTCAGAGCCCCAACACCAAGGCTGTTGGTGCTGCATTGGGGCCTGGCATCAAACTGTCTCCTCACATCTCAAAAAAAATCCTCTGGGTACCCTCAGCCAGGGCCCTTTTTTATCCTGTGAGGACACAAAATTGGAGTGATGCATTTTATGAAATATATGAAGATTTCCTAATGGATTATTAAATCAAATGTTAATTTGTGCCATTAAAAAAAAACAACAAGTAGTTAGAAAGTTCTGTTGGGGCAGAAAAGCGAGTGATTGGGCAAGGAGGCACAAAAACTTGTGTTTGACATCCTGTGGTCAGAAACTTCCGCCTCCGCTCGCTCCTTCGATATAATTGAGCAGGAAAAAACACCCAGCCACACTCGCAGGAAGTGGCCATGAAACCTCAGGTTACAAACAGGTGGGTGCTCTTTGCTGCTCCCTGCCCCTGCTGCACGAGAGACTTTGCTGCTGCCTCTTGTGCTCTGCTTTCCATCGGCCTAAAAATCCCCTTGGTGCTGGAGCTGATGGGGGGAACAGGCAGAAGCTGCTGCTTGGAGGGGATTCCAGGAGGCAGGTGGGGCTGGGGGTGCTTCTCCAGGGGGTGCTGGCAAAGAGAGGGATGGATGGAGCCTTCCCCATAACGCTGTGCCATGGAAAGTGAGGGTTGGCTGCCCCTTTGCAGCCTCAGGTGAGATGCCAAATGTTTGTTGTAGCAGCTTTTTAACCCTTTCTAATATTTTGGGTTGCAAAGATGAGCTGTTGAACACGTTTGAATGATGTGGCTGTAGCTCTCAGAATGGCCACAGTCATTTTTGAGGTGTTGTTCGTGTGTGGTTGTGGCTTGCTGGGGCAAGTGAACACTCTGCAGGAAGATAGGGGTGTCAGACTGAAAGGACAAAGCATTTGGGCCCTTCTCCCTCCCACAATTTCACTTTGAAGTTAGAGAGACCTTCCTACCCCAGGTCTGTGCCTTAAATCCCCCACCAGTTATAAAAGCTGCATAGTTGATTCAGAAATGCTGCCAGGTGAAAGATGAGTCTCCGTTATGGTTAAGGTCCCTTTCAACCCAAACCTTTCCATGATTTCTGCTCCAAAGCACAGAAAGAGCCTTGTCCATGGCACAGCCACCCCTGTGCACAGCAGCTGGAGCCCACACAGATAACGGAGGAGGAAAACCAGACAGAATATTGCACATCTAAAATTGCTTTTCAAAATTCTACCTACTTACTAACAGCCTTTAGTTCTTTGCACCAACAACTGAAGTGGGGAGATTTAGTCTTTGGGACTGTAAACGTGCTTCTGTGCAAATTTAAACAGTGCTGAGACACCGGGGAATCTGGTTCTGGTGGGTCTGTCAGCTATTCCTGCAACATCAAGGAGTTTCTTTTCAGAGTCGTGACTTCAAACAGCAGTGGGCAGAGAGGATATTGGTGTTCTCAGTATTGGTGGTGGAAAAACAGCCTACGTGAACTCTTTGCTAGAAATGTTATCTCAATTTGCACGCAGTCTGCTTTCACAAAGCCTGACTAACACCGAGAGGGGATGATAATGAGCAAAATGAATCATCACTGGTGCCCTCGATCCCCCTGCCCAACTGCAGATGTTGCAATGCAGACCCAGCCTATTTTCCAAGGAAAACAGCGAGACAAGACCGTTCCAGCAGCTGGAGCTTGAGGCAGGGAGGGAGCACAAGCAGGGAACGGGGGTGTCCGTGGGGACAGGCAGCAGCTGCACTTCTGCTAAACCCAGGCAGAACAACCCCAAAATCCCCTCGCTCTTAACTTGGCATGTCACTGCCAGCACCTGCACTCAGTAACCAGAGAAACTGCCTCAGGACAGGTTTTCAATCCATAAGAGTTTTACTTTGCCCATATCCCATTTCTTCTGAGGGTGGGAAGGTTTACTTGAGCTCTCGGCACTGAAGAGACTTTGAATTGATTACAGACAAAGAAAACAAACCAAAACACAACCTAACAAAACATTGGGAGCACACTGTGCAGTTCATCATTTCACATCTCACTTCAATTTCTTTTTTCCCAGGGTCAGCTGAACGAAGACAAACTGAGGTGTAAACTACGGGTGCTGGAAAATCAGTTGCAGGCCTGCACCCAGGTAATGCCTGATTCACTGACAAAAACAGGGGAGGAAAGGCAGGAAGACCAAAACTAAACCTTGTAATTGGGTCAAGTCTCAGTTTCTACATAAATCTGATTAGATACCGACCCAAAAAGGACTTTAACTCTTTGGTGAAGCAATGCTTCACAGCACATTAGCAGGAGCATTTACACACTCTGGGTTTGCTAATATTCAGGTTTAGCAAGGTCAGGAATCTGACAGATAAGCATTTCAAGCTCTTTATTTCTTCCTTTAAAGAGTTACTCAAAGGAGTGTGTGAAGAAGATCCTGATAGAGATGGAGGACCAGAAGCAGACCTATGAGCAGAAGGCAAAAGAGGCTCTTCAAAAGATGCTGGAGGACAAACTCCAAACAGAGCAGCAGCTGCAAAACTCTCAGGTGAGCAACACATTTTACACCTGGCTTGGCTTTAATTTAATCCAGCTGTGACAAAGAAAACCCACACGTCATGGAAAGGCAATGACAGGCTTACCATTAGCAGCAAAGATAAAAAAAAAATACAACATTTCAGCTACTCAGCAAAGCCCAGAGCAGCTTTAATGCAACTTGTGCTCATTGCACGAGCTGCACATCAAGTTTCAGACAGCTCACAGCTGGGGAGACGTACTCAGGTTTGTCAGCTGGAATTGCATGCCCTTCCCCTACACCACCCTCTGTGCCTTTCCCTGCTCTGCACACACACACCAGGGCACGACGTCTCCAGAGTTGCTCGTTTATAGGAAAATGGCTTTTCCCCAAGAGGCAGCAAATTGCTTTGACCCACAGGATAACTGGTATTTTTATCCCAAGCACCACCAGGCTTCTCAAGCCTGCTGGCAGCACGAGAATTTGTTCCCAGAGGGAACACTGCCCATATTGGCTCTGTCCATCAGATGGCATCAGCCCCACGCAGGTTTTTGTATTCTGGTGCTGGGGAAGCCAGCGCTGCCCGGCACAGCCCAGCTGGTGTCACCCAGGGCAGCCTGGCCCGATCCCACGGGTCAAACCCACCTCGGGTCCCTGCTCTCCTCCCCAGAGAAGCTTGGCAGAGACACGGGAGGACCTTGCCCTCTGGAAGGAGCACGACACCGCCCTCAAAGCCGAACTGGCCAAGGTGACCACAGCACACACCGAGCTCAAAAACAGCTTCCAGGCTTTACAGAGTGAGCTCCAGGTATGTCGGGTCCCTGCAGGAACAGCCTCCTCTGGAATTCGGGATTTTGCTGATGCCAGGATACCCAGAGCAGCTGTGGCTGCCCCATCCCTGGAAGTGTCCAAGGCCGGGTTGGACGGGGCTTGGAGCAGCCTGGGACAGTGGAAGGTGGTCGGGGCAGGACAAGATGAGCTCTAATGTCCTCCCACCCCCAAGCAGTCTGTGTCTCTCCCCTCGGCCAGCGAGCGGACGCGCAGAGCGAGCGGCTGAGCCGGGAGCTGCGGCTGCTGCGGGAGGAGCACACGGAGCTGCTGCAGAGAGCCAGCGCCCTGCGCAGCGACAACGACCGCCAGGCCGGCCACATCCGCCACATCCAAGGTACCTGGGACGGTGCGGGGGCAGCCCTCCGAAAAAACGGAAGGGACAAGGAAAATACTCCCAAACGCACGGTGCTCAGAGCCGCACGCACACAAGGCTCATTTCCAACGCTGCACACCTCAGCTTGCCACAAAAGCTTCTGATTGCCAGAGTCCTCCAAAAGTTGTTTCCGACTAGATTAAAGAGGTCAGAGAAGTCAAGCGACTTTGCTAGAGGAAGGGATGTAATGGGAGACCTGAAAAGAAATAAAAATCTAAGATGTGTCCTCAGCTTCAGTCAGGACTTTGCACCCTTGCCAGAGCATCAAACACAGCGCAGCAGCCCCGGCGCTGGGTGATGATGATGGGTATTACAGAGGAGCTGATGGTGCCCTAAAGCACCAGTTCAGACAGGCAATGAAACCCACTCACGTTGTTTTAAATTCACACATAGCTATTTTAAAGCATAATTAAGGAAGAGAAAGTGGGTTGCAGTTCTAATCTCATAACAGGTCTTGCATGAACACCTTTAAAATAAACCATAAATGACTTGAACACAAGGCACGCAAGACAAAGCTGCCAAAAAAGGGCAATGAACAGCTAAAAATCACATCCCTTCAGAGAAGAAAGTCCAGTGCAGCCTACAATGTCTGCTCGACTCTGCACATGGGCAGAACAGGAAAGTACCACCCTTACAAAAAGATACACAGATTTACACCAACCTTGATTTCCCACTATCTTTGTTTCAGATAAATTGCAAAAAGAGCAAGAGCAGAAGGTAACACTGGAGGCAACAATCAGCCATTTGCAGAGTAAGTAACACAGAGATGCACAAAGTAAGAGACCTTCTTTAGTGCTGTGGACAATAACGTGGCTTTTTGTATCCCCAGACTTGATCCACAACCAGAACAACCAACAGAAGAGCCAGGAGGTGGCAGTGCAAAGGAAAGGTCAGCAAACTTTGTAACCCCCACATAGCACTCCCTGGACACAGGAACACTAGCCCTGACTCTAGGAAAAGTCTACATTGGTTTAGAATGAACAGTTATTTTACAGCTACACAGAATGAGTTGTTTTGCTAGCTAACATTAAAACACAAATGTATTTATGATGGCAAAGACTTTAAAAAATAAATGGATTTCACTGCAAATTCTACTTCCGTGGCTACACCATATTTTTTACAAACCAAACACACTCCAGCTTATAATTGCAATTACAGCCGTACTTGAAAAAGAAATTAATGAAAAAAGCATTTTGACTCTCCCTCCCCTCCATTTCTGGCAAATGCTTAGAAATAGGGCTCTAAAGATGATGTAGTTACAGCAGAGACAGGCCTGTGATAACAAACTCAGCTCCTGTGTCTTCTACTTTGTGCACAGCACACAAATATTGTCCTTAAACCATGCTGGGTAAACAAGAGCTAAAGCCAACCAAGAGCCTGGAGCTGTTTCTCATAAGAAGACTGACTCTTTTCTAGACCAGGTTTTCACCACACAGACCCCACCTCTCACTCCTGCCAAGGACAAACAAAGCTCTCTGTTAGAGCACCCCGAGGAGGAAGGAACAGAAAGTCTGAAGGATGAGATGCAGAAAAGGACATCCCAGCTCACAGCAAAGGAGGACGAGGTGAGGAAGTCCCTCAGTTGCTGCTGGTGACACCACACACCAAAGCTCCTGCAAGTAACCCAGGCTTGGGGTCTCCTGTAAGGATTATCTAAGTTTTTATACTGGTACCACTCTTGCCTAAACCCCCAAAGAAGCACCTACACACAAGGACAGGGTTCCAGCAGCCTTGGCTGCAGGAGCAGAGTTCTCCCCATACAAAACCACTCCTGCTCTCACAGACAGGAGAGCCTTGCCATCCACCCAAGAAAAAGCTAAAGCCACATTTTAAGAACCAAATCCCTGAGCATAAAAGGAGATGAGGAAAAGGCTTGCAATAATAGCAACAATAAAAAGAACAAGAAAGGCCTGCTAACAGAAGCAATGCCCTTACAACTGGGCTGCAAAAAACCCAACTAACCAAAGCTTTACAGCCTTTTACAGACACTTTGCCATCAAACCAGGCTTCTGCCAACCAACAGCACCACAATTCTTATAGCAGTGTTCAGCCAGCAAGGATCCATTAAAAAGGATTTATAAAAATGATTTATAACTTACTGTAACAGAGCTGAGAGCCACACAAAACGAGAGCTTGTCACACTAATCCACAGGAGCGAGGGTACCACCACCATCAGGTAACACCCAGCACCTCCCAGGAGGGTTTATAAATCACAATCACAGCAACAGGGAACAGCTAGGGAGGACAAAACACTCCCCACCCCCGTCCCAGCTGCCCCCACTTTGGCTCCTGAAGCCTCGGGGCAGCTCCTTCCACAGCTGCTGCCAATGCTCTGCTCATCAGAATGTCAGGGAGAACTCACTCCATCTGGCTGTTGAGGAAAAGGGGCCACCCCTGAGTTTTGGGGTTGTGTAGCACAACCAAGGTGCCTGTCCTATGTGTCCCATGTCTCAGAGGGTTTAAAGAACTGTCAAGAATTGCTGTCAAGATCAGTGAAATGGAGAAGGAATTTCAGTTTGAGGGGCAAACCCTGACAGGAGTCTGCATTCCACATCTTCCTGTGGTCATAAAAAAATCGCTATTCCCCCTGTGATGTGAATGTTGGCAGCAAAGCCAGGCAGGGGGTGGGATGGTGGCAGCCCGGGCATTGCCCCCAGCCCCACGCTGCCAGTAACTGAGCTGTGCTCTGTCCCGCAGGTTCCTGAGGACACTGGGGCAGCAGAGCCGGGCCGTGCCCGTGGGCAGGTGAAGCGCTGCGGCTGCTGCAGCAGCCCGGCCACTCTGGGTGTGCACAGACCCGAGGGGGCCCCTCCTGCTAAGAGCCCCTTCTGTGCTTGCAGTGCTCGAAGCTGCGCTCGGAGCTGGAGGCGCTGAGCCAGGAGTACCAGTCCTGCCTGACCCGGCTGCGCCAGTGCCGGGACGAGCTCAACCGCTCCCACGGCAGCCAGGCACAGGTGGGAACTCCTGTCCCGACCCCCAGCGCTGCACAGCGGCCTGGGAAAGATCCCCTCCTGCTTTGTGCGGGACAGAGATGAATGATATCTTTGCTGAGATGAGAAGTGTCATCCCCCAGCACATTGCTAGTAACACATGCTTCTCCTAGCAGAGACAGCGTGGTCATTGGATCCCTCTCCTGGTGGCAGTGGTGGCAGTGGCCATCGCCACCTTCCTCGCGACTTACAGGCCGTGAAGGAGCTCCTTGATGACTGACTTCACTGCAGGAACTGACCTCTGCTTCACCAAACGCAACTCGACCTCACCGCCCCTTCTGCTATTTCGTACGTGCACGTTCAGTTCATGTGCTGAGCTGGTCTCACTCCAGACAACCCCCAGTGAACACGGGGACGTCACCCCTTCCCTCAGCTGCTGTGGTTACTCTGTTCCTGCTGCAGGCTGCACTGCCCAGCCCCCGAGGCACTGGGGGACAAAGCCCCTCTGACAGGGCGAGGGACAGGGCATCCCATGCCCTTGGGATCCAGCCTGCCTGGGTTTTATGGCCCCCAAATTATCTTCCTGCTTTTATTGCCTCCCTAAGTGGGAGGTCCTCAGTCCTAGGCCATCTCTACTCTTACCTGACAAATAAACCCAGCTCACAGAGGCCCTTCAGCACAGTCCCCTCATGAGTCCTGAGCAATCTTCCCACCTCACACCCACCAGGCCCTGTTCTATCCCACTCCTCCAGCATCTCTTGCGGCCCAGCATCCCCACAGCCACACCTGCTTCCCTTTCACTTCCAGCATCACATGAATTCATCGGAGACAGGGGTTTAAAGTCCCTTTTGAAGCTGCACTGTGCAGGTTTTACAGCAGCACCTGCCCCTCATTCACGTGCA
>JACBWW010000063.1:669627-681912 GCA_020086605.1 Lanius collurio | reverse complement strand
CCGCCTCAGCCTCACCTGCCCAGGTGCGCTCGGCGCAGCCGCACCGCCCGGCCCGCCCCGCGGGGGCACCGCACGCAGAGCCCGCAGAGCCCCGGCCTTCTGCCGCGGCCCTTTTCCTGTCAAATGGAGTATTTAGGACACTTCCAAACGGGATGGTTTTTTCCCCCCTGGTAAATGGAGTGTTTAGGAAAGGAAGTTTGCTTTTAAACGGGATATCTTTGTCTTTTAAATGGAATAGTTTGTGAAGGAAACAGAAAGTTCCTGGGCTTTTTCACAGTTCAAAGCGTATTCAGCTGAGTCATAGAATCACAGCATAATTAAGGCTGGAAAAGACCTCTAAGATCACCGAGTCCAAACGTTAACCCAGCACTGCCAGGCTCACCACTAAACCGTGTCCCTTAGCACCACATCCACACGGCTCCCAACACTTCCAGGGACGGTGACTCTGCCGCTTCCCTGGGCAGCCTGTTCCAGTGCGTGTCCATCCTTCCAGTGAAGAAATTCTCCCAAATATCCAATCTAAACCTCCCCTAGCACAATTTAAGTACCTTTCCTCTTGTCCTAAATCCATCCATATAGATCCATATCTGGTCAATGATAGCACAGATGAAGCCAAACCCTGAAGTCAGCTCTGCCTAAAGCCACAGGCACACACTTTTTTCTCTGAAAAGCATAATAAAATGTCCCTCTTCCCTGCCTCCATCCCCACTCTGGGGTCACACCTACCCCTGAGAAAGGGCTCAGCAGCTTCCCCCTGGTCCCTCCACAGTCTCCTGCCCTCCAGCCTCGCATCTTATTTATTTTCCCTGTAGGTGGAGGGCTGTGACTCAGTGGTGAATCTTGGTTTCAAGGATCATACAATACTTCATCATTCAGTTTCAATTAACCAGAAAAAAAAATGGGAATTTCCCTTTTCCTTCTCATCATGAGCCCTATGGAAAATGCTGAACCCTGACTTTGGGAAGGCTGACTTACACCCACAGCTCAGTCCTGAGCCAAGAGTTTGGATCCAGACAACATTTTGGAGATCTTCACACACAGACAAAACAATTGAACATTTTTCTGGGGAAGTTTGCCTTGCCAGATGCCAAGTGCAAGGTACATATTTCAGGCTTCAATCAGCATGGAATTCCACTCAGATGAAATATTTAGCAGGAGTTTGTCAGCACATAAATTTTTTCTGGCAATCAGCAGAAGATACCCCAGGGTCAGTGCTCTCTGTGTTGGGTGACACTGCAGTGGATGGGTTTCCTTGGTGGTACCTGACCCCTTCTGATGTGCAGATCAAGGGACAGCTGCTCCTGCAATGAAACACCCTTGTTGTTATTCCTGCTGTATAAAAACATGCAGTGGTAGGACAATTTTGGGAGCAACTGGGAAGAGACACAGGGAAATATTGGGCTGAACTCCAGGCCAAGCTCTGAAGGATCTTTGATCTCTCCTCAGATGGGTCAGCACAAAAGCTGCCATTCATCTTCCCTGCATTCCTGCTGTCCACGCCTGGGACTGGGAAATTTAAGGATGCTTTGGGTTGGCTTTGTTTGTGGTGGATGCTCAGGCAGCTGTGGAAGGAGCCACCAGCAGCGTTGCTGCTCACGCTCCTCCAGCCTTGGCTGTCTGTGGCAGTGCTGGGAGCTGCCTGGGTGGAGTTTTGCCCTTCCTGGGTGCACTGGAAGGACACTCAAGATGCCCAACCCACAGGTCAAGGCTGGGGGATTTAAAAAATGGAGCAATATGGCAAAAGCTGGGTGAGAACTGCTCTGGCTTGGGAGCTCCAGCGTAGGAGCAGGGTCCAGTCCTGCCTGCAGTCTCCCTGAAGCTGGTCCCCTCTGCCTGCCAGCACCCTGCTGCCTCTGCCACAGCCACTGCTGCCTTCCCAGCACCGACACAGATGCCAAACAAATGAGTCTTCCCAGCCCTCTGCAGGGTTTGGTGGTTTTTTTTTTTTCCTCTTGAGTTTCTACCAGTCTGTGCTGAAGCGTGTGGCAGCACGTTGGGGTAGGCAGCTGACGGGAAATAGGCTTTTTCCATGCTCTTGGCTGGGAAACTCCACAGCTTTGGAGCTGTAGAGGTGATAATCCAGGGATAAGTCATTAGGCAGGAGGTGCAGTCAGATGTTACCTGTTTGTAACTGATCATCCAAAGTGTTTGCTCTGACACAGCACACAGAGCACTGATCCTGCTCCTTCAGGCAGACAAACAGCACCAGCCTCTTCACTGCAGTGTTTTCTGGAAATTACTCTTTTTATTTTTACTTCTCTCTGCTTATATTTACCTCTATCTGCATCAGTTTTTTTTTTTTTTTGAATCAAAGTAAGAAATAATTTGGCTGATAAAGTGTGCCTGTGCCTTATAAAGTGACATCCTGCTGGCTGAGAGACAGCAGCTCTCTCAGTGCAGTCTGCAGAGCACACAGAGGACATGCAGAGGAATTTTCATACTAGGAGCTATGGGATTTACTTTACTTCAGTGCCAAATTAATATCACTATTTTATCAACACGATTGTATGTCATGATACCTGCAGTAGCAGCAGCTGGGCTTTGTACTCCAGGTCTCTCACAGCCCTTTGTTCCTGGCTGGAGAAAATTGCAGTCATCAAAACAAAGAGGAACCATTTTCTCTCCTGGGAACAGAGCACCAAGTTCCCATAAGGCAAAACAAAATTATGCAATGAGTCAAGACAATGTCCTGGGCATGTGGAGTCTTGCTGTGCTCTCAGCACTCACATTCCAGCAGGCAGCTCTGTGCAGGAGAGCAGCACAAAATGGTGGAGAGGCTTCAGCCCAGCACATCCCAAACTCCCCAGCTGTGCTGCAGGAAAAAGGAACGGATCCTCCCCACCCCTGTCCTGGCAGCACTTCTGTGGCCTGGGGCTGTTTGTGACCCCGGGAGTCACCAAGCAAGATAATTCCAAAAATTATATAAAATCATTTATAAACATGACTGTGGCTACCAACGACCTCTTTCCAGTAGCTCTATGAAGAGGAAAATGGGGGTAATGGATTTACTGTTATTTTTCTGCTGAACTAGCCCTCGAGATGCTCTGCTGTGGACGAGGCATCTCCAAGTCAGGGGCTGAAATTCAGCAGGAGCATTTCCAAAAGGAAGGGTTGAGTTCATTAACTGTGTTGCATTCTTATACTCATGAGGATAGACAAGAATATCATTGTATAAAAATGCTTTAATTTAAATAGAACAGTCTTAAATTTTCTGGCAACTTCCCTGGCCCTTCCCATCAATCTCCAGGCTTCTGCTGTGTTGTCTTGATCCTCTCTTTGCTCTTCTTTTAAGTGAAACCAAACCTTGCCTGGATATCCTTCCATGGAACAGTGTAAGGTTGCATTGGACTCCTGCAAATCTCTGTATGTATATATTTATATATATATATATATATACACACACAGTACCACTGCTGGGTTACTTCCAGATGTGAGTGGATTCAGATCAAATCCCACTCTTACAGAGCTGCATGAATTGCTCTACTATTCTGCAATATCAAATTCAAATTTCAGCCTGGTTCTTAGCCAGTATTCTTTCATAAGAGAGGCTCTTCTTACCTAACCAACACCAAAAAATGTTCCAAAAAAGTGAGCAGCTCAAATCCATCTGGACCTTGGAATTAGGATAGGAGAATCTATTGTTTTCTATTAATGCTTCTCCAATCCTCTTAATGAAGATATCAGGCTGGCTTGGGCACATTTATAGCTCAGGTCATTCTTTCCAGCTGACACAGATTGGGTTCAGAGCAGCTGGTTCCTTGTGGAGAAAAGCTGGTGGCTCCTGCAGGAAAAGGAAAGGGTTCTGTGTGTGTGGAGAGGAGGAGCTGAGCCATGGCTGTGAGTGGTGCTGGGCAGGAACCAGGAAAGAGCCACACTTGGTGTCTGTAATCAGCACAGTAAATGAGGGTTAGGGGAAGGGTAGGCAGGAGGAGAATTCCCATGGACACAGAGAGGGGAAGGGAATAAGAAGAATATGCTCTAAAAAATATGGAATTAATTCCTGTTCTTTCCAGCTTAAAGGTGTAAGATGGAGATGTGGCAATGAGAGGAATGTGTGTGTTTGTATCCAGGTGCCTCTAGTAATTCTCTCAACCATTTTGTAGAGCACAGCTCCAGCAGCATTCAGTTCATTTAATGCATTAGCAGGTTTCCTTATGGAAGTGTTTGTTTTCTCAGGACTTCCTCTCTGTGATTGTTGTTCTTTATTCTGCCCCATCTCACTGAGCACTGAGCAGCCCCCACAGGCAGGCAGTACAAGCCAGCATTGCAAAGATAAATGTTCTTCCCCTATAATCCTTCTTTTCCCCTGGAAGACTGTACAGGACAGAGTTGTGTTGTGTGCAAAGGGAACCTCTGCTCCCAAATTCTTTGACATGGAAGTATTAATGTGTAGAAAGACACTGAGCTGCTGGAGTTGGCTTCTAAATAGGGCACAGCTCAGAACATCTGAAGGTCTCTGGGGCTCATGGGTGGGAATCTTCTAATGATCTTTAGTTATTTTTATCCGTGCCCAGTGCTCAGTGCTCCGGGGCAGAGGAGCCACTCTCAGATCTCCCCAGGAGCACAGGGAGCTGCAGCACCGGGAGCTGGGCAGGGGAGGAGGAACAAGAAACTAAAACACAGAAGAGAGAAGGTGACACAGCAAGACACAGCATTAACATCACATAGAGGCACGAGACAGCAAGAAGCAAAAGAACAAAGGACTTTTCTTCTTTTCCTTCTGTTTTTAATCCTGTTTTCTGGGGGAAAATGGGACAGCAGTTCACCAATGCTGAAGAGGAGCAAGGAGAGATTGATGTTGCAGAGCTGCAGGAATGGTATAAGAAGTTTGTGGTGGAATGTCCCAGTGGGACCCTCTTCATGCATGAGTTCAAGAGGTTCTTCGGGGTCCAGGACAACCAGGAAGCAGCAGAGTATGTGGAGAACATGTTCAGGGCTTTTGACAAGAATGGGGTAAGTGCTGAGAAGGTTTTACAGGTATTTATTTGTGTAACAATTTCCGTCTCTGTCTTCTGCACTGGGGAGGTGTTTGGATTGAGCCCACCCTTCATGGGACTGAGGGGGAGGCACAGGACCCCTGAGGGCAGGAGAAGGAGCACAGGCTGCTCTGGATTTATCTCCTCAAATCTCTGCCTAAATTAAGGTCAGAATGTCCCCTGAAGGGACTGAGGTTGAATTAAAAGGTTGACACTTAGGCAGTCACACTTTGAGACAGTGTTGTTGTAAGACCCTCAGACAGCCAAGGCTCCCACATGGCAGAAACATTTCTCTGTTGAAATAGGGGAGAAATTACAGTGCAGGAAAGTCCTACTCAGGCTTGTTCTGTGTTGGAGGAAGTGTCTGCATCAAGTATGAACAGGTGGTTTGTAACAAAATATTGGGTTTAGCTTTCCTTTCCAGATGTAAAGAAATGCTGAACAATTCAGACATTCTGCTCTTGATTCCCTTTGCCACATTTGTCATGAGACACCTGGGAAAAGTGGGTTTTCTGGTTTAGTCACAGTTCCTGCATACCCTGCACTGCTGCCAGGGCAGCCTGGGGTGCTTTGGGTTCTCAGAGAGGGGGACTCAGCTGCCTTGGGTGAGCAACGCTTGCCAAATGGCTCAATTATTGTTTTCCTGAAGTTCTTGATCAAATTCCAAGTGTGGGGATGTTTGTTCTGTGTATCAATACAGAAAAAGGGGACTCAGGTCTTTCATCTAAGATCAACTCATCTCCCTTAAGCTCCCTTTGGAAACAGCAGCAAAATCACATTCAAGTGGCAGCAAAAGTCAGTTTGTGAGGAAGGACTAAAAAAGGCCATGGAAGATGTGGACAGGTCAGGCTTGTCTCAGAATTCCAAGTTGTAAAAACCAAAATTCCTGCAAAAAATGAAAGGTTCAGGTCCCAAATTCTGTTATGAAAGCTGTGCAGAAAAGGTAGCAGAGCAAACTGTGCATAAAAGATGAAGTCCCATTCCTGACAGGACAGAGAATCTGATTTTAAGGGCTGCTGGTGGATGACAGGATGGGGGAGGAGGTGCACAGGGTGTGGCTGTGCCTGCTGCCAGTCCTGAACTGCTCCAAACCTTCTTTACAGTGCCAGACAAAGTCCTGTCCCACGCATTGTCCTTTTGGCATTTTAACCCAGGTTTTCTGGAATCTGTAAAGCAGTTTTTGATCAACTTTCTGCCCAGCCAATGTCATCCAGCTGCTGCTTTTCTGTTGCCACAGGATAACACCATTGATTTTCTGGAATATGTAGCTGCCTTGAATCTTGTTTTACGAGGAAAACTGGAACACAAGCTGAGGTGGACGTTCAAAGTGTATGACAAGGATGGGAATGGCTGCATAGATAAACCTGAGCTGCTGGAAATTGTTGAGGTAAGTGGGCATTGCCCAATCACTTTTTTAAGCAATCCCTGCTCTTTGGCAATGTTATGATGTGTATAGGGGTTTGTGATAATCAGGTTTCAGGGCAGCTGGGGATGGTGATGAAGTGAAAATGCCTGACCTTGGTGAAAGGGTTTGGAGCCTGCTGGGGTGTCTGAGGGCTCTGCTGTACCCTCTGTGGGCAGCCTGGCCCTGCTGCTGCCCAGAAATGCAGCCTCTGGGTTCTGGAGATCCTGGAGCTCTGCTCTGCCTTTCCTTTCAACCTCTCATCACCTCTCATCCCTGTGCTGGCCTGGGGAGGAGGGTTTCACCCCATGCCCTTGCTGGGGCTGTGTCCTGGCTGGGTGGTTGGTGGGAACACCCTGAGAGGCACCAATTAGTACTGAAATTCCTTTGTGCTGGTGCCTTTCTGGGTTCCTGCTGTGTCCTGCCTCGGGTGTAACCAGGGATGGTGTGGAGGCATGAGAAGAGGCCTCTCAGTGATTCCATGGTTTGGTTGGCAAGGTGGGAGCTGGTGTCTTCTGCCAAGTGATGGAACAAGGGGAAATCACCTTGAGTTCCACCAGGGGAGGTTTAGATGATTATTAGGAAAAATTTCTTCAGTGGAAGTGTTGTCCAGCTGTGACACAGGAATCCCCATCCCTGCAGGGATATAAAAGCTGTGTAGATGTGACACTTGGGGACAGGGGTTAGGGGTGGCCTGGGCAGTCCTGGGAGAACACTTGGATTGGATGATCCTAAAGGTCTTTTCCAACCTGAAGGATGGTGTGGGGCTGAGCAGACAGCCAGGCACAGGTACCTGTGCTCTTACCTGAGGTGAAATACCTTGGTGGCCGTGCTGCAGCACCACAGGGGCTGTTCCCCTGCACAGCAGTGCCTGGCAGGGGGATAACCACTGCCTATCACCCATCTGAGCATGTCAGGGGAGCTCAGTGCCCGGAATTGCCCCTCTGGCAGGGGAGGGTGAGCAGCTGGTCACCTGCAGCAGCTGGTGTGGCACCAGGGCAGCCTGTCTGGGCCACGATCTGTTATAGATTTGAGGTCAGCCAAGAATTGTCCCGAACTGTGAGGCCACTTCTAATCCTCTCTCTGGAAAGACTTTAGAGACAAAACCCTTCAGCCTAAGCAGTAAAGGTAACCATGGACAGGCAGTGCCACTGGAGGAGTAGATAAAATCTGACCCTTTCCCATGGCAAAGGGGAGCAGAAAGTGGGGGTCAAAATCTGTGCTAATACAAGCTTGATCTGCAGCTCAGACACAGCTTCCCCAGAGAGAGGGCTGGGTTAGTCCAGATGTGCCTGGCTTTGGACATTAAGAAAAAATCAGTCAAGGTTTATGATTTTTCCCATCTGTGAAACTCTTGCTCTGTTCTTTGCAAAGGAACACCCTGAGGTCTGACCAATGTGTGTAAGGGGAACAGGAGGGCAGCAGCTGCACAGAGCAAAGGAGGTAATTAATGTGCAGTGAGGGCTGCCATAAGGTCAGGGTTCTGTTCTGGATCTGAGGCTGTTGAGGGGCAGATCTTTCCAGAAAGGTTAAACCCACAGCCTTTGAAAAAGACCTGTACAGTGTTGGGATGATAATGGAGCTCACTGCTTTTCATTTTCCAGTCCCTTTCCTAATTTGTGAACTCCTTTCAGTCCATCTACAGGCTGAAGAAGGTGTGTTGGTCGGATGTGGAGGACAGGACCCCCCTGCTGACCCCAGAGGAGGTGGTGGACAGGATATTTCAGCTGGTGGATGAGAACGGGGATGGTGAGTGATGGATGGCACAGATTGCATTCCTACCTGATGAGAGCTCACCTGTGCTGGGCTGGCTGCCCCTGATCGTGGCTGCCCAGAGATCACTTGGCACTCACAATGCACCTGCTGGCTTTGGTGCTGCTCTGTTCCACAGCCAAAAGTGACTTGGAAGGTGGAGCAGGGTGAAATCTTTTCCACTGTTATTTTAATGTAAAATACCAAGAAGTCACTGCTCTGTCTGGATTTTGATGTCACTCAGATCCCATCCTCTGACAGTCCCCAGCAACCAGAGGGCAGGTCCCAGTCCCAGCACAAAGAACTGAGTAAAGGCACTGGTTCCAGTCAAACTGGGGCTTGCAGGACCTGACTGGCACTGGTCCTGGAGGAGCCTGGGTGAGCCCCTGCAGCGTTTGGAGTCTTGTGTTGGATGGGGCAAGTGGGAACGAGCTGGGTCACAGCCCCTGGTTTGTCTTTAGCTGCCTGGCCTGGCAGAGGTGGGGAAATGAAGTAAGGTCGTGTCTGATTAGCATTTTATCTGACACCTGGCTGGAATTGCTTCCTGCCTCCTCCTTGTCTCTTATCTCTGTGTTCTGACTGCCCATCTCGTGTCCCCCTCCTCACCCACAGGGCAGTTGTCTCTTGATGAGTTCATTGATGGAGCCAGGAGGGACAAGTGGGTGATGAAGATGTTGCAAATGGATGTGAACCCTGGGGGATGGATCACTGAGCAGAGGAGGAAGAGTGCTTTGTTCTGAGAAAATTCGGGTTTGGCACAGCTGAAAACCTGATGCTGACTCCCAAGTGTGACCCTTCCTCTGGCCTGGTAGTGACTTTCCTTTTTAATTCGATCTCGGCATGCAGATGAAAACCTGAGTGGTTTAAAGAGCCTATCTCGATGTAAAACCCGTGCTGAGCACCGCTGGTACCCAGGGACTATTTCTGGCCCATGAATAAGTCTTTCTGTGTACACAATACCCTGTTTGTCAGCTCTGGTTTTTGGTTACACCCCAAGGAACAAACTTTTTGTGGCTTCCTGCAGCAGATCCTGAGCAGGGTTTGGGGCTGACAGATGGGACTGGGAGGTGAGGAAAGGAGCCGGTGGTGCTGTCTCCAGAGCAGACTGGTGCTGGCATGGCTCGCCCCTGCAGAGTTACAGCAGCTCACACCAGCTCACACCAACACAGCTGCTCTGGCAGGGGTTGGACATTCAGGGAGTCTCGGGGTGTGCTCTGCAGCCTTCACTGCTGCTCAGGTCAGATTCCTGAAGACCAGCACACAACTACCAAAAATGAGAATTGGATCAGAGCAGTGGCCGGGACAGCACATGGAGCTGAGGGAAACAACGAGAGGGCTGGGCAGGAGCAGCAGTGGCTCCTTCCCCTCCCTCTTGGCCACCAGAGCCTGCTCCTTCTGCCTGCTCAGAGGCCTGGGGGCTGACAGTGCTGGTTCCAAACACTGACATTTGTTTAGAGGACAGAAGGGCACAGGAGTGACTCGGCTCCTTTTGAACCCCTGGTTCTTATGGAATCACCGCTCTGGAACAGCTTTTCCTGCTCTGGGAACAGGGATGAGCTCAAGGAGCCCCAGGATTCTCATTCCAGTGGGAGAAGTTTAGGATGGAAGCAGAGATGAGGGAAGAGCAGAGTTTTGCTTGGCAGTGTCTCTGCAATGAGAGGGCTTGTGTTGCTCCCTTGGCAGAACCACAGAATCATAAATCATGGGTGGTTTGGGCTGGAAGGAACCTTAAAACTCCTCCAGTTCCAACCCCCCTGCAATGAGCAGGGATGCCACATCAGGTTGCTCCCAGCCCTGTCCAAACTGGCCTTGGAAAGAATGGAAAAAGTGACAAAAATTCCAGTGCAGTGGTTTTACACTGGACTTAATTTAGCCCCAGACCAGAGATATAAAATTTACACAGGTTGCAGGCTGAGCTCTGCTGTTCTGACCCACGTTTCTACATAGATGTATGTGGAAAATGAATTTGGGTTGAATCAATATTTTGGTTCAACTTTATTGGATGTATTGGTTCATTTACAAGAAAAAATCTCCCCAAGAAAAAACCATGAGTTTGTTTCATTTTAATTTTCCCATGGGATCAGTGGGCCAGGTCATACCAATGCAAAGATTTACAGCCCCTTTTTTGTGGCCTTTAATTAGGACTGTGAGAACTCTCATTAGCTGATTAGTTTGCTGGTTTGTGGTCTTGTCAGTTTACCCAGGGTTTAAATTCCATGAGGAAGTGCTCAGGATAAGACAAAATCAATGCTAGAGTTCAGATCATGCACATTTCCACTTTGAAATAGTCTTTCCATGAGTTCTCTGTAAATACCAACCAGTTTGTGGTGTGCTGACTTATCAGAGTTCATCAGACTCCTGCTTTATGCTGCTCTCATGCAGTTGTTCAAAGCTCTCTCTAGTCAATAGTTAATCAGCCAAAGATCTAAAAGAAAAATCTGACTTCTGACTTGAGAGCCTGGATGAAAACATTCACTTTTATTGATTTTCCAGCTTGTGAGAAAATGTTTTCATTGGAGGATACAAATCTCGAATTCCTTACATTTCAGCATCTCAACCAAGGTAACACTCTCTGCTTCTTGCACAGTTTTAGTGAGGCTCTTTAGTTCCTAGAGTTGCATTTTGCTGGTTTACTGAAATGCTCCAAATTCTCCAATTGTGCTCACCTGGTCAGCCCAGGCTCTGCAGGGGCTGTCTGGGGGCACCCAGGCCAGCAGCCCCTCCCCTGGTGAGCACTTGTACAGATGTTGGTAGAAATTTTGTAAAACAGGAAATGAATAAAGGAATATTTATTAAAAACCTTTGTTTTGTAGTATTTATTTGTTAATTAGGTGATGATCTGTGCAAGCACCTGAATATCTGACTGAAACTGTAGCCTGTGAGTCTGATTTATTGAATTTAGGGGAGGAGCTGCTGGAACAGCTGGGTAAGACAGAGATAAGGCAGAGATGACTGCTGTTGCAGAGGCAAAGTAGAGAAGGAGCCTCTTCTGTTTAACTTCCATGTGATGACAGCAAGAGCCATGAGAGTATAATTAAAAATATAACATTTCTCAGTGGAACTTTAAATAGGTGCTTAAAATAAAGTGAGCTGACTGCTGCAATCAGATGCTCCTATTTTAACCCCTCCAGGACTGAAACAGGACCCTTGAGGGCTCAGGAGCTGGGTGGTTCCATGTCCTGTGGCCTGGGCAGAGGTGGCATAGAGGTGCAGGGGGTGTGTTTGTGTCAGAGCTGGCACAACCCAATGGAAACTTGTTCCTCTTATCAATTGTAATCTTTTGTCAAGAAACCAAAGGTGCTTTGGCCTTAGTGCTGTTTTTAAATCCCTGGGTATAAAGCCCTGGTGTCCTCCCAAACTCCATTCAACATTCACATCAAGCACTGATGTCACTCATTTTGCATAATCCGTTTTCCAGACTTAGGCCCAGCTTGAATTGGATTTGACTGATTGGATTTCTTTCTGCTCTAAATTGGGAAGCAGGATGGCTTGGAAAAGCCAAATGCCATGAGACTTTTCCGGGCTACCATCTGCTCCCGGGTTTGATGCCCCTGCAGCTGGGCAGGACAGAAGGTGGAATGATCAGGTTGGAAAGCTGGAGCTGAGGCTGATGTTGAAGGGAAGAGGGAGCAGGAGCCAAGGAGGCATCCCATCCTAAAATCCCCTGGGAGATGCATCCCTGGAGAAGGGCCGGGCAGCAGCAATGAAAGGCTGAGGAGGAAGGAGGATCCTCGCACCCAGCTCTGTGCTCGGTGTGCAGCTGCGGTTTGGGCAGGGGCGGCTCCCCCGGGGCTCGGGGCTGCCCGGGGTAGGCTTTGTGTCTGTCCAGGTCACTCCCGAAGCACCCCCGGCCAGGTTCCCTTAGAAAATCTCCTGTGGGAAGCCAGAGTGACCTCCTCAGCCCCGTGCTGGTCCCTGAAGGGACTTGCTGTGGTCTCAGTGGTCTTCTTACAGTGCCTGTGCTCAGCTGTGCTATGGCAAAAGTCCTTTTCTTCCTTTCCTCCCTTTCCTTCTTTTCCTCCTTATCCTTCTTTATTTTTCTTCCTTTCTTTCCTTCCTGCCTTCGTGCCTTTCCTTTCCTTTCCTTTCCTTTCCTTTCCTTTCCTTTCCTTTCCTTTCCTTTCCTTTCCTTTCCTTTCCTTTCCTTTCCTTTCC
>JACBWW010000063.1:637273-669287 GCA_020086605.1 Lanius collurio | reverse complement strand
GGAGCTGTTGGCCTCAGTGGGAATTTTGGGGTGCTCTCGGTGCAGCCTCGTGCTGCTCCCCTGCCTGGGGGGCCCCAGCTGTCCCCCCTGTGAGCTCAGCAGCAGCGTCCAGCGGCCCCAAGGCCATCCCAGGTCCATGTGAGACAAGCCCAGCTCTGCACCCCCTCCTTGCAGAGGCCTCTCCTCTCTCTGCCCAGGCAGATCCCGGTCCCAGTCTGTCAGTGGGAGCTCCACAGCCTGATCCGAGGGGACAGTGCCAGGGGGGAGGCAAAGGGAAAGCGTCCCAGGAGCTACTGGGCAGCCTGGGGGTCCTGCTCCCCCTCTTGCGGGTTCTTGCCGTCGTTCTGGATCATCCGCACGATGTGTGTCAGGTCCAGGCTGCGTGTGAGGATGTCCAGAAGCATCTCGTCCTTCTGCACGCCCTCCATGAACTCCTCCAGGGACAGCTCACCTGCAGAGCACGGTCACAAAAGCTCTGTCAAACCCCACAGCCTCGCTCCTTCCTGCACTGCCCTCGCAGCCACCCCCGGGATGGAGACCCCGAAACTGGGGTGTCAGTGCTGTGTGTTGTACCCCAAAGGCCACCACAGATCCCCCCCCAGGAGGGGCAGCGTCCCCTCGGGCAGCCCAGAGGGCATGGGGAGCTCAGGCCACCACAGATCCCCACCCAGGAGGGGCAGTGTCCCCTCGGGCAGCCCAGAGGGGATGGGGAGCTCAGGCCACCACAGATCCCCACCCAGGAGGGGCAGCGTCCCCTCGGGCAGCCCAGAGGGCATGGGGAGCTCAGGCCACCACAGATCCCCACCCAGGAGGGGCAGCGTCCCCCTGGGCAGCCCAGAGGGCATGGGGAGCTCAACCTTCATAGAGAGCCCCCCTCTGCCAGCTCTCCCTGTTGATCCAGCAGCAGGAATTGCTCTGGCAGCCCGGAGGACTGGCAAGGGCGAAGGCAGGAGCAGTTCACTGCCCAGGGAAGGTCCTCACCATCTCCATTTATATCGATTTTGTTAAACACCATGTCTGTGAACTCCTCCGCCGTCATCTTCTCGTTGCAGCGGTTGATGGATCGAATGGCCTGGAGGGAGCGAGGGGCACAGGGAGTTACTGAGTGCACTGCAGGTTTGTGTGGCCATCACAAGTGGCCAAATGACCAGACATGAAAGGCCAAACTCTTTTTAGGCTAAAACTTGTTTTCAGGCAGTTAGGCTTTGAAAGGAA
The DNA here is from genome assembly GCA_020086605.1 of Lanius collurio. Taxonomy (NCBI): domain Eukaryota; kingdom Metazoa; phylum Chordata; class Aves; order Passeriformes; family Laniidae; genus Lanius; species Lanius collurio. Next base: position 668,072 of record JACBWW010000063.1, on the reverse strand, counting down.
TAAGTCCTGTCTGAAAAGCTGGGGATTAAAATCACCTAAAAAGGTGATCAATGCTTCACAAGATTTAGTGGGCATGCTGGCATAAACCAGGAGCTGTTCACCTCTGAAAACTCTTAGATTAAATTCAAGGGTTTATCTCAGCCCCAGTTTCAGTGAACAGCGTTAAGCAACTTGCCAGGAGAGGACAAGGGGCTGCTGGGTGTCCGAGGGGGTGTGGGAGGCAGGTCCAGCCGGGGAGGCGCCTGCTGGGAGCCCTGGCAGAGGACAGGCAGCAGGTTTGGGCAGTGTCTGCTAATCCAACATGGAATTCACTGGGTTGGAAGTTCCTGTCACAGCCTCTCTGTCTCCCTGCCCCCAGTGCCCATCTGTGGCAGGAATGGAAAATCTGAGCCCACTCACTTTGATGATGTTCAGCAGCTCAGCCCGGTCGATGCAGCCATTCCCATCCACATCATAGAGCTTGAAATACCATCTCAGCTTCTGATCCACCTTCCCCTTCAGCACCAGGCTCAGAGCTGCCACATATTCCATAAAATCTATGTAGCCATCCTAAAAGCAGAAGTTTAGAAGCTGAGGTGAGATTAAAGGCAGAGTCATGCAGTGAGTGATTTTCCTGGTCACTTTGGAAGTCCCCGCTGGAGCTGCTCCCTCTACCCTGAGACCACCAGGAGCTTGTGGAGCACGATGGTTAAAGCCAAGGTTCCACCTTAATCTGTGCAGAGATGTCACAGAATCATAGAATTATGGAATCATTAAGGCTGGGAAAGGCCTCCAAGATCATCACATCCACCTTGGACCGTTACATGTTGGGAAGGCACAGACTGGGTGGCTGGACCTGGCCTGGGGACTGAGCTGGGCTGTTAACTCAGGGAATTAACACATGCCAGGCGTTAATTACCAGCCCAAAGCAGTGGTAATTCAGAGGTCAGAGAGGTTTCTGCAGATGAACCCTGATATGTTACCCAACCTCATCCTGCCTGCACACACCTACAGCTCCTTTCTCCTGCAAGGGGGTCTCATTTCCAGGAGAGGAGTAAAATCAGGAGTCAGCCCAGCACGCTGCTGACATCTGGGGCTGGGAAGGTGTTTCTCTGTCCCTGTGCCATTTCTGTACCTGCTCCACATTTGGTCACATCCAAAGCACAAACACTTTTATCTTTGACTTTCCTGCTGGGTGTTTGCCCACCCAGCTCTCACCACGGTGTTTGAGACATCCAGCTGGACCCAGGGTGGTGACACCACTGCAAAGCTGCTGGGATGAGCTCACAGGCCACCAAAGTGCCCCCAGACACTGCCCATGATGCTCACAGCTTCCAGAAGGTTGCTGAAAAGCCTTCTGCCCACCACAGAGCATTCCCATGGAACTTGGAAGGGAATGGTTCTTGCTGTGGCTTGTGGCACTTCCCTGGAAGTGCTCAAAGGCCGTGTGGATGTGGGGACAGGGCTCAGTGGTGAACCCAGCAGAGCTGGCTTAGCAGCTGCAGTCAATGGTCTTAGAGGCCTTCCCAACCCTAATGATGCCGTGATTCCCACTACAAACCAGGGGCAGAGCATAAGCCAGGATTTTGTTAGTGAACAAAGCCACGGCCCTGCGGGGCTGGGGCTGGTTCCAGAGATCATCTGCTTTATCCCACTGCTGCAGGAGCCAGATTAGGTATAAATAGCTACTAAGCCCCTTTCCCAGCAGGATTTCCTGTGCATCAATTCCCTTTTCAGGAGTGCATTAAACACAGGGCAGTGAGCAAGGTAAAGGCCAAGGCACAAACCAAACACCTGAAGGATTTAGGGCCTGATTTGCATTTTTATCAATGGGATTAATGCCACTAAGCCCTTTGGGTTGCCATAAAATAAATTCCTCATCTCACAGGAGGTGCAATTTCACATCATTTGCAAGTAGAGGAGGATGCTGTTTCCTGTTGGAGACACAGCATCCATCTGCTTCCCTGGCACAGCTCCTGAGCTGGGGGAGCAGCGTTCCCAAATACCTGCTCCAGGACTGCCCCGTCCCAGGGGTCCGGCACAAAGCCTCTCCTCAGGGAGCCTGAGCCCCTTATCCCATGGCACGGAGCACATGGAATAAAATCAATCCCACTGCAATCCATTTACAGTTTCAAACAACACAAACAGCTCTGCAGACGGTGGCTCGTGCTGGGCACTCGCTGTCCCTGCATGAATGAGCCCTTGTCCTCACACCACTGGGTCCTTACAACATCCAATGTTTAAGGATTAAAGGGCACTCCATCTTAAAGGGATCAAAGACTGCCAGATAAAACCCCACTGTTTTAAAAGGAAAATATCAGTTCTGGGAGAAGTCCCTGTATTCTCGCAGAGCAGGCAGTGGGTGAAGAGTTTTGCTGGCATTTTTCACGTTCCAGAACTGATCCTACAATTTATGAGGCCACAGTAAATCAGGCTGTACATACTCAGAACAGTTTCTCTCTCACACCCACCCAGCCCAGCACACGGGACCCCAGGGCACAGACACGGCCAATCCCTGCACAGCCAGGTGGGAAGGACAATATTTACCTTATTAAAGTCAAACGTCTCAAACATTTGCTCAACGTATTTGTTCGCTGCCGGACTCAGGTTTTTCAAGCCAAAAAACTGTTTGAACTCATAGAGGGTGAGCTGGCCAGAAGGACACTCCGTCATGAACTTCTTGTACCACTGGTGGCACTCGGTGGTGCTCAGCTCCTCCACAGCTTTCCCGTCCATGTTCCCCATCTCCACACCAAGTGCTGGTCCCTTTGCAGCTGAAAATGGAGGGTTTGTGAAATTTAGGAAAAAAATCTCACAATTCTGCTTCTTGCCTTCGAAGTCCAGAAGTCCCCAGCACTGCAGGGGTCAGAGCATCAGGAAAACCCAAAGTGCCTGGTGCTGTATGGATTCCGTGGTGGTGATGGACACAGGAGACTCGTCTTCCTGGGAAAACCCAAAAGCACAAAACCCTCTTTGGACAGGAAGGTGACATTTAAGGACCCAGTAAATCCCTCCCCAGCCAATGAGGCTCAGGGGGTGGTGGGGTCCTGCCAGGCATTAAGAGGTCAGGGTTAAAATAGAAAAGAGGTAAAATGGGGAAGTCTTGTGGATTACAGGCCCAGCAGGATATTAGGAGGGTGGAATTTTCTCTGTGATGAGCTAATCTCTTAATCCACTTCATTTATCGGGTTGGGGGGGGAGCTGGTGTCACAGGAGCAACAACTTTTGCACCAGAGCCAGAGTAAGAAGAAAGAGAAAAAAACCACACTGGATCCTCTGTGCTGTTGCTGCTTTTTGCTTTCCCTTCACCTCACTCTGCCAGAGGATTCCAGAGGGGCTCTAGAGCCTGGAATTCAGGGAGGGGGAAGTGCCACTTCAGTCCTGGAAGAGATGCACCAGGAGGGTAAATTGGGTGTGAGGAGTCAAATATAGAAACATAATTGCTTTGAATGGTAAAGGTTTAAGTGCTTTAATTGCAGACAGCAGGAATGGGAAGGGCCCTCTCCCCCCAGCTGCAGGGTCCTGTGTCCAGTCTTGGTCCTGCTAATTGAGTGGTTTTTCCTCAAAATTGTCCCACACTCTGCTCACCCCAGAGTGTGTCCTGGCTGCTGTATTACAAACTCAGCTCACACCAGTGGAGTTAAATGCAGATTCAATTTTCACTGACAATGGGTTACCATGAAAAATTCTCCATGTAAATACAGCCAAATCCAATGCTGTTTTTACAGCATTGACACACAGCATTCTGAGAAGGACTCAGGAATGAAATATCCTCAGAAAGCATCATGGGCCAGGTTCTTGGCTAGAAATTAATGGATGTGAACTCCTGGGTCTCTCCCACAGAGAGTTTATCCATAACACACAGTTTATATCTAACAGCTGTAGTTACCTAACAAGTAAAAGACCCCAGTGTTGCTTCTGCACCAAATTAGGAATAACTCTACTAAAAAAAGCAGAATTACACAATCGTAAAACACTTACGGAAAAGGAATTAAGCTGAGGAACACTAATTGGATGTGCTAATTCTGTCCTCGCCGCCAGGTCCCTGTCATGCAAGGTGAACCTTCAGTGATGCCCTGAGCTCCAGCCCAGCCTGTGCCAAGGCCACAGGAGTTGGGCTGGGTGGCCACTCACTCAGTGCCCTGTGCTGTGACACCCAGAGCAGCGGGCAATAAACGGCAGGACAAGTTGGACAAGGTTTTTAGAGCAAGATTCACGCTGCATATTTTTCTGGGGAGCAGTGGCACAACGTCCCCACCCATCCCTCAGCCCAGTGCTCGCTGCTGGCCGTGGCTCACACACTGGTGGGACACTGAAGCCATGCCAGCTGCTGTTCCAGTGCTTTATTGCCTGTGCTGCTCTCAGCTATGGCTTTCTGCCACGCACGGATCTCCACTTCACGACGTTTGTGCTCTCCACGTCGATCTTCCTCCGGCCGTGGTCGGTGCCCTCCTGGAACCGAGCCCCACAGAACGGCTTCTGCAGGGTGCAGAAGGGGGCCAGGGAGTTGGGGCACTCTGGGCAGTAGAAGACGAAGTCAAAGGAGCTGAGGGGATGGCCCCCGGTGTGGGCAACAAAGGGGACAAAGCGAGAGCCCAGAGGAGGAGCTGGAGGTGGTTGGTTCCTCGGCATGGGAGGTGTGTTGGTGACCTCTGGCACTGCTTTGGCCTTCTCCATTCCCTTGGGTCTTGTGTGGTCTTTGCCAGGGGCTTCTGGTGTTTTAGCCACCTGTGGAGCAAAAGATCCAGAAAAATATGTGGCAATTGCCCCCACCCTTCACCGTGCCCAGCAGGAGAGCCTGGGGAGCTCCTGCAAGGGCAGTGAGGGCAGTGTAAGTGCTGAGGAGTCTGGGGGTTACACATCCTTAGCCAAAAATCTGAGCTGGTGCTGCTTATAGAGAAAGGGAGTTAAATGATGTTCTGGAAATATGGAAGTGACTTTAAACAAATGCTGAGAAATACAAATGATGAGGCACAAAGGACTTGCTTGTATCTTGACTCTCAGTTACAGCAGTGATAAATGCCAGCAACACACGCTCCTGGGGAAGCTGTCACCAAAGCACAGCCACTGCAAACCTGCCTTGAAATGCTTCAACACAATCTGACCCACGAGGACGTAGCAGTGATGGCAGAGCCTGACACTGTCCTTTAGAGCAGCTCTGGGTGCCTCTGCAGGGACCCCACACTACCCTGAGCCTCCTCCTGCTCTTGGAATTGCTCTCAATGAATCTCCAAATGGGTTTTCCCCCCAGAAATGTGATGACTCTGAGCAGGGCACAAGGACCAGGGAAAGAGCCTGTTTGGCCTGAGCATTTGCAAGAACCCTTTGCAGAGGAAGGGGGGTGGACATGAGCCCCAGGACACAGGTGGGGTGACCTGTGACCTGTGGCTGCAGAGATTTCTGCTGTTGTTACCTAAGCATGACTCAGTTATCTTGTTTTCACTGACGACACCTCAGTGTGAATGGAAACTGGCTCTTCCCTCAGCAATTAGCCACTCTACTCCTGGCTGTCCTAAATAAACACTTTGCTGTTTGCTTATTTTTAACCTTGTAAAGAGGTTTCCTGCTTTCCATGACGTACTTGGTGCTATTTCTGTTCCCTGTCTCCTAAACCTATTAGGAGGGGAATGCCCACAAATTGTTTAGAAATCTCCTTAAAGCCTTTGAGGGGAATCACCAGATCCCTACAGGTTCACCATCTCTTTTTGTCACTCATTTCCCCAGGAGCAGCCTGGAAGGCTGGACCTCAGCACCCAGGGGTTATTTCAGCAGTTGCTGCTGCAAGGAAACCTCAGTCCGTTTTTCCCCAGGGGATAAAATAATAGGATTATTACTCCTGAAAAGCAGATTTTATACCACCACTGCCATTTCAGTGAGGTTTGTGCACCCCTGCTCTGGACTTAGATTGTTCAGAAACTGCTGTTTTCACACACATGTGCGCTGGTAGCTCCCGGCCATTCTCACTTTGGAGGAGACAAGTACACACACGACTGTGCTGCTGCCTCTGCACCCACCCAGCAGGAGCACTAAAGTCATTAATCCCCTGTATTTGGGGCGTGGAGGGGAGGCTGGACCTGCCTTGGCAACCCAATTGCTAAGTCATGTAGATGCCTTCAAGATGAGCAAGCCTTGCTGTGCACTGGAGCCCCAACAGCCATTCCAGTGAGGGGCAGAGACCGAGCCAGGGGGGGCTGAGCTTTGGGCTCTGCTCCTGCCGTGGGGCTCAGCTGCCCCCAGGTCCTGCTTGTCCTCTGGGGCACCTGAAGGCTCACAGGAACATCATCCCTGCCCGGGTGAATGCACCTGTTTGCACGATCCCTGCCATGGAGGGGAAGCACCAGCTTAAGGTTCCGGTGCTATTTCTGGCACTGCCAGCACTCTGTGCCTGAATGAAGAGTCCCACATAATCCTACTGCACCCATTCCTGTGTAGAGAGATCCCTAATCCCTCCCAAACTCTCTGATGCCTGTCAGAGCAAATCCCACAGGTGGGTCAGAGGGAAAGGCTGCTTAAGTGCTCAGGGAAGCAGGAAGGGCTCAGCGGTGCTCCCCGGACAGGACTTCCCTGGGCAGCTGCTGGAGCCTGGCTGCCAGTGCTGCCCATCCTGCCCCTGCTCAGGGACTGTCCTTGCACCAGCAGCTCCTCGCCTGTCCCCCTGGAGCCATCCCTGGAGCCATCCCAGGAGCCATCCCAGGAGCCATCCCAGGAGCCATCCCAGGACTACCACGTGTGGTTTGCTCTGAGCTCTCGGCAGCACGGGGGCAAAGCCGGCTGACGGCAGCAGCGGGATTTGCACAGCAGGGATGGGATGAAGCATCACACTGACATCACTGGGACCTTGTCGTGCTGGCCACCCTCAGGGCAAGGATCTTCAGCCCACAGGAAGGGTACATGGTGAGACATGTCCCTCCTGCCAAGCTGTGAGCCTGGGACACCCACCTGTGGGGTTTTCTCAGTGGTAGAGGCCCTGGAGTGTGGGTCTGTCGGGGGTGGAGGTGGGAGGGAGCCCTGCCAGCGTGGGCAGGGCTGGTTGTCAGGGCCATCGGGGTCATTGTGAGCACAGGGGCCGTTGTGACCATGGGGGTGTCACAGGGTGCTGGATGTCACAGGGGTGGCTGGGCTGAGCAGGGCAGAGGGTGCAGAGGAGTGCAGGGGCTCAGCCATGGGGACCAGGATTTACCCTCCCCTGGGACCCACCACTGCTGCCTGGAGCACGGCCAGGCTCTGCAGGATGCTCTGCTGGCCCTGCCACCCCCAGCTGTAGCGTGGGCTCCCCATCATCGTTGGCATGAGCTGGTTCTCTGTCTGTGGGAGCTGTTTGCTGCTCTGCAGCCACACCTGAGGGTTTCTCTTCCCTCCTCCACGTCCGGCCAGAGCTGCCCTCACTGCTCAAACCCTTCTCACATCTGCAAGTGCAGCACGAATGATCCACATCTGAGGGTGCAGCTCCTCACCCTGATGCAAAAGCAGATTGTTCTGGGGTGTTTACCCATATTGGGATCAAAGGCAGCCTCACACTGTGGAGTGTTACATCACAGCAGTGCTCACATGGCAATTTCTATGCCATAAAATCTGCTGGAGATCTTCCAAGCACTTTCCTGATCTGTGTGCCCAGCCCAGCCCACCAGTCCCTTTAGCTGTGTGGCCTCAATCACTCAGGACCGAGAGTTGTCCTTCTTTAAAAATACAGCCAAGCCACCAAACCTGGCAACGTTCCTGTTTCTCTGGAGTTTGCACTTCACAGAAGTCACCGTGCCCAGCAGCACACCCAGCCTGCTCCTCATGCTGCTCCTGAGCTTTTTCTGCCCTTCTGAGGAGAACTCTGTGCTTTGCTGGGAGGTGGAAGGTAAAGAACAAACATCTTTGATCTGGAACAAACAAATGGGGGTGTGCACAGGAGTCCTGGCAGAATTGTCGAGCAGCTGGTGTTCAGTGGGATAATAAATTCACCTCAAAATCCCTTCATGTTGTGAGGGTGATGTTTTCCTGCATTCACCACCCAGGGTGAGGCAGGAGCGCTGTTGGTGGGGTGGCAGGGGCAGGGCTGTGGCACCCCCAGCCCCGGGGCTCAGGAACTCCTCGGAGCAGTGTCAGGGAGCTGAATCACCCCTTCTGCTCCTGCAGAGCAGCACTGCAGCCCCGCAGCCCCTTTGAAGTCTCCTTGCTGTAATGAGATTTTGTGGGACACCTTTGTGCACGAGCCCAGGCTCTCTCATTCCACAGGATTTTATTGGCTTCGCTTCTTAAAATAGTTCCTCTTCTCCTTCCCTTTTCCATGACTCCCTCTCTTTGTGTCCTGTTCCATTTGTTCATTCAAGGACTGAGGATATCAGCGAGCACTTTCCCTTGCCTGTCTTGTAGAGATACTCTGTCCTTTGTCTTTCCAGCAGGGAGTGGGTCCTTCACTCCACTTGATTTCTGCTTTTGAGAGGTGCCAGGGAATTTTCTTTACATGCCACAGATTGGACTCGGTGATCTCAGAGGTCTTTTCCAACCGAACCGATGCTGTGATGCTGTGACCTGCCTGAAGCTCAGCAGGATGGTTTCCCATGCAGAACTGGCTGCAGCTCTGCTGTTTCCCCGTTTCCACCCCTCTTCCCCGCAGGCAGGACAATCCCTTCTCCTGCCACCCCGCTAAAGCTGGTCCCTGCCGTGTGCCAGGGCGGGTGCCAGTCTGCGGCAGCGTTTGTCTCACAAACAGCACTTAAGATAACTGTCGGGAGAGTCCCACTAATTGCAGGCCTCGAGCAGGGCACGGAGCAGCCTCCCCTTCGGCGGCACCGCTGCTCCGGGAGCGGGCTGCCCACTGCAGCCAGGGAAAGCCATCCCACCAGCGGGGTGGAGCTGTGGCCAGGGTTAAATCCCTCGGAAAACGCTTTAAATCATTACAGCTCCTCTACCACAACCACGGGGTTGAATTTTAACATTTTAATTCTCGTTTTCCTTCCCCATTTCCCAGTCATAATTCACTTTAAGTGCTGCCTCACAATCTGTGTCCTGATGAGACTTCCCTTTCGGAATATCATAACAGTGTTGATTTTCATTCCTCAAGGGGATTTAATGTGTTGCTCTAATTTGTACTTTAAGGCAAAAAAAAAGACACTTTCCACAAGAAAAGCATCATTTCAAAGTAATTAAATAAGTGATATTTATCACTTAAAAAAATAAATCTATAGAGTTTTCACTCTCAAAATGTGGTAGAGATAGAAAGAGATATAAGACCTTATCCTGAAGCTGGGAGCTGTGTTTCAGAGTTAATGTTTTGACAACTATTTGGAGTTTAAAGTTCTCCAGAATTCCCTCCATTTATTAGTAGCCAATGTTACTCATTAACTCTCAATTTTTACTTGCATGGTGCAAAAAATCGTTAGCAATGCTAGAAATTTGCTTTTGCACCTGAAACTAGAAATGGTTTGGGGTCAAGTCCCACTGGCTTTAGGGTTTTGCATCAAAAGCACTCAGAGCCTCGGAGCACCCCGGTCTCACCGGGTGTTTCTGGCCTTGCTGGGGGAGCCGGGGCTCAGCAGAAGGTGAAGGGGCAGAGAAACAAAGGAGAAAGCTCAAACCCCTGGAGGGTTCGGACCGAGGGAACGGCCGGAGCTGGGTCAGGAGGTTTGGAGCGGATATTAGGGAAAGGTTCCTCACCCAGAGGGTGTCTGGGCACTGGACCAGGCTCTCCAGAGCGCACGGAGCGCTTGGACAGAGGTCTCAGGCACAGTGTGGGATGTCGGGGTGTCTGTGCAGGGCCAGCAGCCGCGCTGTGACGATGCCCCGTGTCCCCTGCGGCTCAGGTCACTCCGTTCGCAGCCGAACCCTCCCGCCGGCACTGCCGCGATCCCACCCCGGCACCTGGCGGGGCGGGGCCGGGGGTGGGGCCGGGGGTGGGGCCGTCCCCGCCCCTCCGGAGCCGCTCGGCCCCGTCCCGCGGTGCCGCGGGGATGCCCGGCCCGGAGCGCGGCGGCAGCGCCCGGCTCGGCCAGGATGAAGAAGCACCATCACCACTCGGTGCAGGGCACCTTCAGCCGCCTCTTCGGGAAGCGCCACTCCAGCCCCACCGCCACGTCCCTGTTCGCCACCAACCCGCCCTGGATCTTCACGCAGGAGGTGACCTCGGACAGCGCGGGTGGCACCGGTCAGTGTCCCCCGGGAGCCGTGCGGGGTCGGGACGGGGTGGGAGAAGGGTGGGGTGGGGACGGGGAGCGGCGGGGGCTCCTCAACCGCCCGGCTCGGAGGCTCCGGGAGCGCCCGGTGGGACCGGGATGCGGCAGCGCAGGTCCCAAACCTGTGCCCGAGAGGGCGCGGCCGGTCCGCACCTCGGCTGGGGCCGGCTCGCCGCTCCTGGCAAGTAGAACTTGGCTAGAAGAGGCTGATAAGTGGCTGTGAATCTGTTTTATTGCTTCCCGTCGCGCTTTCCCACGCCATGTTTGATGTGCGCCTTCCCAGGTTTTAGTTATTTACTCATGAACCTGTTTATCGCAGGGCTGCGAGCTAGGAGGCAGCTGAGGGTTGCATATTCCTCGGGATTTATTTGTGTTTCTTTGTGGTTTTAATTGCAATAGGGTGCCCTGGAGGCTAATGTAGGAGGGAGTCAAATTAATAGTAATGGAGCCAGGTAGATAGAAGATAGCAGTTTGTGGATGAAGTTTGGTGGATGTAAGAGCCCAACAAACTCTTCCAAGATTAAAAAAAATGGAAGTACTGCCTGCTGAGCTGTGCAGGGTGAAGTATTGTCTGTGAAAGCAACTGCGAGGTGGTTACACCCCAAAGGCCAAGCTGCTGAAACCAAGATAAAATGAAAATGTGACAGGCAGTTTCATGCAACTCTGCAACCTAGGAAGTAAATTGCTGATTTCTAACTGTCGTAAATCTGAGGAGGATTCAAGCTTCTCTCTGATGTGGTTTGGATTAAAAAAAAGAAGTTGCTGTGTCTGCTTATTACAAGCCTGATTTCCGTGGCTGCAGTTCTGCAGTGGCAGTACAAAAGCGTTCTGCTCAGGTGTGGGTCTGATTGCAAAGGAAAAGTCAGGAGTCCTGAAATCTGAGCCTAAGTAACTGCTGTTGGATCATTCCTCAGCATCCTCTCGGCATTTCTGCCCTGAATGTGGCTTGTGGAGGGTGCTGTGACAGTGACACCGCGGCTGAGGGACCGCCTTCAGAGTGGTGTGTGGGGGTCGGTGTGGGGAAGGGTCTGCTCCCCACTCAGCAGCCCAAGGGACAGTCCCAAGGGACAATTCTATGGTACCTGGGCCCCCCCCCAGCCCGGTCCTGCCCGGGGCAGCCCAGTCCCTGGCCCTGTTTCTGGGACATTTCCTGCAGAGCTTCACAGCAGCGCTGCTGCCAGGAGGAGTCCACTGCTCCTGCTGATCCCCACCTTAGTTTCTCATACAAAGTAAACACAAGTTAAGCAATGTGGAATGGGTGTAGGTTTGCATGTCCCTGACTCAGAGATTCCTGAATATAGTGACTGATGCCACCTCCTCCTCCTCCTGGGAGCTGTGGATACCCCGGCTCAAACCTGCTGTGCCTCCTCCAGGTGATGCAACCCCCAGGGAGGAAGAAGTTCCATTACATGCATGGCAAATTGTTTATTTAATTTCCCATGGCTGAGCTAACACAAATGTCTCCAGGACAGGCTGAATGTCAAAAAGTGGCCGAAGCAAGGCCAGTCCTCTGAGCCAGCTGCTTCCCACAGCTTCCAAGGAGCATTTCCTGATCCCTCCTTCCAGGAAACGAAGCTGGCAGAGCTCAGGTCTTGCTGGTGACAGGCTCCCAGCAGGCAAGTCCTGTTTATCTAGCAAAGAAAACACAACTACAAGCACTTCATTTTACTTTAATTAAAGCATTCAGGGTAGCGATGCTTAGTAATCTAGGATCAAAGTCCTTGTGATCTTTAATCCAGTTTCTCACTGGGTTTACCTAGTGACTTGTTAAATATAAAACTCATCGTTTCAAGTCTCAGAACTACTCTGTTGCTGCTCAGGCTGTCTGAGTCCAAACTCTCCTGTTGCCTTGGCCTTAATTCCTGCTCCTTACTCACTGAATGCAAGGTCACCCACAGAATTAATCATCACAGAATCACAGAGTTTGGATGGAAAGGGACCTTAAAACTCATCTCATTCCACTCCCTGACATGGGCAGGGACACCTTCCACTAGGTCAGGTTGCTCCAAGTCCCATCCAACCTGGCCTTGACCACTTCCAGGCAATTTGCTGGCACCTCTGTCCTCCTTGGTATTCCAGAAGCTCTTCCTGTGTGCTCTGGCCCCTCCCAGGCAAGGAAGTGGTAAAATCTTGGTAGGACCAGGCTGGCTGAAGCACAGGTTGATTGGTGATTTGAAAGCTGAAGAAAATGTCCTTTGTGTAAAGAATCTCTTGTAGTGGGAGAAGTTTGGTGCCAGGGAGAGGAAGCTGTGATTGCCTGGAAGGGCAGTGACAGCACCGTGGATACCTCTGGGAGTATCCCAGGGTAACTTGGATGCTGGGTGGGAGAAGGGAAAAGCTGACATGCTTCTGGACCCAGTGGTGTGTTTCAAGGTTGTGTGGAATTCATCTGCCTCCAGCCCTTCAGCAGAGGCTGTGCTGCCTCATGCCCAGCCCCTGGTGTGGTCAGGTTCTTCATTCCAGGTGTTCATGCAAGTGCTTTCCTTCTGTGGGATGCACTCTGAAGCATTTGCCCTCCTCTTTTTTCACTAGACCTGGTGTAGAGCTGTTTCCTTGGGAGCTCCCTCCTGATTTCTGCCCATCCCAGGAGGGCAGAGACTTGGTGACAACCACAGCCAGTGCCAGGGCAGTGTGTAATGGGGTGGGGACCCTGGCACTGGGCCAGGCAGTGTGAGGAGGGCACAGGATGAGCCCTTGGCCACCAAGGGGGAGCAGGGACCTGCAGGAGGGAGTGGGACACTGGCTGGGGCTGTGGCAGCAGCCATGGCTTGCACAGTCTCATCAGGGACCCTGGGGCATGGAGCTCCTCGGGCACTGACCCGCTCTGGAGAGCGCTGCCTTTGGGTTTGGGAGGCTTGGAAATGCAGCCCAGAGCTTACACAACCCTCACCCTTCTGCTCCTCAGCTTCCCATACTGGGCAGGACCCATTTCTGTGCCTCCCACTTCAGCAGGGGCTCAGCTTTGAGGTCTGTGCTCCCAGATGTTTTAGGGAAGGGGGCAAAAGAAGAAAACTGCTTACTTGGTGTCTGCATTTTGGGGTGGGGGTTGCTTGGTTCTTCCTTCTTCCTCTCCTCCCTTCCTCACTATTGAAATCTCTTGTGGGGAACTCTCCTGCAGTTTTCCCTTCAATCACAGCCATGGTGCTTCCCCCTCCTTCCCCAAACTCTCAGATTTTCTTTAATGTCGGTCTCCTTGGCTACGAGTTATTTGTGTATCTCCTTCCAGCCAAGGTGGGGTTTACGTGCTTCAGTATTTCTGCTTGTTAATTCATGCTGCTAATCAGACACAAAGAATGTAATTAAATTAATTTTATGAGCTTTATTCACTGTCAGAAAAAAAAACGGCCCAAGAGGTGTGGTTCAAGGTGAAAGCACAAGGCTGGGAACCAGGAATTCCTGATACCTTCTTCTGCTTGTCACACCAGGGCCCTGTGACTTCTGCCTTGGTGTCTCCCCCCACCCACAGCAGTATTTTGTGGGAAGTCACTGAAAGCAGGCTGGAGTGTGGAAGTTTTGTGAAGCACCTGGAATCACCTCTGGGTTGGATGCCTGTGCTCTGCCCCCAGAGCGCTGGGCAGGGGAGGAAGGGCAGGAGCTGCCCCTCCTCCTGGTCAGCTCTGCCTCCCCCCTCAATTCCAGCTGCTCAGATCAGCCAGGACTGGATCCTTCTGAGCTGCTTCAGTTCCATCCCTGGAGCTCAGGGGAGGCTCTCCATGCTCTGCAGGTGTGTGACAGGGTTGTGAGTGCCTGTCCTGCACACATGGGACCTTTCTCTCCCTGTCTTCCACTCACCTCCAAGACACCCACATTTCCCTCAGAATCTGATGGGTTTTGCCCATTCCTGGGAGCTGATGCAGCAAATTCTCCACAGCTCTTTTTAAAATTCCGCGGTGTCCGGTGTTGTTTGCCCCACTGCCCAAGCTCTGTGCTGCTGTTAACAGTCTGCTCTCCCCTCAGGTGATGTGATCGAGGTGTATTACGGTGACAATCGCTTTGGGACAGTGACAGACTCCGGCACAGCAACCCTTAAGCCCCGTCCGAGGGTCCGGCCGCTGCTGACGTTCCTGCCCCTGGTGAGTGCCCGAGTCGCTGCTGGGGTGGAACTGGTGCCCAGAACCAGCTGGGCTGGCTGCTGCTCTCAGCCTCTGCCCGAGGGAGAGAAGAAATGAAAAGCAAAACCACTCTGTAATGACACTGGGTACGAGGGATTAAGAGGTGATCTGAGTTCAGGGCTGGTGTGGGACATGGACGAGGCACTCGGGGGAGAGGTGTGAGCACCGTCAGACTTGCATTTTCAATTAAAAAATAATTGCTGAGCATGGAGATGATAGATCAGGCTTGCACCGCAGTTTATCTCCCCACTGCTGGCAGGATCTGTCCTGGGATCAGGCAGTTGCTGGAGCCAGCAGTGCTGAAGTGAATGCTGCTGCAGCACAAGAATCAGGAGGTGATGCTGTGGGTGTGCAGGGGATGATTCTTTTCAATCTCTGTATGAAAAAACCTTTCCCTGCAGAGCTACCAGTGCTCCAGCAGCAGCTGGGAGCTGGGCCTGGAGCAGCAAGGGCCAACACAGCCAGAGCAGAGAGCCTGGAGGTGGCTTTAACTCCTGAAGCCACACTGGCATGTGGCTGGCTAGGAGGGACCCCATGCAGCACTTTCCAGAGGTCTTATCCCCTAAAGAGCACAGTGAGGCATAGGATTCACAGAATCCCAGGGTGGTCTGGGTTGGAAGGGACCTTAAAGCTCATCTTGTTCCACCCCCTGCCACTAGAGCAGGGTGCTCAGAGGGGCTGCAGAGATGTCAGCACCTAAATTGAAGTGATTCCTGCAGGTCAGGAGGTCAGTGAAGACAGCAAAACACTGAAATCCTTTGGTCTTGACCAGGAGGTGACCTCTGCTAATGGAAGTGTGGTAGAGGAATTAACAAATCCTAAGGGCTGTCACCCAAGCCCTGGTGCTCTGCTGGCCACCTGCAGAGGCACAGCTGGCCCCGGGGCCCTTGTGAGAGTCCCTGGGCTTCTCCTCCAACAGTGACAGCTTTAACTGAAGGAATTGGTAGGAAAAGGCAGCATTTTGAAGGATCAGTCTGTGTTGGGTGTTTGCACTATTTTGGTGAGGTTTGATCATGATTTGATCTGGCACAGGCTCTTCTGCTGCCACGTAGGTACCTGCACCGGGTGCACACCTGCACGGGGCTGTTCTGCAGCTCCTGCCTTAACCCTTTCCCCCCACCCACAGGGAGCAGCTCCCAGTGAGTCAGGAGGATGCACACGCCCTGCCCCGCAGCTCCTGTGCCTCTGCACCTGGCAGCTCTTCCCACACGGAGCAGCTTCCTTTCCCTTCCTTTCCCTTCCTTTCCCCCCTGGCCTGGACTGTCCCACACAGAATCACAGCAGGGATTTCAGGAGAGGGGTCCCCCCACGTCCCCCTGCCCACCTGGCTTCCCCAGCACTGCAGCTGCAGGCAGAGCTTTGGCATGCCGGGGGAATAAATTCCTTCAGCAAACCACCAAATTGCCCTAGCTCAAAAACAAGGAGTTTGGGGGCAGCTCTTCATATTCAGAGAGATCTTTGGCCTCTCTGAGCTCCCAGGGTTCTCAGCAGTTGTATTTTGGGGTGGCTTTTGTAACAGGCAGCCTCAAACCTTGGTCATTTAATGGGTGGGAAGAGGGGGCTCCTGAGAGCCCGGGGAGCTGGGGACCCTGAGGACAGGCAGGCTCCCTGCACTGGGGATGTCCAACTGCCAGGGATGAAAAGTGATTCCTGGTGGTTACAGTGAAAGCTTCCCCCCACGGGATCCTCAGCAGGCACAAATCTGATTCAGGTACCACAAACTGGAAATGCAGGTTCCTGGCACAGCACCCAGAGCCTGCTCTGAATCAGCTGGAGGTTTTCTGGGCTGGCCACACCCCGAGCAAACCCCGGGAACAATCTTCCCAGTCATCTCTGCAGACTGGCAGCATGCTGGGGATGCTTTCCATTTTAGAAGCCAGCTCATGATGTGGGGATGGGTGGTTTTTGAGAGATGCTGAGCATTAGCAACTGCCACAGAAGGTTTTGGTGATGAACAGGCTTGCCCAGTTTGAAATGACACGTCCAAAATTACTGCTCCTTTATGAAGTGCAGACTATGTCCTCCAGCTTTGCATAGCTCTTTTCTGACTGCGAGTTCCTTTCCACCCCTGTCCAAGCAGATGATGCATATGCAGTTTGTAATGCAGAGCTCAGACATCTTTGTTTCCCTGTAAATGGGCAGGAACCCTCAGGGTGCTCTGGAAACCAGCAGCAATGGATTTCCATAGCAAATGGGAACTGCTGGGTTTTTTTTTTTCTCCTTTGTGATTTTGGAATCTCACTGCTCTGGACAATTTAACTATCAGCTCTTGAAGTGCCTCTCTTGGCCTTTGTCTTCCCTCTGGCTTTCAGAGGAAGTTAAGGATCTGCCCTCATGCCTTTGCAGACCTTGGCTTCTCCATCAGCACGGGGTTGTCTGGTCCTTTGTGCAGTCCCAGGAATGTGAATTCCCATTCACTCCTGGCTCACCAGTAACTGGCTCGTTCCTTTGTGGTTATAGAGGATCTTTGGTCATCTGCAGGGTGGTGGACGTAGTAAGTGAAATATGTATATTTTCCTATTATTTTGGCCAAATCTGGGGCATTCCAGGGCTCTTCCACAGGAGCCCAGGTGCTGCTGTTGAATCAGCTCTGCCCCAGCAGCTCCTGAGCTCCCCAGCCAGGGCAGTGTAACCATAATGTGCCTGGCTGGGGCTGGATGAACAAATCCAACCTGACCTTTGACCCAGGAGACTTTGGAATCCCGTAGCAATCTGATGTAAAAATGGTGATAAAGGCAGTGAAAGGCAAAGGGCAGGGGCTCAATATTATCCAGGCTTTTGTGTGCAGGAAATGGCTCGGGGAGGGGCGCAGGCTGATGGCAGGATAACGTTTCCTTTGTCAAGGGCTGTTAACAGCAAAACCCGGGGTGAGCAGGAGAGCAGCAGGGTGCATGTGGAGCCTGGGGATGGGGCAGTGTGTCCCTCGCTGGACGCTCCCTCTGAGCTTGCTGTCTTTCCGACGCGGTGGTGCCCCAGGCTGCCCCCGGGCTGGTGTGGGGCAGCCCTGGCGTGCTGGTCACTGCTGGTCACCGCCGCCTGTGCCAGCCCAGCAGCACCCTGTGCTCTGTACGTGGGTGCCAGAGCTCGTCCCAGCCCCTGCAGCCCCTCGGAGCCAGCCCAGACAGGGACCACGGGGACAGCAGAGGCTTTCTGCTGCTGGCAGAGCCCTATCAGCGCTCCGGGTGACTCAGCCTGCCCCGGTGTCTCACGCTGGGTGGCTGGAATTACCCGGAGTGCCCTACACATCCCACATGTGTAGGCTGCTAAATTGCTGGTCCTGTACCAGCTAAAGGCACTGCTGAGTTCTCAGCTTGAATGTGAAGGGAGTAATTGAGAGCGAAGCACAAACCACACAAGGAGCAGTTTTCCCCAGAGTGTTCAGATATGCTGGTGCCAGTTTCCCAAAAAGCTGGAAGTGTGTGTGTGGCCTCAGCGCGGTGTGTACGTGACTGTGGCAGCACTTGCTGAAGAAAAACACCCCCCAAACCCAGGGGAGCTGCTGGTACATGGATGGTGTGGAGCCGGTGCTGCTGCTGGTGGGCTGGGGAGCCCCGAGGGGAGATGTGAAATAGCTGAGCTCCTCTCCAGCCCTCGCACAAGACCACGGGGGAATTGTGTCCATGGCCTGTGCAGCCTTGATCACTTAACTCATCCCCTCAAACCCTGTCAACAGCAGCTCCCACAGGGACCTCCATATCGCAGAAACTGCCCTGGCTCCCATCAGGCTCCAGTTTGTGTGGACAAATTACCGGCTGCTTGTCAGCCCTTCGCTCTGATCCCTGCGTGTAAAACTGACAGCTCTGTTTTCTCAACTCTTGCAGAACGCCCAGGAATCCCACGGGGTGGCTGTGCCAACGCCGTCGGTGCCAGAAGACTTTGAGGAAAAGGCAGCTCTTGGTAAGGGATCTTCTCTGTGGAGTCCTGGGCAGCACAGAGTGCTCACCACTCCCTCGGGCCAGGAAGCGTGCGTGTACCGAACTGTGGAGCACAGTCTGCTCATATATTTTCATGCTAAAATAGAGTCTGCTATTAATTATTTTTTGAAGTAATTGAAAATTAATTAATTCCTGAATGGTGAGGCAGAGTGGCTGTTAGAGTTCAGGATGTTTTAGACAAGCCTAGCAAGGGGCTGGCTCCCTGGGAGGGCCACTGATACAGGTCAGGCTGGCTCAGTGCTGATGGAGAGGCGCTCACACGGCCTTGCTCTCGCTGCTTTCCAGGCTCTGGCTCCCAGCTCAATGGCAATTATCGGCTGTACAGCTCGGTGGGGGACCTGCGCCCACAGGCCCTCGACGGGGATGACCTGGATGAAGACATCCCCCCACCTCCATCGATGCCCCCACCACCCCCTCCAGCAGCACCGGTGCCTGTGCCACCCCCTCCGGCCCCGCCAGTCCCTCCACCCCCCGAAGTGCTGCCTCCGCCGCCACCACCCGAGATTGTGCCACCCGAGATTGTGCCACCACCTCCTGCCGTGGCAGCCCCGCCGCCTCCCACCTCTGCCCTGTCCTCCCCCAGCACTCCAACTCCTCCAGACTTCATCCCGCCAGCCCCGCCAGGTGCCCGGGACCCCACACCCTTCGCCCCCGGCATCTCCAAGTGGAAGTCGGAGACAGTGCTGAACACGAGGCAGGCGGATGCCGAGGGGCCGCTCTGCCCTGCCGAGGCCGGGGCGCCCGCAGCCCCCAGCCCCAAGGAGAGCCTGCAGCCCAAGCCCGAGCCCCACCTCACCTTCCCCAGGTCGTTCAAGGTGCCGCCGCCAGCCCCGGCGCGCTCCTCGTCCATCCCGGTGCAGGAGAGCCAGCCCGGCCGGCAGGAGCCCGTCCCCAGGCAGCCGCACGCCCGGCCTCCCCTCCCACCCTGCTTCACCATCAGACCCGCGGCCAAGGCGCGGCTGGGAGAAGCTGAGCAGAGAAATTCCGGGCTCAGACAGGGCGTTGGGAAGCCGGCTGTGCCCCCTCCATTGAGCCCCAAGCCGGGCCAAGGGCTCAGCCAAGGGGCAAATGCCACCGGTCGCCGGTCCCCGCTGCCGGGCTCTGAGGGGGAGAAGATTCCCCAGCTGAAAACAGCCGAGAGAGACTCCCCTCCAAAATCTGAACCTCTCACTGCAAACGACCTGGATCTCCCTCCTCCGGACTACCCGACCTGTGAGGATGACTGGAAGGATGCCAGCAACCTGAACAAGCTGCGGGATGAGCTCTCGGCCCTGCTGCGCTCCCCACGCCGGGAGGAGAGGCCGCTGGAGAAGCTGGGCACTCCCCAGCCTGTGGACAGCAGTACTGGCCCTGCTGGCAGCCATGAGCCAGGGCTCAGCAAGCCCCAACTCACCAGGAAGGACACAGAGTTATCCAAGGGAGGGGAGAGTGAGAAGAAGGAGGTGCCCAGCAGCCCCCCCAGCACCAACAGGGGCTCTCTCAGCACAGCGATCACTGGCCCAGACAGTGGCCCTGCCACACAGCCCCGCAGTGTGATGATGATCAGGAATGAGCTGGAGGCTATGTTGTCCCTGAAGAAAGAGAGGAAACCTGACCCAGGGCTCAGCAGCCAGAAGCAGGGTGTGGAGAATGGCATCAGCACCCCAGAGGTGAGGAAGAGCCCCCCTGACCTGAGGAAGAGCCCTCCTGACCTGAGGAAGAGCCCCCCTGACACAAATGACTCAGTGGTGCCAAAACCAGTCCCCAGCCCGCTCCCAGTGCGGGTGGCTGCTGTGGAGAAGGATGAGACAGATCCCAAAGACCATCCTGCTCCTGCTGCTGGCAAGGCCACAGAGAACATGAGCCCTGCTCCTGGGTCCCTCAATGGCAGTGTGAGCCCCCCAGACCCACCTCAGGGACCAGCAGAGGAGCCCCCTGCTCCCACCCCTCCCTCACCCCCTGTGTCCCCTGCACAGAGCCCAGCACCACAGCCCAGCTCAGCCGTCTTCCAGTACAAAGTGCACCAAGCTGGGGCAAGCTCGGCTGGGCTGCCCCATGCCCCAGGCTCAGCTGAAGCCCCCTGCCCCGGGAGCTCAGCCAGGAGCCCCCCGGCCACCTCAGAAGCAGGGCAGGAGGAGGTGCTGATCCACCCCGTGACAGGGGAGCGCGTGGAGCGGGGCTCACCCATGGCCCTGCTGCTGGCAGCCCGGCAGCGCGCCCAGCGGGGCCGCCAGGGCGGGGATGGGGCAGCCGTGCACAGGGTGAAGCCTCCCCTGAGACTCAGCAGTGCCTCGTCAGACACCACCTCCACCAGCTTCTTCCGCCACGAGTCCAAGCCCTACTCCTTCACCGTGGTGCCTCGGCCGTCTGCGGCCAGTCCAGCGGGGTCCGGCTGGAGCAAACCCCCCTCTTTCTCCAGCTCCTCGGAGCAGGGCCGGGACATGCGGGCAGTGGGTGAGGCACAGCCCTCCGGGCCCCGGCGAGCCGCTGCCTCCAGCCTGCTGCGGGGCCTGCTGGACTCGGGGCAGCCGAGCCAGCCCAGTGCAGCCTGCCACAGAGTGCCCAAGGAGGAGGAGAACGGGGACACAGTGCTGGACTATGGGATTATCCCCCCACCTCCCGAATTCAGCAACGAGGTGGATGAGGGTCCCCTGCCAAGTCGGGAGGAGAACCGCAAGTGCCCCAGTGTCCCTGACAGCAGCCGGGGCTCGGGCGAGCCACGCTATTTCAGGTGGTCTGGCTACAACCGCAGCTACGGGGGCAACCAGGAACCAGCAGCTCCACCGCCCTTGGAGAAGAGCTGGAGGAACGGCGATTTCACGCCCCAGTGCCTGGATTACAGCAGCTCCACGAGTTTCCCCAGCCACGGCCCCAACCCACGCCCGCTGATCAAGAAGCGCCTGTACATGTCTGAGCCCGACAGCTCCTACCCCCGGGCAGCCGCAGCCCCCCGGGCCCCGGGCACCCTCTCCTCTGCCCTCTCCTCCTACAGCCCCGGTGGGTTCAGCTCCACGGCCGGGGAGGGGTCCCGCCGCCTGGGCTCTGCCCACAGGAACGGCCCCTCGAGCGCCCAGGCCAGGCGGGCATCCACGGATGCTGCTGGGAAGCCCACGGCGTACGGCAGCACCGGGGCTGACGCCAAGTACAAGGGGCAGAACGGGGACTTCTCTCCTGCCAACGTGCTGACAGCCAGCAGGTATGTGTCCCCCTAAGCCCACCCCTTCCTGTCCTCAGTGTCCCTAACTGACAGCCAGCAGGTATGTGTCCCCCTGAGCCCCTTCCTGTCCTCAGTGTCCCTGACAGCCAGCAGGTATGTGTCCCCCTAAGCCCACCCCTTCTTGTCCTCAGTGTCCCTAACTGACAGCCAGCAGGTATGTGTCCCCCTAAGCCCCTTCCTGTCCTCAGTGTCCCTGACAGCCAGCAGGTATGTGTCCCCCTGAGCCCCTTCCTGTCCTCAGTGTCCCTAACTGACAGCCAGCAGGTATGTGTCCCCCTAAGCCCACCCCTCCTGTCCTCAGTGTCCCTAACTGACAGCCAGCAGGTATGTGTCCCCCTGAGCCCCTTCCTGTCCTCAGTGTCCCTAACTGGCCCCAGAGCAGCACCAGGGCTCTGGTGAAGTCGCTGCCCCTTGGCTCGTGCTCACTCCAAGGGCAGTGACTGTTCCATGGCTCCTCCCTGGTGCCAGCTGTGACCCTGGTGCCCATCTCCCTCCCCACCTCACTGAGTGCAGACAGGAAGCAATAAAACACATCATTGCAATGCTGACTGAACGCCAAGGTTTGCCTGGGCTTTCAGTGCCTTCCCCTCTGTTTGCCCTGCAGGCCTGCCCATGGCACCTCGCAGTACGGGGGACCCACCAACACCTTCACGGTCAGGCCGGGCACTCGCCAGCCCATCTCCTACGCCTACCAGAGCCACCGGTAGGCCGGACCTCGGGGCTGCCCTGCCGGCGTCCGGCTGGGAAGGGGCGAGAACGTGCCTTGGTTGGTCTTTTCCGTCTCCACGGGCACCAGGGATGGTCCCAACCCAGCCTGAAAATGCACTGCTTGAAACTGCTGATGAGGGAGGTGGGGAGAGAGCCCCAGACTTGGACTTTTCTCAAAAGACTGTCATGGAGAGTAGTTACTGCGGAGGGCAGGCCACTGCCTTGTTACGTGAGCTATTGTGGTTTCCCCTTCTCCCATTTTCCCTCCTGGATGATTTTCAGAATTGCAGCCTGCTAGGCCATCTATGAAAGCCAAAGAGCATCCTTAGCTCTCTTTAAAGAGCATCACCACTGGAAAGAAGGATTTCAGTTTGTTTTTTCAGTTGGGTTAACTACAGCACATTTGGGAGCAGGGAGAAACCAACTGAGAGATGTGCACAGTGGAAGGAAAGCAGTGTAAATGTCAGGGATTAATATAGGAATGTGAGGCCAGTGGGATAGGAGGAGAGTTTAGGATGCCTAGATCCTGACTCTTTCCATCCTTCAGGAGTCTGGAGCAAATCAATTATGCCTTAAACCCAGCTCTGGGCAGTCAGGGCCTGTCCTGCCAAGCCGGGCTCTGACCCCTTCTCCAGGAGCAGCTTTGGGAGCAGGGGCCTTGCTTTGCTGTGCCTTTTGGTCACTGTAAATGTTTCTGTTGGTAATTATTCCTTGTGGAAGGAGGCTGTGAGGTCTGGCTGGATGGCTGTAAAGCACTTTGGAGACGTAGGACATGGAGCAATCCTTCTTTTCCTTTGGCTGGTAGGTGCCAGCGACTTGCCAAAGTGCTGTGTTGCTGGTGCTCTCCCCAAGGGGTCTCTTGCCACTTCACACCCAAGCAACCCCCCACAATATCCTTATAAACTGTTCTACTGAGACTTGGCTTCCATCTGTCTGATGTGGGGACTGAGAAGCTAAATCCCAGTGTGACTGTATTTCTCCTCGTGGGGTGTGGGGTGTCTGCAGTGACACCCCAAAGGGAGCTGGCTCCCGGTGTTTCCCTCAGTGCTTTTCCAGGTGCTGGATGAGCAAACCTGTCCCTGCTTCCCGCTGGTGCCTCTGAGCAGCTGGTGGTGGCTGTGCAGGGGTGGGAGGTGTGAGTAGCCTTAAAGAGGGTTTCAGCCTCCAGAGTGAGCTGTGGGGTCTCACGACAGCTGACCTGACTTGTGAATAGCCAACGTCCTGAAACTAGAACTAGAGAATCTTCCTCATAGGTAAACTTGCTGAAAATCACTGTAAGATAACTGTAAAAACTTGTAGAGAATATTTTCTAATCACTGACAAACTAAAAGCACTTTGAGACATTGGTCTATTTTTATGGAAAGCACTTTCTATTTTCAATGCTATAAATACCAGGGGTTCCACTCCAGCTTACCCTGCCTTGCACACACCTGTACGTGGCCTGCAAGCAGATCTTGCTCTACAGTTCAGCTCAAAATCAGTGATAAATTTTCCTTCACGGTGGAATTCTCAAAAGTTATCTTGATATTCATGTCATGTCATTGACATTGTATGTTTTATTTCCAGCTTCACCTAATAATTTAACAGCCCTTTCAGATATTGCAGCAGCTTTAAAGTATTCTGAACTTTACTTTGCTGTGAATAAAATGAAAATGCAAATAAAATAATCAGTCTAATAGCTAATTCAAAGGGCATTTTTATGCCAGTAAGTCGCAGTTACTTGGAAGATTTCCATTGCTCACCCCAGCCAATATTGAAATCATAGGCTTTAAATATCTGGGTGTTGGTTTTAAAAATATATTCACAGAGAAAAGTGACTAAGGAGTAACTATAAGGATATTTAAGTGTGCCAAGTGTCATGTGGAATACCACTTGCCCCAAAATACAGAATTTTCTTAATTCAAAGAGCATCTTGAGGATTCTTATTCATCTGTGGAAGTAAATCCGTGATCCTCTTTGAGGGGTTTAGGGTCATGCTTTAGTATTGGATGATGTTTCACAGGTTTAACTTGAAAGCAAAAGTCACTGTGATAACATTGCAACTTAATGTTTTCTTCCTGTTGCTTTTTTTTTCCAAAATAATAAGGTATAATTGCAAATGAGCTCTCAAAAACAATTTTAAGGCTGGGTAGGTGATTTCAGCTTTTAATACTGACTTCACCCAGAAGTGAGGAGGGCAGGGGGTGTGTGTGTGCAATTTTCCACCTCAAGAATTGGAATCTCCCCAACACAAGTGATATTTTAGAGAAAAATGTGACACTCCCATGGTGGCACTAGCTTTGAATGTCACAT
Organism: Lanius collurio; assembly: GCA_020086605.1. NCBI lineage: Eukaryota > Metazoa > Chordata > Aves > Passeriformes > Laniidae > Lanius > Lanius collurio. The sequence goes on along the minus strand of JACBWW010000063.1, from coordinate 643,690 downwards.
TTACTACTTCACCCAGACACACAATTCATGTGTAGTTGAAATATAGTCTTAGACACCATGGAGTGTCTTATTTTAGCAGATAAATTTGTTTTAATTTAGTATTAGAAGCATGATAATCTAAGTCAGCTTTATAAAATAGCCATTATTCATTCAAGAACACCATTCTGGGACTGCACAGGGGACTGAGATGTCACTAAATCAGGCTGGACGCTGTTCCCAGTTGTAGAACTGGTTAGCAGGCAGGTTTCCAGCAGTGGAACACTTCTATTCTCTACACACTTTGGACTATCCCTGCTTCTTTTGAATGCATTCAGCAAATTCTGGTATTTCAGTAACAACTCGGCATTGATTCTGGGGCCATTGTGACAAAGGAACCACTGTCAAATTGTTGGCAGCCAAAGCACTTGGGGACAGAGTTAAATCTCTGATGAAACGAGGACTGCAGGGATGGGGAGGAGTTCCCTCTTCCTCGGGCAGGTAACTCTGTCAGGTATGTGGATAAACTGTCCCTGGATTCCTGTTTCTGTTCCTCCCAGCTTTCACTATAGAAATTCAGCAACAGAGTAAGAAGAAACAAAACTAAGGGGTATTGATGGAGCAAAACAACCTGCCTCAATCCTGAAGCCTGAGCGTGGAATTATTCTCACTTCACCCTCTGTGCTGCAGTGTGGTCATTCAAGTCATGATACAACTCAGCTGCCTCTTCCTCACAAGTTCCTGCTAGGGGAGTGTAACAGAGCATTAGCTGTAAAGTATTGAACAAAGTCTCTTATTTATGAGTGCCATTGAACACCAACCTTCTTGCATTAAACATTTCTGGATGTATTGTTTTATTACATGTGTGGTCTGACTTCTTTTCTAGTGTTGCTTTATGTGGTCTGTCTGCTGCAGAAGTGAGAAGTTTCAAAGTCCTTGGAAGGATGGGAAAATGTAGCTCAGTAAGGGTTTGAATTTCAGCCTACCCAGGGCTTGGTCTAATTTCTCTGAGCAGTTGATTCAAAGCCTGTGGCCATTTCAGTGTTTTTAGAAGCCCACTCAAGGCATGAAGGGGCAGCTGAGCCCCAAGAGCTCTGTCACTCCCACCCAGCTGGTTGGGCAGGCTGGCAGAGGAGCTGGTGCAGCTTCTATAAATAGTTCTTGGGTTGGAGCCATTCATTAGGGACGAAACTCTCATACTTGCTGCAAGTCCCAACTCGAATGTTGTGCCCAAAACTGCAAGCACAGTGTGAGCAACACAAGCAGCAACATAAAAGGCTTGTCTGCAGAGTGGCTTCTCTCCACTCAAAATTAAACTGATTTGCATTCTCACCTCCTTCATTCAGCTCTGGTTACAGAAGCAGGCTCTGTGTGAGGGAGGGAAAGGGTGCAAGGGATGCCTTGAAGCTTTTGCTGGAGCTGCAGTGGATGAACATGAATGTCCCCAAACCTGAAAGTTGTGTGGTGCAGGGACAGCTGGGCAAGCCACAAACCCCACAGAATTCCCTCTATTCCTTGGCAGAGCTGCAAAGCCAGCAAGGATTGATGTGGGACTGCTGGTGTTTGTGCCACGCTGCCCACGTGTCCGTGTGACTACTGCAGCCTTGCCAGCACTGACACAACAAGTCTGAGCCAAGCTGCAGCCCAGGAGTGACTCTGAACTGCTGCTCTTCTGTGCTTCCCTCACGAGAGTGAAAAAACCCCAAGTGCAAGCGCCAGAAACCCCCAAAAGAGATTCTCTTTAAGGCAATGTGCAGAGTTGGGGCGGTGCTGCCTTGCCCTTGTCAAGGGCAGCTGCTGCCATCCTGTGGGCAGAACAAACATCTGCCAGCTGCTGAAGCACTGAGGGGTTTTTAGGTCTTTAATTGGGAGAACAGAGTTAATCCACCACCAGTGACCTGCTGTCCCTCCAGGCGTCACCATCCACCACGGGCTGTTGTGTTTTGCTCAGGTGGGCAGTATGAGGAACTTAATGTGGCTTAATGTCTGACATTTGAACTTTTTAGCTGATGGAAACTCAAGTGGAGAACCTTTGGAAAGAAAAACTTCCTGAAAAGCAGCAGGACCCAGAGCCTGCCTTGCACTAGTGCTGAAGAACTGTAGCACCCTGGCATTGAACAGGAATACAGTGAACATTTATTTAAGAACAGTTTTAATATCAGGGACTGAAATCACAACTTTAACTGTGTGGATGATCTCAGCTGGCTCTTCAGTGCTACAGAAGTGGCCCAGTGAAACTTAAATCCACTTACAAATGAAAACCATCTTCCAAGACAACTTTTTCAGAACCAGCACAAGACCTGTTTCAGTACAGCATCAGAGGTCCCTAACATGGAACTTTGTGGTGCAAGGGGTATTTCTGAAGAAATGTGTCAGTTTTTAATCATCATTTACTGTTTCTGGCCATACACTGCTCTAGAACAGGAAGCTGCTCTGTGAACACCTGTATGACACAGGAATTTAAAAAGCAGCAAGTGAGGTTTGCAAAGAGTAAATGAGAAAAGTACAGAGCCTGGGAAAGCTTAGTCTGCCTAAAAATTAATTGTGGGCTTTGCACAACTAAACCTATGTGTATGCAGAGATAAGAACTGGAAGCTGTGTACATTTAAGTGCTGCTATCATGCTAAAGAATCGGAGTAACATTCATTTCAACAGCATTTTTGTTTCATCAGTCAGGACTTGCTTAATTCTGTCTAGGAAATACTAGGCCAGACCAAGCCATATCTAGAGCAGCAGCTATGCATGCAGAGCAATGACTTTTTCCAGGTAAGTATGTTCCAGGGAAACAGCTGAGTTAGAAATGTATGTGGTATTTGACAAAAACACCTCTCAAGGTTCTGTGGAGTCTGTTTTGGGGAGGAGGGGAATGTCCTGTCCCCTCAGTCACCAGCACAAGAAGTCACTCGTCACAAGTGCATGGATCTGGTTTATCACTAAGCAGAGTCTGGTACAGGAGCAAGCACATGACAACTGAAGTCCTTAGTCCAGTTTTTCCCTCACATAAACCTTTTGTTCACAGGTCTTATCCTTGAGTAAGTTGCCTTCAGCACAGAGGAGATGAAATGTGGTGTCAAAGAGCACAGCACCCACTCCCTCCTGGCTTCAGCCTCTGACAGGCCCCTCAGCTGGCCCTGGGGCCAAGCACATGCTGGGCATCCCAGGATTCCAGCATCACCCCAAAGGTGTTTAATCACAGGGCTCCAGCTGGGATCCTCATTTTACATCCTGACACCAAACACTGGTGTTTTAGACCAGTGCACAACCAGTGCTCACCAGAGCTGACTGGTACTGAGGCCCAACCCTCTCAACCACGCCCTGCATTGAAGACAACACGACCCCTTTTAGTCCTTGAATCCCAACAGGTCTTTTCATTCCACCTGATTTACAGAGCAAAGAACTTTGCTCACGGGTGAGGCTCTCAGATCTACCCAACGAGAGGTGTGCTGCTAACCTCCCCCAAAAGCTTCTATTAGTAGTAGTCTGGAGAACTGAGGAAGGAATCAAAAGTCTTTTTGATTTTATTTCTTATTTCATTACATCTAATTCCCTGTCTCTGTAAGTCTCCTCTGTGCCTGAAGTCAATTTTTTTCTGGGTAAAACCAAAGTCTTTTATTACAGGAGAAGCCACTCCTGAGCAGAGGGTAAAGCTTGGTTTGTAACTAACTTATGCCTAATTTAAAATTACTACAGCCTCTTAGCCACAAGCTTTGAGGCAGACAACAGACCATCCCCACTGCAGTTCACACACCTGCGACTTCAGCAGAATCGAAGTGATGCCAGGAAGGAACTTGGACCATAAGTTTATAAAACTATTCTTTTACACAGTTGATTCCAGAAGCTTCACCAGCTGGTATGGGGACAGTGTGATGTAAAACCTGATGATCCCATCCAACTGTAGTGAGCAAGGCATCATCTGAAGGAGACCAGGACAAGCCTTTTACAAAGTCTCGATGAGAACGGTTTCTGAACCTGGAAAACACCAACACTCCATTAGCCAGCAAGCACTGAGAGCAGGTGGGCTCGTGCAATCCCCAACTGATGGTTTGTTAGGATGATGCTCCTCTACTTAGTGATATTTTCAACTCCAGGTTGCCCAGAGAAGCTGTGGCTACCCCACCCATGGACGTGTCCAAGGCCAGGTTGGATGGGGCTTAGAGCAGCCTGGGATAGAGGATGGTGTCCCTCATGGCAGGGGGTGGAATGAATGATCTTTGAGGTCCCTTCCACCCCAAACCAGTCTGGGTTTCTATTAGCAATTAACTCAAGAAGACAGCAGTGAGTACATTCTGTCTGTACTTACACCTCTGAGAGATCTGAGTCAAGAACAGCAACTGAACAGTCTTCACTGATTGAAGCCAGTAAGGGTGAACTAGAGAGAAATGAGAGCACAGTTAGAACAATCAAATACAAGAATTTTTAGGGATAAATTTGTGAAAAGCAGGAGTCTTAGTGATCCTGACCCAGGTACAATGAGTAACTCACAGAAAATCATAAAAAAAATGTTTTCATCAGCATTTGGCAGGGTGCCAGTGCACTGAGCAGGAATATTCTATTAGAGTCTGAAAAAAAGTGATCCTTCTTTAATCAGAGGTGGTTGTAATTAGAAAAATCCCTGCAGTGTGTGGGGTCAGTAATTCTGGAACTGCAGAATTCTTGTCCTGGACATTCAGACACTCAGAAGTGAGACAATGTTTGGTTTACACTGTTCTTTGCTACAATCTCCTTGATAAGATAACCAAAACTGGAACTCTCTTAGGTTTTACCCAAAAATAACTAAGGCTGTTAAGGGGATGCAGTCCACGTTGTGTGCCAGTGTCACTCAGTACCTGTGTGCAGAGAAAGCAAAGCCTGTGATGCCTCGGGCGTGCACGGCAGCGCTGAGGGCAGAATCAGGATTCTTTGTGTCCACCAGTGCAACTGTTCCACTTTCATCACCTGGGAGAGAGGGGGAATGAAGTTACCAGCAAAAACTGTCCTGGAAAAATAATGACCTTGATTTGCCTGCTTAGAGTCAAGATTCTTACCCAAGACAAAGATGTCACTTTTGTGTGGATGCCACATGACTGAGGTAGGGAGGTAATTACAGGCACTGCAAACTGTGAGGGAAGAAACTGGGGTGAGTGTGGAAGGAGGCAGTACAAAGATATTCCTGCTCTAACTCATTTAGCACTGCTACTGCATCACACAAGTGTTTTAAGCTTATTGTCTGTGACAGTGTTAGACCTCCTTAGGTTTTAACAGGCACATCACTGGATTTGGAGTTAAAAATCAGACATAAAGTAATTTATTTCTTCCAATACAAACTCATGCAGAAGCAGTAACTGCACACAGAGACATACCAATTCGGGTAGCTGGTTTGGGGCATCTGGTGTCCCAGAGTAAAGTTCTGTTGTCCTATAAATCCAAAAGGAATGAGAAGAATTTTACAATTTCTTTGTGGTATAAATTCAGATTCACTGCTGACTCATGCAAAATGCCCCTGCCTCTTCCTCTGGGTTAAAATAGTGCTGTCATTAAATGCAGCCTTTAGTCATCCCCAGGACAGGACTAGGAGCTCCCAAAATTTGATACAAACCCATAGGAATCAGCTTGGTAAACTGATTATAAATTTATCAGACTGGAACACTGCAATAATACAGGTAGGCAGGTTGCAACACAAGAAGTGTTTTTTAAGTGCATTAAACTGTAAATACCTAAAGTTAAATCTCATTTCTATGGGGTAGATTTAGACAATAGAGTGAGCTTTACCTCAGCACAGGACAGGAACACAGTGTCCTTACCAGGACAGGAAGCCACACATGTCACTGCAGCGGAGTGAGCTACCAAAGGCACAAAAGGATAAAGAGCCTCAAAGATTGGATCCAACTTTCCCACATACTCCCAAGGACCTCCAGAGGCACAGCAGTTTAACAAAGAATAGTTTATGCCCAGCCACAGGATAACTTCTGTTCAGCAGCCACCACCTGCTTCCTACCAAAGTGATGAGCTGCCCAATCCAACCATGGCCACAAGTCCTTGTGGCTTCAGGGAGCCAGACAAGGGGTTGGGGGAAAAGACCAAAGTGGGATATAAAGGGGCCTATAAAAAGGAGAGAGGGGAGTGGGTTGGAACTCACCTCTGTAGGAGTGCAGCACCGTTTGCTCCGGGATGTCCCAGACCTTCACGCTGTGGACAAGAGCGAGCAGTGAGCTCCTGGCACAGCCCGGGCACACGGCTGCCAGGCTGGGGACACTCACCAGAAATCCCTGCTCCCGCTGACAGCCTGGGTGCTGCCGGCCAGGACGGACACCGATGTCACGATATCATCGTGCTCGTATTTACAGAACTTGTTCACGATGAGGCTCTCGTTCTCCTCCAGCTCCCACAGCTCCACAGCACCTGGGGGATGCAGGGGGACACCCACCTATGAGATGGGGAGGGGGCCGCGCACCTCAGAGGAGG
>JACBWW010000063.1:614320-636873 GCA_020086605.1 Lanius collurio | reverse complement strand
GAACCCTCATTCTTCTCTCTTGCCACAGCTTAACCTCAGCCCTGGCACAGGGCAGTTCACAGGCATTTCTCACAGCTTAATGCAACATTTCAGGATTAATTGTGGATTGCTTGTTTTCCTTGCACCCGACTGTGATTCTGAAGTGTGGAGTTCTTTTCTTTTTTCAGGAGAAAATGGCTGCAGCTTTAGCCATGAAGAACGAGGCCATGCAGGCCCTGCAGAAGGCCATCGAGGATGAGAAGAAGGAGCAGTGGAGGGCCGAGGGCCACAGTTACCTCTTTGATGCCAAGAGGGTGGGTGGGGCAGCGCTGCTGCCCAGCCCCAGGGCAGCCTGCCCTGCTGGGGTCCTGGGGCTCCTGACATGTTCTGCTGCTGCTTGGTGTTCCTGCCAGACATGAAGCTCTTGTTTCCTGCTTTGTGCAGAACAACATTGCCATGCTGCTGGAAGCCAACTACCGGGAGCGGCTACTGATGGTGTACAACGAGGTGAAGAAGAGGCTGGACTACCAGGTGGCCATGCAGACCCTGAAGAGGCAGAAAGAGCAGGACCACATGATCCAGTGGGTGGAGAAGAACGTTGTTCAGAGCATCACACCTCAGCAGGTACTTGCTGGGTTTTACCTGCTTTGCATTTTAGCCTGCACAAAGATTTGCTCTTTGGGGCTCCTGGCTCATGAGGTGATGGGTAACCTGGGATAGTGGGAGGTGTCCGTGCCCATGGCTGGGAGTGGGACTGGATGAGCTTTGAGATCTCTTCCAACCCAAACCTTGTGGTATTCCATGCCTTCTGTGCTTTACTGAATGTGAATCTCTGACTTCATGAGCTATAATTGCATCCCTCTTAATCAGTAACTTATAAGTCTAAAAAGGTTTATCTAAAATGCACTTAAATGTCTATTTTGCTTGTTGAAATGTCCTCTGAAGGCTGTTTCCTGTCTCTTGCAGCAGAAGGAGAGCATTGCCAAGTGCATCCTGGACCTGAAGGCACTGTCCAAGAGTGCCCACGCAGCCGTGTGAGCAGTCTGAGCCCACTGACATGTCCCAATACCTACTGTTGGAAACTGTATGACTCTAAATATCATTAAACAGACAAAAAAACTCCTCTGCTGTCTTTCACTAGCAACAGTCCCTGCCTGTTTGTGTTTGAAGTCACTGGATGGTCACACCAACCACTACAGCTGGTTTGTGGTGGGGGATGAGTTGAAACCACAGTGTGTGAGATCCTGTTCGATTCTTTGGCCTTGAACACTTCACAAGGAAAAAATCTGGTGCTAAAACTGATGCTGTTCATTCTGTGTGGTGACAGCCCCAGATTGCTGCTGTCCTTGTACACATGTTCTACAGTCAGAATGATTTGTGCTCCCATTCACCTGGCCCCGTGCCTGGAGGGGCTCTGAGTGAATGTCCCTGTTTTCCAGAGGAGCTGGAACCCCCTTGCACCTAAAGGCTCTTGTAGTGTTAAGAGTGTTTGGGTTCTGGGAGAAGAGGGATCCAGCAGGAAATGTGTCCAAAGCTCCTGAAAAACTTGGCCTTGGCTGACTTTGTCAGAAGTCAGTTTAAAACAGGGAAATAAATGGGTTAAGTTTATTGAGGGGTTTTTCATCTCTTCATTTCTTTTTTATAGGGAGCTTTTCCCTGAAGGAATTTGTTAAAAATCCCAGCAAAGCACACACACGAATGAACTCCTCCCGTGTGTGCTGGGATGTGATTTATGTAGTCCATGAACCCAAGTGGGCAGGCTGGGGGGTGCCTGCAATCCCATTTCTCAGTGGGGTTGTAAGAAACAGTTTTCTTTTCTTTTTAGTGCACCAGTTCACCAAAATGGTGTTCTTTAGGAGCAAGAACCTTACTTCAAGCCAACCTAAGCTGAAGCTGCCTTACTTTTTTTTTAGATTAACAGTTCTAGAGAATGCAGGTGTCTTTCATAGTTTCCTGTTTTTTGTCAATTTAAATTAAAAAAGTGAAGTTGCTCAACTTCCACAATTGTGTAAGCCCACATCTGATTGACATTTGAGCTTTTAACTGGTGTGACAGATTCTTCTCACAAAGCAAGTGGTTGAACTCGTGTGCTGACGCTTGGGGAGTTTTCCAGGAGCACTTCCATGGTGGGAGGTAAGATGGAGCTGTATCATTTTTTGTTTCTTTTATTATTGCAAACACAGCACCCCGTGAGGTTTGATGTGGGAAGTTGGGAGGTTTCATGGTTTGACTCCTCTGGAATGTGGGGCAACAATGGGATACAGTAGGAAAAGTGGCAGCAGCAGAGAACAGGGTGTTTATTTTCATGTTACTGTAATACTGTCACATTATTCACAACATGAAGCTTGCAGAGCATGTGGTGAGAAATGCCAGTGTAGGGATTTTGTAGTAGAATATTTTTAAGAATCCCCATCTTTAAGGTTCATCCCCCCATTTGAGAAGAAAGTTACTGTTCCTAGTTTGGTGGGAAAAGTCAATTTAACTTAAAAACATCAACTTTTCAAAGCTGCTGCTGATTATGAAAATGTTCATATGGTTTTAGCTGCTGCAAAAATAATCCTGTAGGTGCTTTTTAGTTATTAAATATCCTCTATTCTTTGGGTGGCGAAGGCACCATGTCACCAGTGAACTTGTGTGTGTAGGAACTGGGAAGGGGTTGATGCTGAGGAACTGCCAGGTTTGAGTGGTTTTGTGCCACTTTCATAAAATTTCCAAGAAATGGATAAAAACTAAATCATGCCTCTTGAGTTCGAAGAGGGTGACAGGTTTTGCTCATGTGCATCTGTATATAAATATAACTCTTCTCCCTTTCTTTCAGCTTCTCTTCCTACCAGTTAATGCTCTGAGAGAATGGGAGGCTTTTCCTCCAAAGCAGCTCCAGGTATTTCATTTTGTAAGGATTTCCCTCAGCTGCAGCCTTCCTGAGGTGCTGTCCTGCCCCAGGGGCTGCTGTGGGGGAGGCTCAGCAGCCAGGGGGGTTTGGGGAAGAACCTCGTGGCTGCCAGGGCTGCCTGGCACAGTCATTGTCTGAACAGCTGCATTTTCCTGTCTGGTGATTCTGCTTTCAGACAGACCTGTACAGACACAGGCCTCCCTGTGGTTCTAGTTGCTTGCCGTGCTACTGGAGAAAGTTGCATGTTTTAGAACAAGCTTGTGGTTTCTTTTTCTATTGCAGTTGCACCAGAACACATTCCCACTACTACCACTGTCCCTACCACCGTCCACACCACTGCCCACACCCCTGCAGATGATCTCAGAGCTGCAGAAGTCAAATGCTGGATTAATAAGTACATGTTGCACCTTTATTTCCTGACTTCAAACCTAGAGTTTCTTGAGACTGCAGCCTCTTTCTGCAAGGGAAGGGTTATATATCACATATTTAACATCTTGGGGGTTTAAAACTTGGTTAGAATTTCCTAGTCTGTGCACTGGATGGGTGATTCCTAGAGATGCTCAATGCAGATACACACCTGTTGATGTCATGGGGCTTGGGATAGATGTGGTACACTCCCTAAAGTTTGGTGAATTTGAGCACTTCTGATGCTTCAACCCCTCTGTCATAACTGGGAATTCTGACAGGATTTTCTGTGTATCAACAGCCATGAAATACTGTTCATGTCACTGGCCTTCATCTCTGGCATCCTCCTGACTGTCCTGGTTTTTGCAGTCATCTCCCTCTTCAGGAAAAGTAAGTGGCACAGCCTGAGGGCATAACAGCAGAGTGATGGTGACTGCAGCAGGTCCTTAGAAAGTGGCACAAATGATGTCCTCCTTGAATAACTCTGCATTGATGAACAGCTCATCCCTGGCAGTAACTCCTCATAAATCATCCCAGGGGTTGTTTTCAGGAATTCACTGATGAGCTGTGGAGGTTTTTGTTGGTTGCAGGCTTTTCTCATCCAAATCCTGGCCACACTGAATTCCTCAGTCCCTTTCACCCTGGCCACTTCCAACAGGTGTGCAGGGACTGGGCAGCCCAAGCTGCCACTTTGCTGTGCAGATCCCTGACAGAGTTTGCACATCACTGCTCTGTCACCCCCTCTCCAGCCTCCCTTGCATTGCTGTCTCCAAAAGGTGCAAACAGCTGAGACTGGGATCCCTTTCCTTCCTAGTTTATCAGAGATCCCACCAAAATTTACAAGAGGAAGTTTTCTCCCAGATGGCAGCCGAGGACTGTGCGAGGAACACCCAGGTAAATGTCACAACTGCTATTTCGAACACTTTATGCAGATATTTCACATTCTGGACAGTGGTGTAAATATTCATTTGGGGTGGGAGGGAGAAAAGTCACCTTTGAGACTTGACTGTTAACTCAGCAGTTCTTTTGACAAGGAACTTCAGGGGTTCTAGGGCTTAACTAAACCACAGACTAGGCGGGGTAGGAGAAATCTTTTTAAAGAGGAAGCATTTCTGCCATTTTCCTCTGTGCTATTAATTCTTTGGAAGCTCCTAAGGGAGACTTGACCCAGAACCCTGAGCTAGACTGGCCAGTGGGATGAACCAGCATTTACCAATTTTCCCCATGCAGGGACAGGCTGTTTATGGTGTGTGGTAAAAGTGGGAAATTCCTGCTGACCTGCAGTGCTTGTGCACTGTTTAATGTCTGTGACTTCTCTCACATCCCCAGAATGAGGTGACCTACAGCACTCTGGTCTTCCAGCGGGGCCGGACACCACTGGCTGTGTGATGAGGAAGTTCTGAGCGAAATAAAAATGCTCCCACTTTCTGGACATCAAAAGCCACCAGGATGTTACACCAAGGCCTGTTCTGGGAATGCCCCATGCCCTCTGTAACACAGCTCTTTTTGTAGTTATGACAGGAAATTGTCTCCTGTTCCAAACTGGCTGCCAACGGCTGTGGGCAATTTGAGGGTTTCTGTACAGGATTTCCTCATCTGTAGAAATCTCCCTGCCCTTGTAAAGTTTCCGTTTGTGAGAACTACCAGAGAGAATTGAGAAATTAAAATGTTTCTCTGCATCTATCCACGTCTGTGCCCTTGTGTTTCCCTTTTCTGTCACCAACTCTAGCATTTTCCATATTTATTTTTGATTGCCAAGTGCTCTGCTTAGTTTTCTGTTATTGACGTGATAATAATGAAATGTTTGAATGCAAATCTCTGCTTTCTGGTTGGGTCTCATAAAAGAAATGCACAATCACCGTGTGACAGTCAAAATCTCTGGAAATGGTCATTCACGTGTTATTACCCAGAGTGTTCTAAGTACAATGTAAAAAAGGTAAAAATCGTTCCCTTTTCACGAACCGGGGCTGTCACCTCGAGGAGGAGCAGGGCTGGAGGTGCCACCTGATGGCAGCACCAAGCCGGAGATGGCCCTGGCTGCAATTCCCTGGTGCTGCTGCGGTGCCTTCCCAGCGCCGGTACCAGAGCAGGGGCTCCAGCCCTGCCAGCTCCACTGGGCTGTCCTGGCTCCTCCTCACAGCAGCCGCTGGAACCTCGGGGAACCACTGAACAGTGCGGGCAGACGCTCTGAAATTTGGGGCGTGGTGTTGTGGGTTTGGCCACTGACTGCTGTGGGTGCCACAGACTTTCTCAGGGTCAGCAGAACAACTCGTGGTCTTTGTTTTGCTGTTATCTGCTCTCAACTCAGTCATGGCAGTTTCTCCAAACTCTATTTAATGAAGAAAACGGGGGGAGCATCTCCCTCCCTCACTGGAAGGTGAGCTGTGGGCTGGGGGCCCTCAGGTGAGCAGAGTCAGCTGGCTGGGACTGCTCTGCTCTGCAGCTTGCTCTTGGTCCTCCCTGTTCTTCCTCCTTGTGCCTCATTCCCCTGGAGTTTGCCAGGCAGCCTGCCAGGAATTCAGTGCAGTGTTGCTCACACTTCCCTCAATTTGTCCAAAACACATCACCAAAGGTCCCCGTGCCTCATTCTAACAAATAACTTTCTGCTGTTTAGGTGGGACCTGTTTTTCTGCTAAAAGCAATCAGGTCCATCAATGATCATAAGAGATCCTGCAGTGAGTTCCGATGTTCTTGTGCAGTGGCTTCCTTTGCCTTGTTTATTTATAGAACTGAGCTGTATAACTGGGCTGGCCTTTGGCCTGTGACAAGGGTGACATCAGATAAGAGATGAGATGCCTGATCTCAGCCGGAGGAGCAGATGCCAAACACTCTCTGTGATAAGAAACAGAATGATGCACTCCTTTTTCTGCTTTTTCTAGACTGCTTTTATTATTCAAAGATGGAGAAAAAAAGAGTCTGGCCTTTATCAGCCTCTTTTCAGTTTGACCCGTGTTCCCTAAAAATGGGCTGTGTCAGCTGTGATGTAACAAATACTGCAACTTCTGTGCCATCCCAGGCAGGACATTGACTGGAATTGGGCAGGTTCTTTTGATTGTCATGGGAAGACTCAGCAGGCTGAATTGATGTAAAATACATCTAATATTTATTATTACTCATGAAAATGTGGCAACACTGGCTGAAGCACAGGCTGACCAGACTGAAGTTTAGTCTACATGGACAGACAAGACAAATGGTGTGAGAACAGTCAGTGAGCTTGTGAGCTGCTGGACTATGAACAGCAAAGAACACATCCTATTTTTCAATCAGCTCAAGCAATCCTCATGTTAAAAAACCCCAAAACCCTCAACACAAGACAAAATTTCCATCTTCTGTGTTTAGAAATTATATTACATAAAGACATATATTCACATACAGCTTTAGAGCTACAGGTTGCTGCAATTTCCCAAGAGTTCCTTAGCAAAGCCAGGTGGTTTATTGATGGTCTGGTACCTACTGGCAGGTTCTACCTTTATTTATGACTGTGGGTCTGTTGTTTGCTCTGTAAGAGCTGGGTCTGGTTTTTTGCACAGGATATAGGTCCTTAAAATTAAAAGGTACGTGGATTTGAACTTCTTTATCTTGCAGGCATAGACAATGGGGTTCATGGCAGAATTGGCGTGGGATAAGAGGATTCCCAAGTACATCAAATATGGGGGGATCTGAGACTCAGGGTAGAAATAGGAAATGCAGTTTATAATGCACAGAGGCAACCAGGATATTGCAAACAGGAAAAGAACAAGTGCAAGAGACTTGGCTATCTTGAACTCCTGGCCATAGAAAGCCCCAGCCCCTCTCACAGCGGTCCCTTGGCTGAGCTTTGTGCGGATGATGTAGAAGATCTCAGTGTACAGAGCACATATGATGAGCAGGGGCACGAGGGTCCATGTGAAGAAGCAGAAATACACCATGTAATCCATCCTCATCACGGAGATGAACCGGCACCTGAGGAAGCTGGAGCTCCTTGGGTCTGCCTTGTTCCAGCCAAACATGGGGATGAGCCCTCCCAGCAGGGACAGAGCCCAGCACAGCCCCAGGGCCCACCAAACTCTCCTCTCTGTAGTGATTATTTTATATCTGTAGGGGAAGAAATCCCAGGTCATGTTAAAGAGAAGTGTTTTAAAGTAGTTAGGGGTGAACTCGCCTGTTCAGGTACTGCAGGATCATTGTTAGAAAATGAAGCATTAACTTTTTTTTTGTGAGGAAACCAAATTTTATCTTGAGACAAGCCCCAACTGTTCCTTTGTAACAGTTACTTTGCAGCATCAGTAAGAACTGTGCTTAAGTTCCCTTGTTTAAAATTGGATGTTTTCATCTATTTTATTTCTTCTTTCATAATGATCTTAGTTCTCCTCTTGCCAGGATATTGCTTTGCTGCAGTCCTATCTTATTTCTTGGCTTCCTTGGGTGTACTTTCCTCTTTATATTTGGTTTATGCCATTTGTAGGATTAAAATTCATTCTTCAGCTTCACAGGTCCTTTCCCATTATAAAATATGACTTCTTGAGTGCTTGAGGTTATGCTTTGCTTTTCTAGCTTGTGTACTTTTCATTTAAACATAAACTTCAGTTAACTCTTAGTAAGTTTGTTACTACTTTTGTATTTTCAGCAAATACTAAAAGGAACTTTATTTAAAAGACAAGCCTCAGAAACCTAAAGAAACCTGTAATACGCTCAGCATCCTGTGCAATTAACCAAAGTGCTGAAAATTCAACAGTCTGCCCACAGACGCATCCTGTGACCAAATTCTGATCGGTGACAACACCTGGTAACACTGAGCTGTTCATGAGCACCCCCGGCTCTCTGGAAAGCTCATCTCAGGTGGGCTTTGAGGCACAAGGATCCACTTCAAGTAATTATTTGTTAGAAAGGGGCCAGGTTAAGAGGACAGAGGAGGTGGGGCAGAAGCTGGGCAGAGGAGCCCGAGGTGGAGCAGCCTCACCTGGTGGGCAGCTTCACTCGCAGGTACCTGTCGATGGCGATGGCCAGCAGGGACAGGATGGAGGCGTTGGTGAACACCACCATGAGGCAGCACATGAAGAGGCAGCTGTAGGAGGGCACGGTGACACCCAGGCTCACCACGATGGCCAGGGGCATGACCAGGAGCCCCACGGCAATGTCGGCCAGCGCCAGGGACGCGATGAAATAGAGCGTCGTGTTCTGGAACGCCGCGTTCAGCCTCACCACCCAGATCACCAGGATGTTGCCCAGAGTGGCAAACAAAGCCACCAGGCACTCGGTGCCTATGTAAATGGCATCCAGGCTGCTCAGGGCCACGCTGTTGTTTGGCATCGTGAGCTGCTGCAGCTGCTCCCGCGCCGGCTGCAGCTGCGGAAGGAAATGCGGGCATCGATGGCCACGTGTGGAACCTTCAGTGTCTGCTGCTCGCTTGTTCTAGAGACACCACAACATCCAAACCTCTGCACTATTTCATGTCCTCAGCACCCAAGCAGCAAGTCAGCTGTTGCCTCCCCCAGCTGCAGATATCTCAGCATCCAGGAACTGTTCCCCTCTCTGGAGGCGCCTCCTGAAGCTCACGGCATCCCTTCAGCAGCCTTGAATCAGCAAAGCGCCTTGGGAAGGAAGCTGTCTTCAAGGGAAAGAATGGAAAAGCTTCCACAGGCCTTCTTAGCAGCAACTTATAAATAGTTTTACAGGTTCCTCTTTCAAGCCGTTTTGGAAGTGCAAAAATGTCAACAGCAGTTGGCTGCAAAGCTGCCACTTATCACTCCAGCTAATCTGTCCACAGTCACTATCACAACTGAGGCAGCTCAGGGCTGTTGAAGGGAGCTGCATCAAAAAGGGAAAGGCTCATGGGTGAAGGTAAGGACAGGGAGAGGTCACTCTGCCGTTACCAACGTGGCAAAGCAGACGAGATGGGGAAAAATTAATTCCCAATCAAATTAGAGTTGGATAACGAGAAAGAAAACCAAGTTGCAGAGGCAGAGGGCGGGTGCTGGAGCAGAGGCTCCGCCCTGTGAGAACGCCCTGACCCGGCTGGACGGGGCCGCTGGAGCCGGAGGATGGAGCAGCCCCTGTGCGAGGGGGGTTTGCAGCAGCGCTCGGATTTAACAGCCCTGGCTCTGCCCATCCCTTTTCCTCCCAAGGCAGGTGCTTTCCCGTGGGGACACTGTGTCCGAGGGCGATGCCACCGAGCCTAGCTGGGGCCAAATCGGGGGGGTTCCACCCAGTTCCCCCTGTTCCCACCAGGTTCCTGCCGGGGCAGGCACAAGGTGCTCTGATACTCCTCAGGTGCTTCCTCACCAGGCAGCATCTGTTTCCTGTCCTAAATATGACAGAGCCAGGGTGCTGGGCTGCTGTGACTCCTCTGTCACCAAAGGAGGATGAGCCTGTGCCCTTCTGCCGCCCCCGCCCCGCATAAGCACGGCTTTTGCTCAGCCCTGGGGTGCTGTGAGTGCTGCATCCCTTCCTCGGGCCCTGCATCCTCCGTCCGGGGGCACCCGGCCCTTCTCCCACTGCTCTCCCTCAGCCCCAGGCTGAGGAAACACAGGGCTGGAGGATTTTACAGCTTGCAAAGTGATTAAACACTCCGTGCAGAGGAGCCAAATGGGGCCGAGCGTGGGCTCAGGGAGCGGTTTGGTGCGACCCAGCCCGAGGCGCAGCTCAGGAGAAACCCAGCCTTGGCTCTGCTGCCAGCCAGGCCTCGGAGCGAGCTGCAGCAGGGCTGTGAGGCAGCACCTGCAGGCTTTGGGGCAGATTAGGATCCCAAGGTGTATTTTCAGGTGCCTTTATTGAGCTGGGGCGGCTCCAGGAGCAGCCCGGGCCGGGCGGGTTGGCATCAGAGCGGGGCGGGTCCCGCCCGGCAGAACCCGGGGATGGCACAGTCAGCTGGGCTTAAAGGGCTGTGGGACCCCGGTCCCCGAGCACTTGATGGTTTTGCTATTTAAAGGCTGTATTCGGCTTGCTCGTTTCTTGGATGGCTCCAGCGAAAAGCTTCCAGCTATTCCCCAAGGATCCTCCTACATCCTGGTGAGATAAGGATCAGGAAGGGAAGGTCTCTGCAATCTCAGCTGCGGCTTTGAGCACAGATTCCCTTTTCACTTTGGGGGTGGAGGGGAGGAGAACAAATTTGCTAGAAGAAAATTATTTCTAAGTGACACACAGAAAAAAGAAATATCCCACAATAATGATCTTATCATGTGCGTCAACAGCAGCCACGGCTGCCTTGGTCCTGGTGGGGCTGCAGAACACTTGCAGGGAGGACAGAGCAGCCTCCTCAAAGGCAAACTCCGTGAAATGCCAGCCTGCCCAGCCCAGTGGGGGCTCGGGGTCCGGCTGTCCCCAGCCTGTGCTCACACAGTGCCAGGGTGTCCCAGCCACGGCCGCCCTCTTTGCTTTGGGACATCAGTGTCCCCATTCCTTACATCCCAGCAGCTTCTGCTCCTGTGCCAGGAGGTGTGGAGGAGTATTTTTCTGGATTTCAAAATTTAATGTTTACTTTATAGGAAAAAAAACCCCAAGTAACTGATAAACCAAGAGGTAGCAAGTGGAGAGTCCTGTCCTGGCTCTTTCCTGCCTGGGAAGGAAGTGAAAGCAAAGCAGAGAGAGGATGTGAATGTGGAGCAGGATCACATCTGGTGTGACAGAGAGTAATTGTGGTCTGGTGAGTAACGAGCCAGACTGAGAGGCTGGAGCCTCGCATGGGGGACAATGTCCTGTCACTGTGCCTCAGTTTCCCCATCCATGGTGAAAGGAGGGTAAATCTGGTCTACACAGAGCTGGGAAGGGCTGGACAGGAGCAGGACCCTTTTAGTTTCCCTCTGAAACTCCCGATTTGGGATTTTTTCACCCACCCCTCCATATAGGGGCACAGTGATGTTGGAAAACCACCGCTGGGATTTCTTACAGATGCAAAAACCTGAAGAAACCCCTGGCACACACACAGCTGTGCTGAAAGGCAAAGTTCACTGTCCTTAGAATGCAGGGTTGGTTCCAAAGATGATTTCAACTGCTGTCAAGAGCAAATTGTCAGAGGAGAATCAGATCTGGAAAGCTGCTCTTCCCTTCCACATCCCGTTCCCTGAGCTTGAACTGTGCTGGGGCTCGGATTCTCCTGGTGACTCACCAGAGTGTTTGGAACAGCCAGGAAAGGTGCCAGGGCCTCTTGGCTGCTGTCTGCCCTCCAGGGCAACAGCGGGCAGAGCCTCAGCCTTGGCTGGCCCTGGATGTCACTGAAAGCAGGGCAGGAAAGCAGGGAGAGTGTGGAACGCCAGGCTGGGTCCCCCTGGGGGCCGGAGCTGCAGATAGTACTGGGGACATGTGCTGGTGTCCAGCCCTGGACAGAGCCCTCGGACCTCTGACCCTCAGCACCTCTGCACCCACCCTGCAGCACCAGCACATGCAGCCCATGGCACTTGGACCCCCATGGCACTGTGACCCCCATGGCCCTGTGACCCATGGCCCTGTGACCCATGGTCCTGTGACCCCATGGCACTGGGACCCCCATGGCCCTGTGACCCATGGCCCTGTGACCCATGGTCCTGTGACCCCCATGGCCCTGGGACCCCCATGGCCCTGTGACCCATGGCACTGGGACCCCATGGCACTGGGACCCATGGCCCTGTGACCCCAAGGCACTGGGACCCATGGCCCTGTGACCCATGGCCCTGTGACCTATGGTCCTGTGACCCCATGGCCCTGGGACCCCATGGCCCTGGGACCCCATGGCCCTGTGACTCATGGCCCTGGGACCCCGTGGCACTGTGACCCATGGCCCTGTGACCCCATGGCCCTGTGACCCCATGGCCCTGGGACCCATGGTCCTGTGACCCCAAGGCCCTGTGACCCCATAGCACTGGGACCCATGGCCCTGTGACCCCATGGCCCTGTGACCCCATGGCCCTGTGACCCCCATGGCCCTGGGACCCCCATGGCCCTGGACCTCATGGCACTGGGACCTATGACCCTGTGACCCCAAGGCACTGGGATCTATGGCCCTGTGATCCCATGGCACTGGGACCCCATGGCACTGGGACCCCCATGGCCCTGTGACCCATGGCCCTGGGACCCCCATGGCCCTGTGACCCCATGGCACTGGGACCCATGGCCCTGGGACCCCAAGGCACTGGGATCTATGGCCCTGTGACCCCATGGCACTGGGATCTATGGCCCTGGGGCCCCATGGCACTGTGACCCATGGCCCTGGGACCCCATGGCACTGTGACCCCATGGCACTGGGACCCCCATGGCCCTGGGACTCCATGGCACTGGGACCCCACGGCCCTGGGACCCCATAGCACTGGGATCCCATGGCACTGGGACCTATGGTCCTGTGACCCCATGGCCCTGTGACCCCATGGCCCTGGGACCCCAGCCCTCCAGGACAGCCTCAGCCAGGGTCTCACACTGGTGAGATCAGGGTGGCACTAAACACTGTTAACGTGTTAACCACGGATAACCTGCACCGCTGGCATTCCCTCGGTGCCATCCCTGCGGGCACAGCCAGACATTCACGCTGCCCGAGCCGCTGCTGCGGGACTGGCGCAGGGCACAGCAGGAACCCGCGCACTCCGCACGCTCCCGGTGTGGTTTTGCCCCGCTGGATTCTGTGGCTTTGGATTTCAAACCTGCCGAGAGCCGGGAGCGAGCTGCGTGTTCGCTGCTCCTGCCGAGCTCATCGGGGAGCNTTCCTAGAGATGCTTTCCCTGCCTTTTGCAGAGCGATGCAGAGACGTCACCCAGCAGTCTGGAGGGATACCTCCTGCGAGTGAGGAGAGGAAATCACCTCAGTCTGTGTTTCACAGCCTCTCAGCCTGGCCCTGGAAGGTGACAGCAGATCTGGGATCCCACTGGAGACTCCTCTGCACAGCACAGAACTTTCCATCCTCGCTCTTCATTAGAGACTGTTTTAAAATTCCATGAAAATGGCATACAATAAATCCTGGGGAGATGAAAGGGAGGTTTGAGCTGGCAGGAGGTTCTTTAGAGAGGCTCTATTTACACAAATTGTCTAGCTGACAGGAGAGAAACTGTTTTGACATTTTATAAACTCTTCCACTGATAATTTTGCATCTCAGTACAGCAAGTCTGGGGGAGGCAGGACGGGGTGAAACAGCAAAGCCAAGGCCCTGAGCTTCCTTCCCAGCTCTTATTTTTGAACACTAGCAAATTATTTAACTGCAAAGCACTGCAAAGTAGCCTTTCTCTGAAAAGAAAGGGAGGAAGGTGCCATTATCTCACAGATGAGCACCCACAGGAGGGGACAAGGCATCTGGCACAGGCAGCATCCACTGCCACTGCCCTGCTCATCCCCAGGGCTTGAGGACATGGGCTGTAAAACCCATTTAGCAGCTTCTCCAAATCAGTTTGTCTCCAACAAGAGTTGAGTGGACACTGCCAGAAATGTGTGGCTCTATCAACTGCAGTGCATGTATGTGTTTGATACGGGGTCACTGAATTACTCTGTATTTTGAATGTTCTGTGCCATCTCGGGCTACAAAAGTCCCAGATTAAATTAATATTACCAAGGTATTTCCTAAGATTCCAAAAAAATCCTAAGATTTTGGGTTATCCTGTGCAGGGCCAGGAGTTGGATTGATGATCCTTGTGAGTCCCTCCCAGCTCAGGATATTCTACGATTCTATGAATATCTTGCTGTAATTTATTTATGAAACATGACTCACTCTCTGACTGGCATTCGTGGACTAATTCATCATTGTCAGCATGATTGGGGGGCAGGGGGTGGATCTTATATTTCCTCTGGATATCTTTTAAGTGCTTCTTTCCTGCCTTTATTTCCCTAATCAAACCAAGATCTTATTTATAGCACTGCCATTTCTGTCTGGGTAAGCCCTGAGTGGCCCCAATGGCTTAACAGGATTTATTTACTCCAGCTTTACATGGGTGTAATGAACAGAGGGATTTGGTCCTGTGGCTGCACTAATCCTCTCGGAGGTGGAAGCAGAGGCTTTCCCCTGAGGAACAGTAATTCCAAATGAACAAATGAAACCCCACAGGTCCTTTTGGAGGGGGAAGGAGCTGATGGCTCCAAACCAGAGAGGTGAGAGGTTCCAATCCCCACGCTGATGCCACACAGGCTTCCACAGCTGGTTGGTCCCTCTGGCTTGGGCTCTGCAGGGAAGTTCAGTGATACCAGGTGTTGACGGGCCTTGGAGCAGAGAAAGAATGAGGGAGGCTCATTTTCCACCTCACACCAGGACCCAGAACCAAGGGCAGGCACACACAAAGGTGCTGGCGAGGAAGGAAAGCCTTTGGGGCTTTCTTTGATGAAAGATGGACTGAAAACAAACCATTTGCTAGGGAAGTGGTCCTGAGAGGTGCCTGGAGTGTCCCCAGGAGCTCGGCTCCAGCAACAGGAAGATGAGCTGGAGGCAGCCGGGCTCTGGGGGCCGGCATGGCCCAGGTTTGCTAGGGAAGCTCTTTAGGAAGGAAGCATTGTTTATACCTTTTTATTTTTAATGTGTGTATATTTGGATCCAACCTTTTCCGTGATGGATGGCAGAAATCAAGGCCTCTTTTGTTCTACAATTAACTCAGAGATGTTTTCTGGTTCCTTAGCAAAGAAGGAATTTATTTATCCTTACAACAACACACACACAGAGCCCTCATTGCTGTAGAAAACTGTGTTGTTAATGACACTTATTGACAGAATTGCTGCCCTGATCTGGGGGGAAATAAAGTGTTCTTAAATACTTGCTCCAAGTTTTGGATGTCTATGGAACTTGCCCCTAAGATTTGTTTGGAGGAATCACAACACACTCTGCAGTGGAGGGGAATTTAAACTGAGCGTGTTCTCAGGTAAATAATGACACCACAACCTGTTCTGGTGTGAGGGGGAGATTCAGCATCTCCCTTGTGAGCCCCTCGGAGCCCCAGCTGTGAGGCTGGGACGGCTGCACCTCCGGGCTGGCCCGGCCACGGCAGCCCTGGCTGAAGAAGCAGCTTGGGAAAGGCACGTCTGGGAGGACGGGAGATAAAGTGTTATTGTTTCCATCTCCTCAGCTCCTCGTCACTTCCACTCCCATCCAAACACGCGGGGGATGAAACTGCTGAGTCGGGCTTTGCTCATTTAGCAGATGGGAAATGAAAACTGTGCTCGCTCAAGGTTTCCAGGAGGGGCTGGAGCAGGGAGAGCCGGGGCCAGGGCAGCAGGACCTGTGTGAGCAGGGCATGGCAAGGGCAGGGAAGGGAAGCCTGCCAGGGGAAAGGCTCCTGGTGAAGGAGCCGGAGTGACCCAGGAGACCCCAGCGCCCAAGAGCCCCTCTGGTGCCAGAGCAGAGGCAGCAGCGGGTCTGGAGGATGCCAGTGGGAGCCACAGAAGGGAGAGCAGCCCCGTGGCTCCGGGCACAGGGGCTGCAGCCCGAGCTGAGCCCTGCCAGGGCTGCAGGGCACGGAGCAGAGAGAGCACAGAGCTGTGCCGGGGCTGGGGACGTGCCCCAGCAGCAGCAGCCGGCGGTGACAGGAGCCACCAGGGAGAACCCGTCAGTCTGGAATGCAGCTCCTCACCACAACACACAGCCCAGGCAGTGAAACAAGCGATTAAATGCTCTGATACCTCTGCGGTTTCTGTAACTCTGGAAAGACAAGTGGAGATTTCTGTCATTAAGGCAACCTTAAGAACCGGCCCTCATCACCCCAGGAGCTCAGCTCCCATCCTGGTTTATCACACAGGAGCAGTTCCTGGGACACTTTTTATCTGCTCAGAGTAAAAGTGAGATCTGTCAGATAAATACCCTCATCCCTGTCAGGTTTGTTCCTTGGGAAAACAGCCCTGGGAGCTCCATCCCAGCCCTCCCACCAAGCAGATGCAACACTGGGGACTTGCTCCTTGTGGGCTCTGCCTGATGGAGCAGGGCTCAGTCTGACATCCACCCATGTTTTAGTGGGAAGCCAGGGCTGTAGGTGACTCCAAACCTGGCAGTTTGTCCCCACCCTGCTCAGGTCACTGCAGGGCTGAGTGCTGTGGTGTCAGTGGTTCAGCTTTTTTCCCAATGCCTTCCCTAAATGCTGAGACAACTTCAGTCCATGAGCCATAATCTTTCCTGCCCGGGCCGGCTGCTCCCGGCAAACCCATCTGGTGGATTTCTCACATCAGATGCAACTGTTTTATCTTTGCTCCCTTCCATTGCTAAACATGGGCTGGGAGACGAGCTATTTTCAACTGCATCTGCTGTTATTTATGCAAACACTTTTTTTTTCAGAGGGCAACAGAGGGAAGTGTTGGAAGCCAAAGCACGCCCAAACGTTTCAAGGATGTCATTGGGATTTTCCTCTGCCTGCAGCCACACACGCTGCTGGGGAGGCACAGACAACACAGCTCTGCTTCAGGTGCAGAAAGAAGATCCGTGTGTGATCCGTGTGTGCTGCCGAGGCACCCTAGGGTGACCTGCCCAGCCCTGGAGAGGCAGCAGCACCACTGACCCTGGGGGACACCTCGGCAGGGTGGGAGAGACCCTGGACATTCAGGCCTTTCTCAGGCAGTTTCCAGTCAAAGTTTCTGAGTCATGGCAGGAATGGAAGTGACTCATGATCTGCTAAGGAGGCAACAGCTGACTGCAGAGCTGGATTCAGGGGTGGTTGGATGGTGGCTGTGACACTCAGCTGTGGCCCAAAAGGACCAAGGGTGACTGTACTGGGAGGGGAAGCTCAGCACGATGTCTGAGGAGACTCTGAGGTGTCTCATGCTCCCTCCCATCTGCATTTGCTTTACTGTTAACAGCCTTCCCAAAGGAAAATACCTGCTCTTCCCAGGAAAGAGGCCCAAAGCCAGGATTATTCACTTGTGTTCAGGAAGCAATCAGAACACAAAGAGTGCTGTCAAGAGTCTAAGTGTTACTGTAATCATAATTATAGTGCAGCAGCTATTAAAGGAGCTGAGGAACAGCCTCTCCTGACACGGCTGGTTTAAGACAAGCTCCCGCTAACCCCTGAAAGCAGGAGGAATGAAGATGCTGGAGGGTCTCCAAGGCTGGGGGATGATTAAATACACTTAGGACAGCAGAGCAGCACTAACTGGAAACACGCAGCTCTTCTCCAGGTACAGGGGAGTCCATTATTGCCTCACCAATGTCTTTATAAACCCTGTCCTGCAGCCCTGTGCCTGGGTGTGCTGCTGGCCTGGGGCTGGGCTGAGGCACAAGGACTGTCTGATCCCTGAGGACTGGCACTGGCCCTGAATGGAACCAGTTATCAGCTGGGAGGGGGCAGGGACAGGCAATGAAGAAATTCCACGGATCTCACAGGGCTTCCAGAAGCTGACAGACAAATACCTGTATTGTTACTTTTACCTGCTAACCAAAAATTACACCTTGGCGACAACGCAGTCATTGTGTGACTACATTTAAAGAAAACAAGTGTTTAAACCCCATGAAAGGAAACACAGGAGTGAGTACTTATTGAATCAGACATTCTGTCATTTCAATATATATTACATTAAATTTCAAGGCAACGCTTGTCTCATTGTGTGGCTACCACCAAACCTCCACAGTCAAAGGATGTCTCTGACTTCCTCTGGTAGTTACTTTTATTTTAATCTTCGTTTTTTTCTTTCCTTTTCCCCCCACTTCCCCATACTGTGCTGCCTGGATTTTATGAAACAGAAGTAGGAAAATGGCAGTTGCATGTGCCCTAGAAGTGGGTGAGAGCAGCTGGCAGTGGAGGACGAGGTTTGGTACCCAGAGACACTCGGAGGCACCGCCCAGCCACGGGGCGAGCGGGTGCTGGGCTCCACAGGACTGTGCAGGAAGAAGTTGGGTAACAGAAAATGTGTGCTTGCAGCTGCCTTTGAGCAGTGAGCACAGTTTGACAGCTGAAAGGATAACACTTGGTATTGCTCCTGTTGAGCTTTGCTGTCCCAGTTTTTCCTGCTTGAGACTGGGCCTCTCCTGGATGCGGCTGTGCGGGGCTCGGGGAGCTCAGTCCCCTCTCTTTTGGCTTTTTCTTGTGCAAATCCAGCAGCTTTGCCCAAGCCACATTGCCAACTGTGGATGGGGTTAGTGAGGGCAGAATCAGGCCCTGGGCTGTGTTATGGGGGTCTCTGTGGAGGTGCCACCCATCCCTACCGGGGGATTTGGGAAGTATCTGACAAACGGCCTCAGTATGAGGAGCTGCTGGGTCAGCTCCCACCCTAAGCTGGGACCATCTCCCATCATGTGTCCCAGCTTCTGAAAGATAAAGTCACCTCTCCCATCCAGAAACAGCCCCAGCAAACTGCTGGGAGCAGCTCTGTGCCACAGCCAGGCTGGCTGTGCAGGAGGGACATGCACAGCTAACAGATTGCTGAGGAGACTCATTCACACACAGCTCCAGCACCTGTGATTAAAGCCAGGAGAGGTGCCCAGGCTGCTGGCTCTGCTCCTGTTTAGCTCTCTGAGAGTCCTTTGCTTCACAGGCCCCTCTGGTAGAAAATTCCAGGCTGCTACAGCTTTGGACAAGGAAATTCTTGCTTGTAGAAAGCAAAGAGTAAGAGCAGCCCACTGTGCTGCTATTAGACTGAAACATGGGAATCCCCATCTAGGACAATTGGCACTTCCCTGCCGTAGCTGAGCACGGGAAGTGGGATTTGTGCTTCCTTCCCCAGTGAGTTTCACAGCCTCTGATGGTATTTATAAAACCCTTGAACCAGAAACCCCTATCAGTCTCTGCCTTTCCCCTGACTCTGCAGAACTGCAGACACCAGACTGACTCTGGGCTTTTCTGGCACGCTTGCAAGGTAGGGAAATGTTTGGGAAGCTGCATAAGAAGCCTCCATCCCATGTCCCTTTCAGAGTGACAGTCACAAAGGAGGAACTGCCAGGCTTGCTGGTGTTTTTGGGAGAGGAAGCCTTGTTCTTGCCTCCTCACCCTTTCTGCAGTCCTGTGCTCACAAGTGGGACATCCTTAGGGCTCAAACTTGGAAAATATCTCCATGTTTGCATTGGGATCCAGCCTTTCCTTTGATTTCAAGCAACTTTCAGGACACTGGATGAGCTGGGGGAGGAGTATGGCCCCAGCACTGCTGTCCCAGGGCTGTGGTGCATGGAAAAGCCAATCTGGGCTTTCCCTCTGGAAAGCTGCTAGAGCTGCTGCAGAGCACTGCCTTGGGATCAGCCATCCCTCCCCAGACTCCACAGCTCCCAGCTCATCTGCCTAATTACCTGCTGGCTTCACTCAGCCAGACAGCAGGCATGGAGCAAACCAGGTCTGCAGTGGGAGCAGGGATGGGGTTTTCAGGGAATCTGGTCCTGTCAGCTCTGGGAACAGGCTCAGGGCTTTGGAGCTCACCTGCCCCCACAGAACCTGGGGTGCTGGGCTGTGTTAAATGATCCCTTATGGTGGGATCCCTGGCAGGGACAGCGTGGGAGGCGAGGTGTGAGCTCGGTGACCCTGACCCTGCTGGCAGCCATGTGGGTGCTCACTGGTAATGACATCATTAAGTCATTATTCATAATGATACACTGCAATCTCATCTGTAAAGAAAATATTATGCTTGCACTTCAAAGGCTTGTATTGAGGTCCTTGAAATGAGGATTTTTTTCTTGACTAGAATTTAAAGAATTATTATTGTAAGTTTAGAGAGCACCAGTTCCTTTCTTGTGCAGTTTAAGCTCAGACACTCAGGACTGGACCATGGTGCAGTCAGCACCTTCACTTCTGACACTCAGAGCAATAAGTAATGTGTTATCAGCCTGCACGGTGTCAAACCCACTTTCATTTACTCTCCAGCCCTCTGATTCAATCAGCCAAGAATCCATGGTCATTATGCAATCACAAATTGTTTCTGAATTTCATTAAATCACCAAATGGGCCTCAGCTATGTATTTACATCAGCTGAACTTGTGATAATTTATCCAATTGGGCAATTATTATTTTGGAATAAAAGAAGTCCGGAGGGATTCTGCTTCATATTAATTTGCTTGCAGAAGACTCAGTGCAGCCTCTGCAACTCAGCTGCAAAACTAGGCGAAAAAATGCAATCCTGTTGCAGGTTCTGGGATAAATAAGTGTTTTCCTTTCAGTCTTTTACTGCTGCCGTATACTAGGAAAAAGGGAGTGAATGAATCTTGGTATAATTTGAGTGGGTTTAGATTGCAGAGTTTGGGAAAAAAGTTATTGTGGCAACCCCTGTCTTGTGTAAATAGATGGGCTGTGATAAATTACACTTATTTTTACATTTATTTTTTAAATAAAACTGCAGTGTGAAGGGTCACTGGATTTCTTGGGCTGTGTCCAGGACATCACAGGCTGTGTCCTGTATGTGACAGGATGCAGAGAATTGATTCTCTTTGCCTCATAACCTTGTGTTGTTGCTGAGTTGGTGTGGAGTAGAACTCCCTGGTTTGGGGATGTCAGCAGGTTCCACTCCTCCAGGCAGGTGTCAGTGCTGTCAGCCACCCTGGAGATGTCCCAGAAATAAGGGGATTTGTTAGAAATGGGGAAATGCACCCAGGGAGAGACAAGGTGTGGACACGGGATTTAACACCCTGTTGACAGACTGGATTTGCTGAGAGCAATCCCCTGCTGTACCAGAGATAAGGAACAGCAGCACAGGAGTGAAACAGCTCTGTCTGAGGGGCTGCATCTGAAGGAGGGCAGAATCTGGGGCTGGCAGAGATGGAGACCCAGATCTACTCCCTGTTGGAGTGAACTAGGAAAAGTGCCTCTGATTTCAGCTGAACTTGGACCTGCTTCTCCCCTTCCAATATTTTCATAGCCAGGTTCACATTCATCCAGATCTAATTTCACGTACTTGCAAAGTCTGACTCAGCAATAAACGTTATCAGCTTCCACTCAAACCTGCAGAAAATGGGGAAAAAAGTCAACCTTCCCAGAACAGACACCAAACAGGAGCTCTGTCTTGCTGAGTCAGGCCCTCAGTGTGCCTGGACCCTTATTGTTCTGAAACCTGGAAGATGGTCCACAAGCCATGAAATAGATAAGTGTGTGATTCCTTGGACACAATAAAACTCTCCAGTCAGTGCTGAGTGGGAAAAGCTGCAAAAGTGTTGCTATTTGGGGCAAAGTTTGTTAAAGCTTTAATTTTAATGGAAATTTGGGGTAAAACCTTGCAGAGTGCTCAAACATTTCCATGCACACTGAGCCTCTTAAAGGAATTCATCCATGTGCAGTTTCTGCCCTTAGGAATGATGTTTTTGCACAGCTTTTAAAACAGAAATTACTGTTTATCCCTGCCTGTTTTCCAGACACAGCCTCATGTTTTTAAACATTGAGCTAGTAACTTCCTAAGTTCACAGATATCACGATAATGTTTGTACTCTGAAGAAACAAGTTACTCAGCCACGAGTGCTGAGCATCCTTCAAGGGAGATGCTTTTGCCACACCGACTGTCCCACTGTGACTGAGCCTCTCACTGCTGAGGCTGCCAAGTCCTGCAGAGACAGAGTGTGGAAATCCTTTGCTGACATCGCCCTGCCTCCAGCGATCCAAATCAAACAGTGATTCACCTGCTCACTCCCAGCACGGTGGTCCCCAGGGAACGAGACACCTCTTAAGCCATAAAAACAGGGATTTACAGATTAGTATCAGCAGCCACAAGTTGTACCTGGAAGCAAAATTCTGTGCTGTGTATTTATTTCTGCTGCACACACAAAGCTGTGAGAGGGAGAACTGGAGCAGTTTCCATGAGAGAGGGTGAGTGGGGACTGAGCTCAATGAGTCTCCTGGCTGGTCACTTGCTGGGGATTTTGGATAAGTCATTTAATCTTTGTTTTCTCATCTGTACAGCCAGAGAAGTAATATTTAGTATTTTTTGTTGGAGTTCTGGATGAAAGGCAGTGTGACTGATAAAATATTGTTGCTGTAGCCTCAGACTTCAACAAATCTGCTCGTGTCCCTGAAGTTTTGTTGTGGAAAGTTTTGCAAGTGGTGATAGAGGAGTGTGGGGAGGACCGTGGGTGTGCTGCTGCTGCCTCTGACCCCGTCCTCTGCAGCCTGACCAGGAGCATCCCCAGCAATGGTGGCTGCAGTCTCCGTCCTGTCCCTGGTTATGTACGGAGGTGACAGTGCCTGGAAACACGAGAGATCCCTCTGCACTTCATGGAGAGATGGCCATTGAAATCACAGGAGCAACTACAGCTCCTCTTGGGCTATTTGTACATTCTTAACGAGGATAAAAAGCCCCTGAAATTTATTGACTGTTGACATTAGCTTTCCTGGAGTGTGTAGTTTAGAGCTGAATTACAGCTTTAGTCGGGGCTAATGAAGCAATCTCCCAGATCATGAGACCCTGAGCAGTGCCTGTGCTGGAGCTCTGACCTGATCCCTTCTGTGTGGCTGCTGTCATTCACAAACCCTCAGTGACA
>JACBWW010000063.1:582313-613985 GCA_020086605.1 Lanius collurio | reverse complement strand
CAGGGGCCGGCCCGGAGTCCGGCGGGGCCGGGCGGTGTCAGCGGGGCCGCGCCGAGCGCTCCCTCCCCGCAGCCCGGCCGGCAGCGAGGGGGAGGCGGCTTCGCCCCGGCCAGTCCCGTCCCAGCCCCGCCGGACATCCATCTTGTGCGGCACCGGGCGGGCTGCTCGCCGCCGGGGGTGCCGCCGAGCTCGGGAGATAACCGGAATTCTTGTGCTGTTCCTGGGGTCAGGTGTATGCGGGGCGTCCCGTGCTCGCTGCTCCCCGCCATGGGAAGGGGCGCAAGGGCTTGTGCGGGGCCCGAGGAGCACCGAAGGTAAAGGGACAGCGAGGCTGGAGGGTGGGCTGGGACAGGGGGATGCAGGACTCGGGCATGGCAGGACTCGGGACGGGCTTCAGCGGCCGCTTCGCCTCCCCGGATGGACGGCAGGAGGTTGGGGCAGGTGGGACAAGCCAAGGGGGAGCCCCTGGTGAGCGGGCTGGCCCATCCTCATCCTCCGGCCCATCCTCATCCTCCCCTTCCAAGGACTGGTTGTCCCAGACCGCCTCAGCTCTGAAAAGGTTTCTTGCACTTCTTCAGCCGCTTTAAAGAGAAACTGTTCTCTGCGTAGGGAAACTTTGGTGTTTAGATACCTCTTGTTAATTGGTGTTTTTGCTTGCGATATTTTGAGGTACAGAACGTTTGGGTTTGGTGCAGGGATTCCTGCAAAGCTTCCTCAGCGGGAGGGTTGGGGTTTGGACACAGCGAGTCAGTTCCGACTGACACAGAGCTGGAATTAGGCTTTGATTTGCTCACAGCTTGGAAAGAGCTGCAAACAGGAAGGACAAACCATGAAAATTCTGGGGTTTTTTTTTCCTTTCAGTAGCTTAACAGGGGAGATAATATTTCTTAAAGTAGTTGATTGACTTGAAAACACCTGTCTGCCTTTGGAGTATTGTATTGGCATTCTGTAATTTCCTTTGCTGTTGTAATTCCCTCTGAGTAGTTGTGTTGCTTCATGTAAAGACTCACCAGACTATGTGAAGATTTGAGGAAAGCGGCTGTTCAGTTGACAGTGCCTGTCTGCTGTGAAATGTTTCACTGTTGCAGTTTCTGTCATTGCTTTTTTCATGCTGAAATGGTGTGTCAGTGATTCTCCGTGGTGTAGCAGATCCTCGGATCTGAAAGAGTTTTAACGTAGGAATTTGTGAGACTTTCAGGGAGTAAGGGATGAAGCTTGGAGAAACAGAAAATGGTGTGTTAGCAAAGCTCTGTGCCTTTAATGAGAAGTTATCTAAAACCAGGCAAGTTAAAGAGAAGTTCCAGATGGAGCTCTTTTGCTTTTGTGGTCTCTGCAACTTTCTGAATTCACAGAAGTGATGTATTTCACAAGTATGAAATGCTGTCTGATTATTCTGACATCATTATCACGTTGCTATAGTGACTTCATTGCACTGGGAATGCCATGTTCACATCCGGTTGCTATGGAAAAAATCAGTGTCATAAATAAAAACATTTAATGTTCTGTTCATCCCTGTGGCAGGAAAAAAGGCATCGATTTATTGATGAGTGAAGACTGACAGCGTATTCCAACAGAAGTTCTTAGTGCCAAGTTATAAACTGGGAAATTGTCACTTGCTGTTCTTGGCAGATTGTCCCTTGCCTGTCTGTTGTGGCAGGTAGCAGAAGTTGTGAAATCCTGGGTTTGGAATGGAGGGTGACAGAGTGTCGTTCTTCAAGGTGGAGTCGGCAGGAAGTGCTGTGCTCGCACCGCTTCTAAAAATAATCTGTTTTCATGCGCAGTGTTTGCGACGCAGTGTTTGTGCTCCTCAGATCCTCCTCAGAGAGCTCAGTTAGCCCCCTCCAAAGCAGATCCTGCCCACAGCCTGTGTGGGGGTGCCCAGGAGGGCTCTGACGAAGGGACCACGGCGGTGCGAAGGAAACCTCGGGCCGTGCCAGGCCCAAAGGTGTCCCAGCTGGGCTGTCACCCCCAGGGCTGCCAGGGAGCTGAGCGCTGCTTCCATCACGTGTCCTGGCTCTGGCATGGCTGTTTTTAGGGTAAGTAGCTTTGCTGAAGGTCCTGAGAGGATCTCCCTGCCAAAGGGGCTGAATTACTCACACAGCACAAGGCCAGTGACAGGTTAATGCTTTTATTTGGAGACTCGTGTTTACACAGAGCATCAAAAGAGTTTATATTTGAAACCAGAAGCTGCAAATATACAGAAATAGGTTATTAGTGATACATTTCATGGCTGCTCAGCCAGTCTGAGGGCTGTTCTTAAAAAAACTGAAAAGTAATTAAATAGCAAGAGTGTGACATGTGGATGTACTTGAACATAAAAGTTTTAATTGTATATTGAATCATTGTCCTGGGCATAAACAACTCCCAAGCATTTGTTTGTACTTTATTTTGCAGTGCTTTTTCTTGTACCCTGCACGTGCACAGTGCACTCGGTGGCACTTTGAACTTGTGCTCAGTGTTTAGAGAACAGATTGCTTCTGTGCAACTCTGCAGACTTAAAAAAATCATCTTCAAGAGGAATCCTAATACTCTGACAACAGGAACATGTTATCTGTTTTCCTAGAAAAAACAAAGGGAATCTTTTGAACATACATAAGCTCAAATCTTTAGGCTTTATATTCAAAATGTTTTTTTATGTGTAGCTGTTTGAAGTTTAGGATTATCTTGATCCAGTGTTGCTTTCAACCTTGCTGAAATCAGCTCAGCTGGCTCTGGCTGTGGATCCTGATCAAAACTTTAGGGTTTTGGGGTAGTATGGGAGACTTCCTATTTTATCACTTTCTTTTAATTTCTGATGGGCCACATTAATGTTGAACATCAATCACTTCTTATAACTTTTTGTATTTAATTCTGCAGAAGCAGATTCAAGAGAGACACTGCTTTTAAAACTTGGTGAAGTCCTAGGGTTGTATTTGGATTT
Source organism: Lanius collurio (assembly GCA_020086605.1). Lineage (NCBI taxonomy): Eukaryota > Metazoa > Chordata > Aves > Passeriformes > Laniidae > Lanius > Lanius collurio. The sequence goes on along the minus strand of JACBWW010000063.1, from coordinate 611,065 downwards.
TTTGGCCTTGATTTTGGGGGTGTTGGGTTATTTTTTTGAAGATGAGGTAGTGAGGATGGTGGTTAAAGTAACGCCTCAATCCATTTTATGTTAAACTCTGAAGTAGTTAATGATTTGCTTTTACTCTTTTATTTAATAGTGAATTGGAAATCAAACAGAATTTTAATGGAAGAGCCTTCTGAAAGGGGTGGATTGGAAATTAAACAGAAATTTAATAGTGAATTGGAAATTAAACAGAATTTTAATGGAACTGTCTTCTGAAAGGGGTGGTCCTAAATTCCAGGGTCAGATTTTCCTGTAGGCATTTGTGTTTGCACTTTAGGAAAGTTGCTGCTGCTGGAAACATGACACCTAATGGCAGAGATAAGTAAGGATGTCCCAAAGTTTTCTGAAAGAGCTGTTCATCTTGCTGAGCTCTCTTACTTGGTCCAGCCTATCTTGTTTGGATGTTAAAACTTGTGTGAGGTGTAAACAGTCCCTCTCCATCCTTCCTGTCAGCTCCCTGCAGCTTCTGGGAGGTAGAATCAAGTTCAGTACTTTTCAGTAAATAAAAATGGTGACATAGAGCATGAAGTTGAGAAGATGAATTTATGCCAATCCTCCCTGTGCAGGTGATGGATGGCAGTGGTCAGGCCAGGAGGAGAGGCCCAGTTTTTGGGGGTGAGACATTTCCCAGAGTGGTTGGTTTCTGCAGTGGTGGGATACTCACCCCTGCAGCTGCACTGTGAGGTAAGGCAAGTCAGAGACTGAACTCCTTTGCTTTCCCATTGTTGAACTTTTACTGTTGAGCATTCAAGAACTCTTGGAAGCAAGAACCCAGTAGTGTCTGATACAGTTTAGTGTCTCCAGCATGAATATTAGAGTGAAAAACCCATTGTGTTGGTAAGTGAAGAACTGTTGAACTGTCACACCTGAAGAGAAAGGATTGAAGTCGATGTGAGGAAGATGCACTTTTATTGTGCCAGTTCCACTGCTGATGGAGGATGGGAGTTGAGAACAAGAAACTGCAGTTCCTGACACATCTGACCTAGGGCAGTGTCCTTCTGCTTTGTGCTGCACCAGGGCTGATGTGGTGGCTCTGCTTTGCCTGTGACAACTGGGAAGAACGTGACCTGTGGCTTATTCTGGCTGCCAGAATGATACCAAAGAGGTGACATTTGGTCTCTGTCCTCAGAGGTACCAGGCTGTTATTTGCAAGAACCAGCCTGCATTTGTGGGAGCTCCTTCGAGCTGCCTTTCTGTTGCAACCAATTGAGGGTCTCCCCTGGTTGTTTTTCAGCTGGCTGTGCTTGTTGCTGGTGACTGTTGCCATCCTCTGTGAGCTGGTTTGACATGTCTGACTGACACCCTTCAGAGCTAAACGGCTCATTATTAGAAGCTTCCTGTTATTTCCTGTGATAGCATAATTTTGTTAATTAATGCCTGTTTTCTGAGTTCCCTGAAGACAAGGACCCAGTGACAGCAGAGCATCAGTCAGGACACACCTGGGCCTGGTTTTTACAATGAAGCACTTTGTGCTGCACCTCTGGGACCATTTCACTCCCAGGTTTGCTATGAAAAAAAGTTTTGATCTGCAAATGGACAGGAACTGGTTACTGAGAGATCACTTCTTCCCTTGCAAATACTGCAATAATTAAGGTTGTCTAAAGTAATCCATTTAACGAAATTAAAATGAAGAGGCTGTGGGAAGAAGGGTGGTGCTCAAGGAGGAGCCACTGAGTGTTACATTCCTAATCAGAAATGCTGTGTTTAAACTTAAGTTGTATTCATGTTCTGTGGGAAGATCCTTTGGGGTGTGTGTGGGAGGAAATGGGACACCAGAACCCATCTCTAATGTGGATCTCCAGTCATTTTGGGGTCTGTAACATTTCTGTTGGTGGGCTGCACTCAAACCCCAGTAGCAGGCAGCACACCTGGGTGAAGGTGAGCTCTGAACTGCCTGATTCTGTTTCTCTGTGGCAGCAGTGCCCAGGGCAGGGCTGGGGCTCTTTCTCACCATGTCAGCTGCTGGAGCAGGTCGGGTGGCTCTGCTGAACCCCGACGTGGCCACATAAAGACGGTGTTTTGATGTTTTGATGTGTGTTCTGCTCCCTGCTGTGAGTGCTCCGGCAGGTATGGGGTGCTGGGAGTTGGGAAATACCTGCTCTACCTGAACAGGCACTTCCTCACTGCAGCTGCAGTGGCTTGACCTGAACCCAGGTAAAGGCACAGATTGGNTGTGGCTGCAGGTTTTGTCTTGGCTTTTTCACCTGTTTGACTTTTTTTAACTTAAAATGTGGGGAGCCAGTCAATGGCAGTCCTGTTGAGCAGGTGGCCCAAGGCATTGCAGTTTGTTATTTATTATTAATATTGATAAGATGGAAAATACTTAAATCCATCTGGGGCACTGAAGCGAGAGGTCTGGATGTGCCCCCAGCAGTGGCTGTGTTAGGGCTGAAACAAATCTTTATTTATCACTTCAGTGAGGCAAAATACACTCAGAAATGTGCTCGATGTAATGAGCAGGATGAGCATTTCTGTCATAGGTGATTGTTGCTTTTTGGGAATGTACTGCAACTAGTGGAGTGTTTATCAGTGGGCTGTGTTGCATAACTGCTGCTTGCTGGAGCATTGCAGGAAAACAGACACTTGCATTTCACTTGTCAGTGGCTACAACTGCAGATTCAAGGCTGGCTGGAATGTTTTGGGGGTTTTTTTTTTAGTTGAAATATTTGTTGGATTCAATGATGTTGTGTTCTGCAGTGTTCTAATACTGAAAAAATGTGAACTTGTCATGTTTAAATCAGGGTATTGCGTGTGAACTCAGGGCAGTGCAATCTGCTTGTGATGGATCTGAGCATCTCTGGCTGCAGCTGGGGCTGTGACTGCTCCCTGCCTCTAAAAAAAAACTGCTATAGGGTTTTGTCCAAGTGAAGAATCTGTGTGGAATCAGGCATTTCTCACATTTTTAGTAGGAAATAGACCCTTAATGTGGAAAGCACGGAGGAGGTGGGAGGAGCAGTTCAGCTGGATGTATTGGTTGCAGTGGCTTTTATGTTGTATTTTTATGTAATATTCTTTTCTCTCATGCAAATATACTTGAAGTTGTAGGGAGGGGCAGCTGAGAAGAAGAAAACTTTCATTACGGACAGCTGACATGCAGAATAATATCTTTTTATATGCCACTCACCACGTGATAGTTAAAAGTAACTCATAGTTCACTGGGCAAGGCTATTTCTGGCGCAATTCTCCTTTTTTTTTGTGTAACAGTCTCATTCCAGCACTTCTTGCTTTACCCTGAGATTTGATATGTTTGTTAATTCTGTGCTGAGTAACAGTTACTGGGTATCAAGTCTGAAGAACAGAAATCATGATGGATTTATGAAGTAAATAAGGGTGAAGATAAATTTAGCCAACTGTTGTTTTCGGCTTCAGATTATAACACTAATTGTAGCTGAAAATAACATTAAGATTAAAGATATAGACTGAAGTGGTTCCAGACAGCCTTTCTCATGAAATATTTATGCACTTAGGGCTTTTAACTCATCAGATCACTTATGAAGTTGTGGAGATTACAATATTATTATGGCTTTGCCTTGTTTTGTGAATACACTGCACTGGCATATTGATCACTAGAATGCAGTCAAAGCTTTTTCAGGAATCCCATTTGAAATGATCAAACAGATGTTGTAACGCTCCAGGGCACCTTCCTTGGTGGTGTGATTCTGAGAAAGTGGGTCTTGTCCTTTATTCTGTAACTTCAGTATTTGCAGCCTCTGTTAAATGAACTGTTTGCCCAAATCCTGGTCATAAACACAATATTGAGTCCAAATGCATTTAGCACAAAAGCAAATTTGAGCTGGGTGCTGGGGTGGCTTAGGAGGTGTCCAGAAGAATGAAGTCGTGTCTGCAGAGCTGGGATGCTGTAAGTTCTTTCATTGTCCTTTTCATGCCAAGGTCACATCCACTGCATCCCTGTGGGCAGAAGTTGAAATATATTTAGGAACTTTTTAAAACCAGTGATGGTAGTACTGTGCTGAGGGTTTGGCTGATGCTGTATTTGCAGATTTACTCTAGAAAAAACAGATGACTGGGAGTTTTAACTTTGGTGGGAAGATGTCCTCACCACAAAGCACAGAAATTGTGGGAGATGGCAATTAACACCCCAGTGAAGTGTGGTGTGTTCTCAGGTCCTGCTCAGAGTGCAGAACCGCCTGTCCCCGGGTCATGTGTTTGACAAATTTACATACTAATATGGGAGAGATGATTTTTTTTTCCTTTTGCCCTATGTCTTATCATTTCAAAGACACATTCTAAAAATAAGACTTTTTTTGTTCCTGTTTGAATAGTGTTGATGAGGTGGAGGGGAAGGACTGGCTGATGCCAGTGCTGCTCATGGGTAGGATGTGTCCTCCCTTCCGTGTGAGTCAAACACAGCCCCTGCTCTGGGAGCAGGACTCCAGCTGCCCCTGGGCTTGGGGCTTGTTGCTGTTAAAGGCAGCTGTATAATTGTCTATTTTGGTTGTAATCAAGCTTGACCTATAAATACTGAAATGGCGCAAATAAAAATGATTAAGCTATCAGAGCTGTTTCCTTTAATGTCACTTTTTATTCACTATAAAGGAAATTCCAGGATGAATTGTCAAAGGAGTTTTGCCCTTTTAAGCAGGTTCAGGAGGATTAAAAAACTTCAGAGAAGCCCCAGTGCAGAGGCCCGGTTTGGCAGTGGTTTGGTTAAAACCCCCCTGGCCTCGAAGCTCTCACTCCAGCACTGAAGTGTTAATAACTGTGTGAATATTCCTTCAGTTAAAAACCTTCACGCAGAAGAAAGTTTCATTTTCTCTGTAGAAGAAAATTCAGTTTCCACCCCCACTCTGCCCCAAGGTTCCAGGAAGCAGCATTAAGGGGCTGAGCTAAATACTGAAGGATTAAGCACCACATTAAATAACTTAATTTCTTTTGGAAACATAATGAAACTGTTACTTTGCCCTCTATTTGAAGTTAATTCTGTGCACTTACTGCTATTCAGGTTCCTATCAAGCCTTAAAATCTGCCATGAAAAGCATTCAGGAGGTGCAGTCCTACTTGGCAGTGCTAAAACACATCCGTTGTTAGCTGTGTTTAAGTCCTCATTACATGGATACTCGTTGCTGTAGGGGGTTTATTTAAACTGATAAACAAATGTAGTATTAATAAGTGGCCATATGGTCAGTGGGGCTTTTCATTCTGAAAATCGTTGTTAAAAGAGGCGTTTAATGAGCGGCAGTTGCGTGGGAACGGGGTGGGGGGGTTTGGTTGCTTGTGGCTGCCACACACCAGGCAAGTGAAAATCTCTGGGCTGCACATGCAAAGCTGACCTTTAGAACGGGCTGCACGGGCAGATCCAGTGGATAAACACACACAGATTACTGCAGCTGTGCCAGGGAGATTTAAAGAATCTCCCTATTTTCTGGAATTTGTGAGTTAGCCCGGTCTCCTGTGGGGCTGGGAAGTGCCCCATGTTTAGAGGCTTGATATTAAAAGTCTTATCTTTTATCACTGATGGTGTAAATCATAGAATCATGGAATGGTTTGGGTTGGAAGGGACCTTAAAGCTCATCCAGTGCCACCCTGTGCCATGGGCAGGGACACCTCCTGCTGTCCCAGGGTGCTCCAGCCTGGCCTTGAACAATTCCAGCGATGGGACAGGCACAGCTTCTCTGTGCCAGGGCCTCACTACCCTTTGAGTAAAGACTTTCTTCCCAATATCTAATCTTAACCTACCTAATGTCAGTTTGAAAAACATGGGAAGAGCAGTTTAAACCTCTCCAATTTTACTGAGAAGTTTCAAAGTGGGCTGGAAGCTTCACCTCTCCATTAAATTCTTTATGCTGGAGACCAAGAAAGGACTTTCTCACCAATGTCTGGTCACTACTGCTGCAGAAATGAAATAATTAAAGTGCAAGCTGAAATTGCAGTGACAATTCATCTACCCCATGTCACTTATTTACTCTTAATTATATAAACCAGGAAGAATAGTGGTGAATGTTGCCAAGCTACTATCAGCACAACAAATTATTCCTACCAAGTAGAATGGAGTTGGTCTTTTGCTATGATTGAGCCTCCTCGGGTCTGTCTGGAATTTAATCTGTTTTATAAAAGGTCAGGATATTTTTTTCCACTAAAGGCAATGGAGAGGAATAAAAAACTTTATAGGGCCTAAAAATCAGTGGCAAGTTGTGGATGTGGTAGACAGCAGATGGAGGAGGTCCCCTAAGCAGCTGCTGTGTCTAATGGTGATGCCCTTAAACGTTTACATATTTGGCTGATGAAGAAGGGGGAAAGGAAGTATTTTTGTCATTTTTTTCTTCCAAGAAAAGCTGTGGAGAACTCCTGTGAATGGTGTAAACCCCTCTGCTGAACTACTCCAGTAGGGCTAGATGGGAAAAGGAGAAATGGTGAATGGGGCCATGGTGTTGCTTGGGAGGACTTGTGACCTCCCAATCCTTCCTATCAAACTGTTTCAGATATTTGTAATTGAGAAAAGCGTGTTTTGCCCTGGGTGTGCTCAGCTGAGGTGGCTGTGTCCTGTTTGCAGCTCGGTGCTCGTTAGTGTTAATTTGCAGAGTGCCGCAGTCCGTCCGGAGGGGAGGCTGCCAACTCCAGCCACTGACGTAGCACTTTGTTCTAATTTGGGGATGCAGTGTGTGTTGGTCTTTGAGTTGTGCTGCTGGCTTCCTTTCCTCTGCCTTTGTCTGGCTGGCACATGTCCCTAGCAACTTTCTGCAAGTGCAGACCAATAGGACAAAAAATAAATTAGCCGTTTCAGCATGGCAGGCTTTAGCTGCCCAGAGCCCTTGTTCCTTGCCTAGAGAGCTTCTACAGCAAAGCAATTTCTAATGAATAATTAGGCAATCACTTCCATAGAAGTTAACATTGTGTTATTTGAAATTGCAGGTTCAACGTGAAGCTCATTGCACAAAAGATCACAGGCTGAGGAGGATCAATCCCAGAGTGTTTGTGCACAAAATGACTATTTCCAATGACAGAATTATTGCTATTTTCCAAGAAGTTTGTTTCTGTGCCTTGTTTGTGTGGGCTGCAGTTAATTTGCTCAAAGCTCCAGCTCAGCACAACACTGGAGTTGGAAGGGCTCTGTTGCTAGAGGACTTTACTCTTCGCCCAGGCTTTTATGGCCTTGGCCCTTGCTCAGGAACCTCCCAACGCACCGTGGAGGACACAGAGTGATTGAGAAAGTGGTGATTGGGATGTGCCTTGAGTTTTTGGGAATAGATGCAAGATTTGAAGGCTGCTCTCATGCCTTTCCTGATAGAACTCTTCAGATAACACCTCTGGCCAGTGTTGTTGTTCTGTGTTCTCAAAGACCTGGTTGCTTATTTGGCCTTGTCACCACCTTTATTTTCTGTGTGTGCTTCTTGCTGTGTCTTTTTGGGGTTATTCGTTATGCAAAAAAAAACCAAAAGGAAAATATATTTAGACTTAAGTTGCTGATGACTTGCACAAGGGACAGCGTGGATGTTCCAGCATCAGGAATGCACCACAGTGGGGTCATGACTCACCCTACAAAAGGGTTGTGCATAGCTAATTACACATTTGTTGCCTTGATGGGTATTTGATTTGATGCTGAAAGCAGTCAGTGGAAATGATAATGATTTTACTGTTAAAATTACAAAACTGAGGCTGAGATTCCTGGCACAAAGTATAAAATGTTACCTCTTATGTAATATTAATATATAAAACACACTTTGGTGTCAGATACCGCAGTGATAATGAGTAAGAAAATAAATGCACAGTCTGTCAAGGGAAGTTTGTCAAACTATAATTTTGAAGTCACATTGAAGTCCTGCTTTCTGCTTAGTCTGGTCTTTTAGTCTTTTGTTTTTCTCTTCCCTCTCATTTTTCTGGTGGTGGTGGCCTCAGGAAAGGTGGAGGAGGTTTTCCTGTACCCTAAAGCCAGGGAGTTTGACTGCCTTGGGGAAGGGGCTTGGCAAGTGAATCCATGGCAGTGATTTTTATCAATTAAATAAACTCCTTGCTAACTACCAGGGTGATCTATGACACTGTTTGCCTTGCTGCTGTTCAGGGGCAGTATCTGCTAATGAACTGTGGGATTCCCAGACAAACCCCCTTTCATTTGGGATGCACAGCCCTGTTCCAGCACGGCTCTGTGTAACCACTGTGTAATTGATGACAGCTTTGATGAGCATTAGGGACGTATTTCATATGCTTTCGACTTCATTGAGTAATTGAATATCTCAGAACATGGTGTGGGACAAATTAGGGAGCAGGTGCTGAGTGGAGCTGTGGGTGGGCAGTGCTGGGAAGGACGGCTGGGCTGGTTCAAGCCGAGGGGAGATCCTTGGTCTCGTGTTTCCAGCCTTCACTGCTGTATCATCCTCTCTGTTTGGTTGGATTTTTTTTTTATTGTGGAGGGAATCTGTCAGTTTAATTGTGGTTTTGATCACTGTAAATCTTCTCCTTGCAGAAGTGCTGGGTTTGGGTTTGTTTTGCCAACATGGCTCTGAGTAATGAAGGGATTTTGGTAGAGTGTTGAGCAATGTTTAGTTGACACTTTTAAAAAAAGAAAATCCACCTCTTTCCATGGCCTAGTTTATAGTAACTGAAAAAAAAACTGGCACAGAGAACATTTACAAATTGAAAATTAAACAGGTTTGTTTATAGTAGCCACGATTCAGTATTTAACTGCCAGGATAAAAATAACCAGGATGTGTGGCTGCAGCATCCCAGGAATCTGCCTCTCCTTTGGGAAGTGGGAAGGGCATGGCCACAGCAGTAGCACAGCCAGCCTGGAGTGGAGGTGCTGGAGTTCAGAGACATCTGTGCTTCTCTCCCAAATGGGCACAGTGCTGACAGCACTTTTTCCTTGGAAACGTTCAATATTCTGGTTTCCACTGATGAAAATCAGAAAAAGGGAGCTGTGAGTGATGAGCAAGCAAGGAGTTTTTCTCTTTTTTCTTCCTTGAAGCCAGGTGAGTGGTCCTTGCTCCCTGCCTCTCTCACCTCTCTGCCAGGGACATCTTTCTCTATCCCAGTGCATCTTTATGGGGAAGAGCAGAGAGCAAACACCCCTCAGGCTCACAGGGTATGTGGGTGTAAAGCTGCACCTTGAGAGGCCGTCTCACATTGTCTCTAGGAACTGATGCTGTGGTTTCTGTGCTGCTCCTTTCCGTGCCCCACTTCTTTCTGTTCCTTTTCTCTCACCCTCATTTAAACTCGGGCTGTGCTTTCTGAGTGCAAGTGCAGCCAGTGCTGCTGTCTGTGCTGCTGGAGCTGGGACTGGCAGCACCTTCATGGAAAATCATGGAATCATGGAATGGTTTGAGTTGGAAGGGACCTTAAAGCCCATCCAGTGCCACCCCTGCCCTGGGCATGGACACCTTCCACTGTCCCAGGCTGCTCCAAGCCCCAAGCTTGGCCTTGGGCACTGCCAGGGGCAGGCACAGCTTCTCTGGACACCCTGTGCCAGGGCCTCCCCACAGGGAACAATTCTTTCCCAATATCCCATCTAACCTTGCCCTCTAGTCTCACTTTCTCTTATACTTGGAAAAATAATTGAAAAGGATTGTGCGAGTTTCATTATCTGTTTCTAAACAGTTTTGATTTCTGTGACTCCAAGGTAACTCCAGAGCTGCTAAAAAGAAATATTTTCAAAAAACCAGCTTACTAGGTTTTCATTTAAACTTCCTATGATTCCAGACGAACAGCTGATTGGTTTTTTATACCATGAAAAGAAAGGATAAAGTGCTGAACCTGTAAAAGACAGAACCCTTTGCCTTCATAGCAGCAGGGTGTAGCCAAAGCTGTGATTGCTGTGTGAAGTATCAGTCCTGCTGCTGTTCAGTGTTACTGAACAAAGGGCTGGGATACTGGAAGTGTTACTGCCTTCTAAAACTCTTGGACGGGGAGCCAGCAGTTCCTGGGGCAGGGGGATGGTGCTGCTGGAATTGTTCTGCTCTCGAGGAGCAGAATCCCTGAATGGTTTGGACTGGAAAGGACCTTAAAGCTCATCTCATTCCACCCCCTGCCACAAACCTGATGGGTTCCATAAAATAATTGTGCTTTGGAGGTGTTGCATTGGATTTTACCGTGGCAGTGCTGACTGGGAGCAGATAAGTGGTGGTTTTTCCCCTGTAACATCACTGGGACATTGGGCTGCTCTAAGTCTTTCTCCTCTGTTTCTGGTAGTACTTTCTGTACTAAGTTTTCATCTTCTAAAATTAGTTGTGAACTTGATGCAACCTCAGACATGTTTAGTTTGACTTGAGTTTGTCTTTTGTAAGTGAAGTCTTCCTTGGAGTATTCTAGGGAGGAGAAGTCCACAGGAGCAGGGTGGTTTGGCTTAAGCACTACAGAGATGCTTTGCAAATGCTGACAATTGAAAAATTATTAACATTTTTTTTTAATTCTTCTTTGTTTCAGTTCCTTGTGGGGAGCCTGGAAGAACCTTCAGTAGAGCTGCTAACACTGATGAGAGATCTTTTATGCCAAGGTAAGAGTTTTTTAGTGTTCTCTTTATATTTTAAATGAAATTTCTGTGAACACTGGAGTGGATGATTGGTAAGTGAGGTTCTTGCACTCACTGTCTTTCAGTGCTGTGTTTGCTTATTTTGATTTATGCTTCTCTCTCTCTACCACCCAAATTATAAACTCCTTGATGAGCTGCTGAAACTTTTGTAACAGAAGCAGCTTGTTTTTGCATCAGGTTTCTGTCCTGAAGGGCCTCAGCCCTCGTCCCCACCACCTCCCCCAGCCTCTGTCCCGCTTCTTCCGCTGCTTGGGAAATACCCTCGAAGTTTTGCTTCTTCCTGCCCTGATTCAGGCCCTGGGTTGCAGGAGGGTGAAGGATGGGTTGTGCAGTTTGGGGAGTGCTCGAGGGCTTGGCTGAACAAAGGTGCAGCTGAGTGGGAGCCACATTTCAGGTCAGGGCTTCAGCTGTGTTTGCATCCCCCCAGTCCTTCGCAGGGATCCTCTGCCTGCACTGCCTTTTCCTTGGATATTGACACAGAGATCCTGCAGCTTTTTTCACCTCTCCATCTGTTCCCAGGGTAGAGCCCTTCCTTTCTCTGTCAGGAAGGGGCTGATGCTGTGAATAGATGAATATCCATTTCTGTCTCTTCCTGGGTGGTGTTGGTGGCAGCAGCAGGAGAGAAGAGATGCTCCTGTTAAAGATACATCAGAATTCATCTCTGTTCTGTATCAGGTGTTTGATGGTGTAGAAGCAGAGTTTTTTCATGATTATAGAAGAAAGAACCCTGTGATTGATTACTCTGTGGGTGATGGAGGTGGTTTGGGGAGGGATGAAATGGGCAGAGGGAGCTCAGGGCAGTGGTGGGGGTGTGACATGTGCTCTGTGCCCTGGGCTTGTCCTGCCATAGCTCAGTGGCCATGCCTGGGAAAAAGGAGCCAGCAGCAAGGAGACACACTCAGCTGTTGCTTTATTTTTGCACCACAGTATTCAGAACTAATGTGACCAGTTTCACAACATTTACAGTTAATTTTTTTTTTTACTCCTTAGCGATCATACTCTTCTCTTGACTCTAAAGGAACACTTAACACCCATAATTTAATTCCATTTTGAAATGGAGCCGTTGCTTCACAGCATGTGACTCTACTACAGAGAGCTCTGGATGGAAATGAATGCTGCTGTGTCTGACTGTATTTAGGTGGGCTTCAACAGTTGCCAAATGAAAAGTTGGCTGGGATGCAGCATAGTAATTTCTTGAGCACTCTATTCATGTTGTATAAACAGATAACATTAACATACTTGTGAAAGAGCTACAAGATAATTAAGGCATGTGGGGTTTACAGTAATAAGGCTCGTGCCTTTCAGGATCTTGGTTTCCTGTTGCACCTGAAAAAAAAAATTAGCAAATACTGTAGAGCAGAAATGAGAAGTTAGTCTTGTACTGCTCCCAGCTTAAACTTTCCCACAAGTATTTTCTACTATAAATAAGAAGTGAAATAGTTCACAGCTAAATTTAACCCTTAGCTTGATTGTTTTCTGAGTTTTCTTTGGTGGGACTGACTGCGGGGCTGTTGGAATATGAAGACAAACTGGATCAATAAGTTGCATTTATGCTTTATAAAAAATGCATCACCTTTTAATTCCTAGGGATTATCAAGGGGAAAATAATTATTAAGTGGAATTCCCCTCTTCTTCCCGTTCAAAATCATCATTTTTGAAAGAAAGGAAGTGAATGTTACTTCTCAGGGAAATGTTCAAGCAGAAGAGCTTACAGTTCCCAGAATTTAGCCAAAACTGTTGTCACTGTCCTGGTGTGCACAGATATTGCCTGCTCTGCTTTGAGACAGTTTCTGGAAAACCCCTTTCAGTTTGACTTGATTTCACAATTCACAGTTAGGCAACTGCAGCTCACATGGGCTTCAAGAGTCGAAGAAAAACCTCCTCCAGGTGCTTAAAATATTGGGCTGCACTGACAGCTCGAGCCTTCCTCCCTCTCCAAGGCTTGGATGAGGGAAGGGCAGCTTGGCCATGTGACTGCAGAGAGCCTCAGCACAGGCAAGTCCTTTATTTCTGTTATTCTGCCTTCAAAATGAGCTTTAAGTTGTGCTGAACTGAACACAGAAATTTGTGTCTCTCTCCAGCTGCATGTGGGATTCTAAAATTTTTGTTTAAACCCATACTTGTGTGACATTCGGCCCATGAAACAGGCTGAGGGTGAGGGCTAAGGGAGGATGTTTGGGGAGGGTCTCCAGCTCCCTGTTGAGCAGCAGGTCCCAGTTCAGCTCTGACTGGTGATGGGTCAGCAGCAGCACACAGGATTCCTCTTGACTGTTTTACATCTTCCCCTTGGGAGTTGAAGTGACAGAAAAGAACCTGTCTCAGTTTAATGATTACATAAACTCAAGACACAGATTGTCAGGGAGTTGACCACATTGCAAACCCAAAAATACAACCCCTGTTGTTCACAGGCTCCCTTATGGCAGTCCACGAGGTGATCCATTTCTCCATCAAACTCCTTGGAAGACGTTTTTCTTTTTAAAGGCTGTAGCCAGTGACCCCATAAATCCTGTGCAGCAGTAGTTTGAAATCGAGGAGCAGAGCCTGCCCAGGCTCCCAGCACTCGCTGTGTGCAGCCTTACTTGGGAAGGAAGCTCTGGCCCTGCGGAAGGGGGGATTCGTGCTGAGCTCATTGTTTGCCGCAGCCCAGGCAGCGGGACAGCCCAGCCTGGCTTCTAATGTAAACACAGAGTAAAGTGTTTATCACCGGCTTTGTCATTTGCCTTATTTGTCAGGGAATCTCGAGGAGAATGAGAAGTTTTCTGGTGCTGCGTAGTGACCTGAGGGAGTTGCAAGATTTCCATAAAAAGGCAGAGTCTGTGCTGGGCGAGCAGAGAGCTCTGCCTTGGCAGCCGCGCGCTGGGCCCGACCTTTTCCAGAGAGAAAACGCTGACCTAAATCCCTCCCTGCTGGGGTTGAAGGGGAGAAGGAAACCTCTCCACTTGCATCTTTCTGATCTAATTTTCTTGTTGCATACTCTGGTTTGTGCCATGAAATGCTGAGGAAGCAGGGGCAGGCAGTGAGAGCTCGTGGTGCCCGGCACAGCTGGGACAGGCTCTGTGTTTGTCCATCCTCTTCTGTCCGAGCACTGCCAGGCTGAGGGATCCAGCTTTGGCAGACCCCTGTAACCTGGGGCTGTCAGAGTGGCCTCCCCCACTTGAGTGTCCAGGTGGGAAAACGAAACCCAGAGCTGTTAATAAAGACATTCTTGTTCTCAGGAGGATTGGGTGAAGGGGGAGTGTTGGTGCTTTCAGGACACGTTGTCACAGTTCTGTGCTTTAACTGCTGCCTTTTCTCCTGCCTTGCAGGTCGCTCTCTGAACAGACCACACCATGCGTGAGTACAAGCTGGTGGTCCTTGGTTCAGGAGGTGTGGGCAAGTCTGCTCTGGTGAGTTTGGGGAAGCAGCTCTGAAGCCCATACACAGCCCTGTCTCACTGAAGAGCAGGTTACTGTTGCTTTGGGTTATTTGTGTGACTTTTAATATGTGCCAGGACTTCCATGTAGCCACTGTGACACTGCTGAGAGAGCTGTGGAGGGATGTCGTGGTTTTGGAGAGGTCATTAGTTGCTGATAGTGAGCATTTCATGTTTGCTTCCTGCATGGGTGTTGCATTGTACATGTCTGGATATCTCTGTGTGAGTATCAAAAGCCCAACCAGCCAGGTACAGCAAGAGAAGTCTGGCTGGAATCAATCAGAGAATTAGGGGTGTTCAGCCTTGCACACCTCAAAGGCTGAGTGTTTTCCATCCCAAGTGAGCACCTGGGCTCAAAACACCGGGACTGAGAATCCATCTGCAGCCTGGGCAGAGCAGAGGGAGCACTGATGACACTTTGCACTCCTTAAGTGCCTGTCTTGTTCCCAAGGAGAGGGTTACATAGCAGGGTTGATAGCAAAGCATTGTGAGAGGGACTTGTGTGTCACCCATTTATCACTCACCAGTCAGGCAGCTCTCTCCAACAGAAAGGCAAAGAAGTGGTCAAGTGTGAGTTATCTACAACAAGGAACTGCAATGTTCCTTGTCACAGACATGATAATGGCTGAGCAGCCTTTCATGTCCTGCCCCATTGTTCATTCTGCTGGTACAACCAGGTAATAGTCCTGGTAAATCACCTGTGGGATCCAGGTGAACAGGAGGAGAGATTATTCAATTATTTATCAAATTTGATGCACTCTTTCAGCAATCCCATCCTAATCTTTACAAGATGTTTACAAGGTGTAATTTTTTACAAGCTTTGTTCTTCCACTGCAGTTTAAGCAATCTGTATTACTTTTTCCACCAGCACTTCCTCAATTATCTTAATTTTCTTGTGTAACACTGAAAGACTCACTAGGTGAAACGAGGCACTTAGTAGTATGCTGTAAATAAAAATTACTCAGCATCTGACATACTTGAATTTCCTTCTTTCTTTGTGATGTGAAATCTGAGTCAGCACTACCACTGACCTTTTTAACAGCTGAAATGCAAATAGTCTGGTAAACAAAAGTTAAATTCTTTTTGTTTTGACAGGCTGGGTGCTAAGTCAGCATATTTGGTAATTCATATGCAGCCTAGATCCATTATGTTTGTAAGAGCACACAGTAAGTGCCAATTAGCAGCTAAGAGCAGAGAATATTTAGCTTTCAAAGAGTCTGTGTGCTTATTTACAAGCATTAGCAAGGAGATGCTACAAGGTGGGATTTAAAATAATATGGAGGTCACTTTAAATTTCATTCTTCCAACTGTATAAACTGACCTGTGCAACAAAGAGCTTGGTGTTCATCTGCAGCTCTGTTTCCATTCGAGTGCAGATGACAATCTGGGGTTGTTTCACTGCAGATCCTCCTTGTTGTTTCAACTCCTCTGTGCAATACAGTGCTGATGGTGCTTCTGGTAACAGTGAGGGAATGGCAGAAAACCTTCACAGTTATAAAGCCTCAGTTGTTTAGTAACTTTTGTTTCCTGTACAGCAGTTTTATCCCATTTCTGAGGCTAAAAATCTTCTGGAGTGGCAGTGGGGGGACCCTTTACAAGGGTGTCCAGTGGTGCAGTCTTACATAGAACTGGAAACTAAAGTTGGGCTGCACAACCCAAACGAAGGGAAACTTGTAAAAGTCTTGGATCTACATAACCCAAACCCACTCCCAGATTTGTAGCTTCTCCCTTGGCCTTTATTTTTATTTATTATAGGTGAAAAGAAAGTCCACCAGAGATTGAGTATTACTTGTCAGGAGTGATTTGTCATTTTCTCACACTCAGAGTTCCCCAGACAGAGTGGGACAGATGTGACAGTGCTCATGTGTGAACCTCTGGCAGAGCCTTCTCTGGACCTCTTTGGGGAGCAGCTGGGCTGACCTGACCATGCAATCCTAAAAGAAGCAATCCTAAACCACAATCTGTAACCCACAGCTCTGGCTGCTGGGTTTGTTGCTGATGTCCCACTGTGTCCCACGTTCATAGGGGTGTCTTACTGTAAGGATTTTGCTGAGATCTGTTACCTCAGGCAGACTGGGACAACTGGTTAGTGTGACAAGAAAATAATGGAGAAGCAGAGGCTGTTCGTTAGAGTGTAAAATACATTTATTTAGGGATATAGAATGACTTTAAAATGAGGTAGTTGTGGCTTCTCAGACTTCTCTCACAAATTTGCAGTATTTATGTATAAAACTTGGGAAAGGTTGAGCTGGCAGAAGGTATTTGGTGTGTTTGTTGATTTTCAAGAGACAAAATTCTGTGCTGGGATCTCACCTCTCAGCTTCACAAACAAACACTGCCACGTTTTACAAATATCACCCAAATTTTCAGACACTCCTGTGCTGTTTTACTGCAAATTATTGTGGGTGAAAAAAAAAAAGGAGCTTTGGCTCCCAGAGGAGAAGGAAAACTCTGTCCTGGCAGAAGCCAGGGCACAGAGCTGGGCTGTGCAGGGATGGTCACGTCCATGTGGCAGCTCGGTGGGAAGTGCTGAGTAGATTTGTTCTGAATAATTACAGGGAAGAGTTTCCCTGTGAATGGAGTGAGGGCTCCTCCTTTAGTGGTTTGTACACAGGGAGTATCTGGACGCTCTCCAGGCTGCACTTGCTGCTCTGCCTGTCCCTGCCTGTGCAGTCCAGGGCAGCTCTGCAGTGACTTTGGGCTGATTTGGACTGAAATGTGGATTTTCCACAGTGCACAGGTTGCCAGGGCTTCTCCTGAAATTCCAAGGCTTCCATATTTGGCAATTTTTATCCTAAAGTCACAGGCAGTGGAGTAAAAACATTTTTGAGGATATAATCTTTTCTGAGAAAAGCAAGCAACCAGTTGGCACACAAAACATGCTTGAATAAAGGGGTTTTAACATAAAATACACAAGTTTTTTTTTCAAAATAGTAATTTTATGTCTTTTTCTCTGGTCATCACTATTGACTTTTAACAGCAGAGCAGTTTTCCTATTGTTATTTTTTCCTAGAGCTTCTTGGTGAATGTTTCTGGTTATGTTCAGCTCACTTAGGTTTTTTCTCTTTCCTTCCTCCCCAGACTGTTCAGTTCGTTCAGGGAATTTTTGTTGAAAAATATGATCCAACAATAGAAGATTCATACAGAAAGGTAAAATAACCATTGTTTTTATTTCTTTCAAGTGTCACAGAGAATATGAAATTCTTTGGGGAATTTTTGCATGCAGGGCTGGAATTGCTGAGCAAAAGTCTGTGTAGGATCCCTGAGCTGTTACATAATTCCAGCCACAGAGCTGCTTTCTTCCCTGGATGGATGTCAAGTGACCCATTGTTCCATGGATTAGCATAAATGTCACCAGCATTAAAGGCACCAAAACATACACTAAAAACTTGTGACATTTCTGCCTATGATAATTAAATGTAAATTGTGGTATGAGTTCTGCTGATAAATTTACTTGAATTTCCTGGAATTACCCTCGTTAGATCTGAGACATTTCTCAGTGAGTGGAAGATTTGCAAAGTCTTACTATGAGGATCCTGAAATATTTTGCATTTTCTTCTCTTCCTTATTTCCTTCTCCCCCAGCAGCAAAGAAAAATTAAAGTTTTAAGGTGCTTTGATTTGTAAGAGTGGATTAAGTCGAGATATTTACAATCTCACTTAAGTGGAGATGTTTACAGTGAGCTACTCATTTAAGCCTTGCTAATGAAGGGAGTCCTGGAGCATGTGAGCTGACCCAAATGCCTGGCTTGGGGCATAATTAATCCTCCAACAGCCCCAGGGAGGTGCAGGTGCCTGCTTTGCTAAGAGCCCTTTGTGGCAGAAGTCCAGCCTGAGCTGAGATCCCTCTTGCCTGTCCCATTTCAGACAATTTTTGAGCTGTTTGTTCTCTTTTTTCCCCAGCAAGTGGAAGTAGACTGTCAACAGTGTATGCTGGAGATCCTCGACACAGCAGGGACAGTAAGTGGCATTTCTTTGGCTCATTACTGGGGAGTTTCTTTGTTAAGAACGATAATCCTGCCCAAGCAAAAGCAATAAATCAGCTGCAGTAATTTAAATGGAAGGATTTTGTTAAATAACCCAAACCCAGTGTGATGAGTGCCAGTGGCCTGCTGAGCTCTGTCCCCAGCTGGTGCCCCAGTGCTGGGACACACAGGTTGGTGCCTCCTGTGCTGCTGCCCATCCCCTGGATCAACATTCTGGTCAGGGAGCATTTTAAACATTGAATTTGCAAGGGACCAGAATACAGGGACAGCCTGCAGCCAGTGCCAGGCACAGGGGCTGCTTCCCAGCAGGTCACATCAGCCTGAGGTGGGGAGATTTCCTCAGCAAGCCCTGCAGCTGCCAAGGAACCCTCCCTCACGTGGTGGCACCTCCCTGGCACTGCACCCTTGCTGTCCCTCACAGCTGGGGTGACTCCCTTGGCCGTGCCAGTGTCCCCTGCAGCTGGCAGAGCCCTGTCCCTGAGCTGACAAACCCTGTGTGGGCTGGCAGCCCGTCCCAGGGCAGGTGGTGCTCCCTGGGAGCTGATTTCAGAAAGCATTGACAGTTCTCAAGGGCAGCAGAAATGGTTGTGTGGGCCTGGAAAAAGTCCTTTCCCTGGTGGGACAGAGGCAGCTCCAAGCTGGCATTGCCCAGCCTGCTCTGGCATTTCAGTCTGTCTGCAGAGATGTTTTTATTGCTGCTCTTCATCTTTTTCCCATTTTTTTAAGAAGCCCTTTTTTCTAGTAAGGAAAAAAAAAATAAACCAAAGGGAAAGAGCGTTTTAATGCTTTAATTCAATTTCCTTGCTTCAGTGGGTTTCTGTGAGGGGTAAATATGTAAATCCATGCTGTGTGGCACTATATTCTTGTCTCCAGAACAATAAAAGTATTCTTTTATAACTATTCATTAGCTGCATTCACCAGCTAATTACTTTAAAAAATATTTGATTGCAGGAGCAATTCACAGCCATGAGGGATCTCTACATGAAGAATGGGCAGGGGTTTGCACTAGTATATTCTATAACAGCACAGTCCACGTTTAACGACCTACAGGACCTGCGGGAACAGATTTTACGGGTTAAGGACACTGAAGATGTGAGTAGAATATATTTGGTTCCATTTCTGCAAATGGTTAGAAAGTGTTTGCTCTCAAATTTCTGTATGTTTACACACAAAGTTTCTTTCAAAGAATATTCTTTGTTAGTGTTGAGTAAGTTTCCAGAGCCTTGTAGTTTCCAGTGGTGTTGTTTGAGGCCCAGCACCTGCTAAGGGGCATCACAAAACCAGATTTTCCCATGTCCTGGAAGCCACAGTCTTTTGAAGTGGTGGGAGTTGATTGAAAACAACACCACGTATTTTTTGTCCCTTAAACTCCTTTCCAGGATTTGCATTTTCTTCTTCCTCTGTGCTATAGCTGTGCTTTATTTCCTTCAAATTTAAGGAAAAATAATAGCTGAACTCAACAGTGATGATGTTCTGGGTAGCTCTGCAGCTGCTTTGCTCTGGGGACTGATGGGCTGTTCCAGATGTGTGAAAGGTGAGGTTCAGAGCTGTCTCATTTCCCAGGGGTCAGCTGGGAATCCTCTGGAGCCCTGGAGCAGCTTCTCAGCTCTCAGTCACTTGGCAAAGTCTGTCACCCAAGGAGGTCACACAGTTGTGTGAACGGAACCTTAAGGGTCTGATGGAGTCTTGGGCTGTCGTTTTGGTTGTTTGAAACTCTTTAAAATCGGGAGGAATCAGCTGGGGGGAGTTTGCTGTTTGCCAGAAGGTGGGACAGCCAGGGGGCTGAGGGTGGCTGCTTCCCTTGGAGCAGCATCTGTGTGCTGCTTTCCTGCTCAGAATGGCTCTGGGCCCCTCCTTGGTTTAACAAGCTGAGCTTCTATTTATGCAAAACTGCTTTTCCTTGAGGCAGGGATTATGCCAGGGTAAATCCCTGCTGACAGGATCCTGTGCTGGGAGCTGGGCTGCACTCCCAGGGGGAGTTTGCACCCTAAGCTGGGCAGGTTCATCCCACAGCAGACACTGCTGCTTCCCTTTGGGCTGCAGGGATCTCACTGCATTGTTGAAATACATTTATTTGCTTTGTGTGCTACTTGTTGAATCCAAGCTTGAGAACCTTTTGAACGTTTAAGCCACGTTTTGCTGACTTAGGAAATGTCTCCTCACTGTTTATCATATCAGAATGTGTCTTAAAGTCCCAATGCATAAATCATTAAATTTTATATGTCTGGAAGAGTTTAAATTCCAATCTCCTACACCTAACAGGAAATGATCAAAGGCTCACCAAACTCCTTTTTTGGATAAACCATTAGTACCTTTTGAAATAACCTTACACAGAGTTTCATGTCTTTCAAACCTGTACTGCTTACTCATCTCAGTATCACTTTTTGCCCTATTATTTCACATCTTTAGTTTTTTGCTGAACACGCTTAAAACACATTTTCATGTTTCAGTATGAGAAAATTAACTATCTAGAAAACTGTAAAGGACAGTATTAAGCTGATAGAGTTGTAAATGTCCTGTAGATCTCTGATTTCAAATGAACTTTTTTTTGCATTTGCTTCATCTATACTGTGACTTAATGTTCCTGATGAAATAAGTAAAATTTATGTCTCAAAAACAAGAATATGATCACTTTCTAATGGATATAGCTGGGAGTTTTAAAGACAGAAATTAATCTTGTGTGTAGTTGTGTCAGGAAGAGACTCCAAATATTAACACTGAAGTAAATTAAAAACACACAGTGTGTTGTAAATTACCAAAGGAAGCGGATAGTGATTTATTTTCCAGCTGGAAAGGACTCATTTTCTGCTCAAAGAATGAAATGTTTGAGGAAATGGAGCGGGTGCACACCCTTATCAGCAGCTCTTTAGGGTTTTTTTCTGCTTCTCAGTGTGAGGGAAACAGGAAGTGGTGCTGGGCTGCAGCACCATCCTGCTCTGCTCTCAGCCCTGTCCCAGCCAGCTCGGGGGGAGCAGAACCCCCAGTGCCAGGTGTGCCCACCCTGAGCTCTGCAGCTGCCTCACACCGGGCACGAGGGGCAGATGGAGCTGGGGCAGCCACTGGGGCCACTCCTGTCACCCTGCAGGTGTGCAAATGGCACTGGGAGTGCGAGCTGGGGTTGGTAGGGAGAGATTTTTGGGTGGTGGTTGCTCCCTTGGGTGAGGTGTTACAGAATCTCAGAGTGGCTTGGGTTGGAAGGGTCCTTAAAGCTCATCTGTGAGCAGGGACACCTTCCACTATCCCAGGGTGCTCCAAACCCCATCCAGCCTGGCCTTGGACACTTCTGTACCTGTTTGTGACATCTTGGAGGGCCACAGCCATGACAGAGACTGGAGAGGGGCAGATGCCACCTCACCCTTGTCCTGAACAAAAGATTTGCCTGCATGTGCATCCTGAGTGTCGAATGGGTCTTTTGAACACAAATAAGTGTGTGTGTTGATGTTGCATGGGGTGATTTTGGGGAGGTGTTGTGCTCTCAGGAGCTGAGCTGCTGGGTGGGCATGTGCATTATTCTGACCTAATAAATACTGGGCAGTGTCTGTCCTCTTGTGGTGAGCATCCCCTTTTGTGTGTGTGCACAACGTGTCGGTGTGTGAGGCTGTGGGGGGTGGGACAGGGCTTGGGAAACACTTGATTTTCACTCTGTGTCAGGGCAGTGCTTCTCAGAGGTGCTTCCATTCACTGTTGTGTGGCTTGACAGGGCAGGTCAGAGGGGCTGAAACGTGGAATATATGTCTGAAAATGTGTGTGTGTGTGTGGGACAGACAGAAGAGCTCTGAACTGGGCTCTTGGCAGCAGCTCAGCCTCTGTCACAGGAAAGGCACAGGAAATGCATTTCAAAATGCATTTCAGGAGTAAATTAGGTTTTGGACTAGAAAGGTGTAGAGACCAGAAAATAAAACTGTACGGACTTAAAATTCTGCTGAAACACTACAATTTGGTTTTGTATATGTTTAATTTAGTGCACCAAGGTGTCTGTGGTGTGAACTTTGCTCAGCCCCTTTCCCATCAGGCATCTAAATTCCAGCCTGCTCTGTCAGCTCTGCTGAACTCCTGATTTTTATTGGTTTTCACCCTTCATACTGTATTTTCATACTGTGTTTTTCAGAGTGCCTTTCTCTCTCCTCAGTCTGAGAGCCACAGCAGCACAGAGCTCTCTGCACATGAACTTGCTGATGGCTCTCTCTTCCTGCTTGCTCCTCTGCAGGTTCCCATGATTCTGGTTGGCAATAAATGTGACCTGGAGGAAGAACGAGTCGTGGGCAAAGAGCAGGGGCAGAACTTAGCACGACAGTGGTGTAACTGTGCCTTTCTAGAATCGTCTGCAAAGTCGAAAATCAATGTAAATGAGGTAAGTGCCAGCTCCTCCCTTGTCTTCCCAACATGAACGTGACATTAAACCAGCACATGTGTCTGAATTGGTGAGAGTCAGGATGACTCTGGATCCTCAGCCTAGGAGGGGTTGCCATGCAGTGTGTTTAGGTACTTTCTGTCTCTGTTAAGATTTGCTGCCTTTTCTCTGCAAAGGGAGGGTGACTTCCCAGGTGAGTGTTTCTATGGCCTCTGTCAGGGGCCATGAATAGTGGAGGGTCCTGAGCAAACCCAGTTGGCTTTATCTGTAAAGATACTTTGTCAAGATAACTGCTGCTATTGTGACTGTGGATTTATGTCCTGTTATATTCCTTGTCTTGTGTGGTGTTGGCTGTTGGTTTTGAAGTATTTGCATTTCTGGCTGCACACACCTCATCACAGCCCTCTGTAAGCCCCAACTTGCCATAATGGTGCCCAAACCCAGATCTGAGCAGCTCCTGAGTTTCACTGAGACCCTCTTTGCTCTGGGGTGCCCTTCCCTGCTGCCTGGGGCTGTGGGGTTGTGCTGAGGGAGCTCTGCTCCACATCAGGCACCAAGTTTTTATTCTGTGCTGGGAATTATCTGCCTGTGACAGAGGCCAAGTTTCCAGGCACAAAGCTGAGGTGACCCCGTGCAGCACAGCTGGGCTGGTGCCAGCAGATAAGTGGGGCTGTTCAGGGGGTGTGTGATAAGCAGGAGCAGCAGGATCTTGGGCTGGGCCCAGGGCTGAGGTGGCAGCCTGCAGGATGTGCTGCACGGGGCTGGTGGGCAGGGAAGGGTAAAGTTGTTATGCTGGTTGGGGGGTTTTCTCCGGCCCGGGCTGGTTGGGGTCTGAGGCTCAGACCCAAGAAGCCGTGGCCGACCCAGAGGTGATCCCGTCAGGAACCGTCTGCCAGGGGGTCGTGGCTTCTCTCAGCCCTCGGCCGGGGTTGCCTGCAGAGGTGCCTGGCTCAGCAGCCATCAGCTCTTGGGGATTCAGCAGTGATTTCAGCTCTGCTCTGCAAGGCAAACCCCCAGGGCCAGGCCCGGATAGAGAGAGGAGAGGTCCTGCTGGTGGTGCCGCAGAAGGAGCTTTGTTCTTCCATCTCCCACAAAGGGGTGACCAGAGACGGATCCTCCCCGACTCGGGGCAGAGGGGTCTCTTTTATGGGGTACAGAGGTGGGTGTGCAAGGGTAAGAAACCAATGGGTATTGGGTATTTTACATACAGTTTCCTAGAGGATCTTGGATCTATCTTTTCTAACTAAAAAGGCTCTTTGTTTCCCCAAGAGGGGCCTGGAGGGAGATTGTGCTACCTCCTTATCTCCAGGCCTCCCTGCCAGGGCAGGGGCCTGTCAGACCCTACAGAAGGGAGCTGCAGGCTCCCTGAACTGCAGCTCCTGTGGCTGGGATTAGCCTGGCTGCAGGCTCAGGGATGCAGCAGAGCTGAGCCTGCAGCCAGGAGGGATTTCTGTGTGCCTGAGCTGGAGTAAAACTGGCACTGGTAATGAAGCAATGAGCAGTTCAGTCATCAAACACATCCCCAGGGGGTGGGACAGATCCTGGGCTGTTTGCATTTCCACAGTTTGGGGTGCAGGCTGACCCTCATCAGGCAGAGGTGCCTCAGCCTGTGGGGAGGGGGTTCTGTGAGGGGCAGAGCCCGGGGCTGTCCCGGGGTGGGTGCACAGCCTGGTGTGGCTGCCCCTCATCCCTAACGTGGGAATCCTGGATCTGCCTCTTTCCCTGCTGGGTCTGCAGCCTCCAGTGAAGTCACATCAGAGAAGAATGTGATTATCTGGAAAATGAGTTTCTGGTTTCATTGTGATCTTCATTTTCTGGTTTCCTGCCAATTGATATTTTCTAGTTATGGAAAGTACAAAAGCTGAGGAAATCAAAGAGAGAAAGTGTGAATGAAGCAGCTCAGTGCACTGGGAGTTTGTCCTGCTGGCTCCTGAGCTGGGGAAGCATTGGCATTATTTTGGGGTTTGTTCTTGCTTTCTCACTACTTTTGGAGTCTCTAAAATTATTAAAAGCTAGGTAAAGAGAGATAAATTCCTGCATGCGTTTGCTGAATGTGAATCAAACCTTTCAGATAATAAGCTTTTAAATCAGAGTGAATTGAGTGTCCTTCTGGTGACCTCTGAGATGCTCTTGCAGCACACTGACTTTTTTAGGGATGGTGGTGTTCCTGAAACCTTGTTGCAGACTTCTGTACTCACAGTCAGTACTAGCACCTAAATAATCTAACTTATGAGACAGGAAAATCTTAAATTTCAGTTGTTACAGTATGTTATAAACTGTTTCTTTGTCTTCTGAATTTCTTTGGAATCAACAAGAATTTGTGAGCTGTCAGCCACTCCAGGAAGGGAAAAAAATAAACAAGGACAAGGGTGGAGCCCTCTGAAGGTTGAAATATTTCTCCTCAATGCTGTGACCCAGCTCCAAGCATTTTTGCAAAGCTCATTTTACTATAAATGGGTTGAGTCTTGCTGGGAAAACAGCTCACAGCAGCAACGTTCACAAAACCTCTGCAGCTGGAAGAGGTCCCTGTGATGTCCCCTGGTGGAAATGTGGGAGTTCAGGGCAGATGTTGGGAGGGACAGCCAAGGGAAAGGGCTGCCTGTCCCCTCCCTGCAGGGGGAATGCTCTGGGCTCATGGGGCAGGGTCTGCAGACACCCCCAGCCCGGGGGCACCACTGAGAAGATGATCCTTGAGGATATTATGCCTGTCTTAAAAAACCCTTTGTCATTCCTGAGTTTTCTCCCACTTTTCCAAAGCAAGGGAATTGTTGCCCTTTCATTGCTGTGCTCTTCTGAAGGCTTTGGTGGTGATAAACTGGGTTTTCAGCTCCTTTATGTTCTGCACACTGATGGGAGCTCTGTGTTTCTTCTTCCATAAGCAGCTGCTTGAGAAACATTTAATAAATTCAAGCAATTTAATTCAATTTACACAACTACAGCCCCCAGGAAAGAGTTGTCAGCTCCCCAGCCTGCCTCAGCTTGGACAGCTTGTGTTTTATTACTTGGATTTTTCAGCTTGTGTTTTTCATTTGCAGATCTTTTATGACCTGGTCAGACAGATAAATAGAAAAACACCAGTGGAAAAGAAGAAGCCTAAAAAGAAATCGTGTCTGCTGCTTTAGACTCCCATCCCGCAGCAGCTCTGAGCCAGGTAAGAGGTATCTGAACCATACCTGGGGCAGGTGAGCAGAGCAGGAGCTGCTCCTCACAGAGCTCCCCTTCTCTCTGCTGCTCTTCCTGGAGTGTGGCTGGGCAGGAACTTCCTTGTGACTGCTCTGGGTTCTCCCTCTGGCCTGTGACACCGAGCTCTGAGCCACCAGGGCTCGCTTTTGCTTCCTTTTTATCCTCTGATAGATTCTGGTGTTAGTGCTGCCACTGCTGACTGCTGTCCCCATGCTGGGAGATTTGGGGACAGTTACAAATTGCTTTGGGTGGGACATGGGATTCAATGGCTCAGAAATACAAAGCTGCCCACCCAAAAAAAACCCAAACCAAAACAAACATAAAAAACCCAAAACCAAAGCCAACCAAAAAACCACACCAGGGCTGGACACAGCTATAAATGACCTTCCTGTGTGTCGTGGCAGGGAACTCTGTGTGCTCCCAGCTGTTGTGTTGTGCTCCTGGAAGGAAACAGCAGCTCGGTGGCTCCAGGTTCAGGAGAGAAATGTCCCTGTTTGGAGGCAGAGAAGGGCACTGGGTGCTGGCCTTTGTCACGGTGGGCTGCACAGGCTGGCACCTTGCAGGGGTTCTGGCACCCACCAGAGCCTCTTGTCTGTGCTGTGTTGCTCAAGCAGAGCAGCTCAGCTGCCCCTGTCCTGCAGCACTAGGGACAAACTCAGACTTTCAGGGGTGAATTGCTGAGAGCAGGGGACTCTGCCAGGCCTGAATTCCCTGCTGTCCGTGGCCCTTTGGGCAGCCCAGGTGTGGCTGGGGAGGGTCAGTGGAGCTCTGCAGTCAGTGGCTGCCAATGGGCTGATGGATGGGGCTCTCAGCCCCAGCTTTGGGTGCCAGAAAAGAACAGCTCAGGGCTGTGGGTGCCAGAAAAGAACAGCTCAGGGCTGTGGGGAAACAATGGCTCCAGGAAAAGAAACCAAAGAGCCTTAAGTGCCTTTTCCTATTGCTCAGGTGATCCCTCCTGCTCAGCCAGGACTGAACTGGGCTTCCCCAGCCTGGGAGGGAGCAATCTCTGCCCTTTCCCTCCTTCCCAGGATCCCATGTGCAGCACCACTGAAATACTGGGAACTGCTGGAGGAGTTCCTGTGTTCATTCACCTGGAATCACAGAATCATGGAATGGTTTGGGTTGGCAGGGTCCTTAAAGCCCTTCTCCTTCCACCATCCACCACTCCCCCTGTATCTCCTCCCAGTCCCCTGCCTGGATCCAGGCTCAGGAGGTCTCTGACTCATCAGGCTTTGAGAGCATCTCAAAACACAAAAGATGAAATCCCTCTCACCCGTGTTGCTCATCCAGGGGTGAATTCCTGAGCCCTTGGAGGCCTCCTGGAGCTGCTGAGCTGGGCACTGGTGGTATCGGGCAGTGACAGACGGGTGGCAGTTGTCTGTCACTGCTCTGTGGCTCTGATAAAACAACATCTTGGAGAGTTGCACTTCCCACAATCTCCTGCTTTCTGTACCAAGAAACAGACCTAAATTCAGGGAAAATGAGTTCTGCTGCCTGTGGGCTCAGGCTGTGGAGCCTTTGAGATCATTGATCTCGTCAGCAGAATAAGAAATGTCCCTCCATCACCTTCTATTTTTATTTTTACTCTCACCAGATTGCAGGAATGAAGAACTGTTGCCTAAATGGAAAGTGCCAGCATTCCCAACTTCAAAACCTTATGGAAATTAATAACATATCGGAAGAAGCTTCTCCTGTTTTTTATATACTACGAGAAGAATTTAGATCTTAAAAATGGTTTGCACACAGTCCCTGGAAAAAGCAGTTGCTCTGTGTATATCTCTTGGAAATTTAAGCCAATATTCCTCCTCCTTTGCAACAGCAATTAACAGATGTGAAAATAAATATAATTGACTCTAGCATATGATTATCCCAAGGAGCATGGATGCATTTCAAATGTTAGAGATTGCTACTATAATTAAAATTCATATTGACCATTTTATCATCATTTCTCCCCATCAAGCACTAAAAATGTTCTACTGTTATATTTTATATCTATAACTATAGATATATATTATCCAAAATTTCCCTTTGAACTCGCTGCAACAAATAACTTTTTGAGTCATTGACTTCATTTTATATTTAAAAGTTACGGAATATCATTATTTTCATTCTGCCATTATATTCTAATTAAAAATGTTTGTGCATAATGCTTTGGAAAAATGGGTCTTTTATAGGAAAAAAACTGGGATAACTGATTTCTATGGCTTTAAAAGCAAAAATATATAATATACTAAACCAACTCTAATATTGCTTCTTGTGTTTTACTGTCACAGATTAAATTACAGCTTTTATGAATGATTAAATTTTAGTACATTTTCATTTTTGTTTCTGTGTTTTTGTTACCATTTCCAGACTTTGGGTTTGCTCCATGTTATGGGAGTTCCTCTCCTGTCCTGGTGGATCAGGGATGTTTTTGAGGTGCCCCCATCCCCTTCTGCCGAGGCAGCCTCTCCACTCCCCCCATGCTGTATTTAATGTACCCCTCCAGAGGACAGCAGGCAACTCTTGTGTTTTCTTTTGGCTGTTTAAAGATTGTATTGCTGCAAATATTTCCTCTGTACCCTGGCTTTGATATGCACAAGTTTGGTTTCATTGCAAGGTCTGACTTGGAGGATGATCCTCAGTTTCAAACCCCATTTTGCCTGGTGGTCCCTGATCAGCTGAAGGGGATTTTGGTTTCATTTTGGGTTTGTTCCTTGTATGTTTTTCATGCCTGTTGGTTTCCCAAAGTTTCAAAGAGCAGGATATGAAGAGACCCATGGGTGCTCCGTCCTCCTGGCTGTGTGCAGTCAGAGCCACCTGAGGGATCCCAGTCCCGTCCTCGAGGGATGCTGCTGGAATCCCCACAGGGCTGGAGGACTTGCTCCTGCTTTGCCTCCGAGTAAGTGAGAAATGTATCTTCACAGTGGAGAAAACTCAGCCTAGGCCTTGTCCTGCTGGTTAAAATGGGAAATTAAAGTGTTGCACATGTTCTGGACCGGCTGTAGAGTTTATTGGAAACCAGGGGGAGAAGTTTTTGTAAATAATTTTTTCTAAAACTGTGTTCCTGATGCAGCTGTTGAATTATAGAGATCCCAGTTTCTAAATGCAGCCCCAACAAGACTGGATGAAAACATCTGCATAATGTGACAACATCTGCTTCCAAGCACTAGGACAAGCATGGTCACTTTAGCTGGTTGTCTTCTACCCACTCTGCCCCTCCTTTTTTCAGGAGGAGCAGAAGCACGGTGTTTTCAGGTCGGTTCTCTTTACTAAATGTAAAAATATTTTAGTAATAAAGTGATTTCAGTGCCCGT
>JACBWW010000063.1:555198-577350 GCA_020086605.1 Lanius collurio | reverse complement strand
GGGCCAGCCCTGCGTGGTGGCAGCTGCCACCGCCCCGAGGCACCCAACAAAGGACAAATTCACGGGGTGGGAGCGGCTCTGGGGACACTGGAGCTTTATGGAGCCTCTGGCAGTGCTGAGGGCCCCTCTGTGCTCGGCTCGGGGCTGATCTCCGTGGGCCGCCGCTTTCCAGCCAAGAAACCTGAGAAGCGCCTGGGTCTCCTCCAGAACGGCCCCAAGGAGAGCAGGAGCCCCCAGCAGAGCCCTCTGTGACATGGGAGTTATCCCCAGTCCTGCTGCTTTCCCTGCAGGTGTTTTACATGGAAATCCAGTTTCTTGCAACCCATTTTTGGGTGAGTGATGTGGGAACGGAGTGAAAGGGAGCAGTGTTGCAGCTCTGCTGCCCTTTCCTACCCAGGCTGATAAAATCCTTGGATAAACTGAGTCCAGCCCCACTGCACCTTGACCCCCTGCCCATGGTTACTACATGGGTGTAACATCTTGAGGGCTGCAGACTTCCAGTGCTCTACACCCATTTTTCATTTAGCTTTGGAATAAGAAGTGCCAAGCTGCTGCATCAGTTTAACTTAAATTCACAGGAGAAATCGTTTGATTTGAAGCAGTTTATGTTATTTAATATGACTGCCCAGGAGCCCCTGCAGGATAATCCGTTATGATAAATGATGTTTGAAATGAGGGAGACCCGACACCGGCCAGCTCCAGCTCCAGTCACGGATTAATGTGCAGGAACAGGAAGGGCCCAAAGGGCAGGGCAGGATGTGGGCAGAGCAGCAGCTCCAGCTGCAGCACCATCAGAGCTCCCCCAAACACAGAATGAGCAGAGCATCCTCGGGAACACCCCGGGAGTGCTCCAAAGCCCTGTGCATGTGGCACCTGGGGACATGGGGCAGAGGTGACCTTGGCAGTGCTGGGGACAGCTGGACTTGATCCCAGAGGGCTTTTCCAACCTCAGTGACTGTGATGAGCCAACACTTCCATACCTGAGGGTTTCTGTGCTGTCCCATGCACCTCAGTCACCTCACTCTCGAGATTGTCCAGTGCAGAAGCAGCAAAACTTGGCAAGAAACTGAAATTTGGCAAACAGGAGCCAATTGTTTTCTGAACTCTTGTTGGAAATATACAGGGATTTCAATGGAAACAAGGAGAGCATCCATCTGCACCTCTCCCCAAGATTTCTGAAGTGCTGAGCATCTCCAGGAGATGGATTCAAGCCTAAGAAGTCCTTGGACAAGGGATTTGGCTGCCCTAAAACCCTTTGGCAGGGGGTGCTGGGTGAACCTGGCTGGATACAGGTGTGAGGAGCAGGACCTGAGGAAGCTGCTGTCCCTGGCTCTGTGCACTGAGCCAGGCTGTGATTTTGGTGAGTTTGAAATGACTGTCACAGCTGGGGCACAATCCCCAGCAGCCTGGGCAGGAACAGGAGCTGGATGTGCTGCCTGCCGAGCTCGGGGTGTTCCCTCTGTTCAGTGCACGATGCAGAGGCTGATTAGCAGCCAAGGGCAGCTTTTGGCCCTTTCCTTCTGAAACAATCAGCGTTTAGGGCTTGACTGAGAAGGATTTGGTGTGAGATAAGCTTCCCAGAGTGGGGCCAGCTGAAGTAATAATTGAATAAGTGTGAGGTGGTGAATGAGACACGTCAGGATGAGTCAGAGCAAAAGCTGCTCTTGGGCAGGAGGCAAAAAGGCTCCTGAGTGTCTCCCCTGCTGCCCGAGGTGGGACCAAGTCCCTCGAGCTGCCAGAAGCCAATTTTTGGGGGGAAAGGCCAGAGAGGGAGTTCTCTGGGGGCTGTGCTGGGGTGCAGAGCTCCCCAAATCCTGCTGCTCTGGGTGCTCGGCTCAGGGCTGGGCTCCTGCTGCCCTGGAGCACCCTCGGGGTTGGGATTCTGCCTCATTGCCAAGGCTGGAGCTGCCAGGGCAGGGGCAGTGAGGGAGGGACAGCACCCAGCACGAATTTATTTGCCACTGTCCGGTGTGAGTTTTACCTTCCTGACAGACTCGGGGCTGTGATGTTGCCATCTCCGCTTCCCTTCTCTTGGATTTCCCACTTCCTTTAATTTTTTACCAGTTTGTTTGGTTCTGCTCCCAGCAGAGGCAGCTCCATGGGAAGGAGAAGAAATCAAGTGTTTATTTTTAGAAAGTGCCAAAAGAGTTCAACCCAAGGCAAATACAATTACTTCAGGTTGTGCACAGGCTTCTGAGAAGCTACAGAGAAATCATTTCCAAATGGGAAATGCCCTAAAACCCAGTGCCACGAAGGCATTGAGGGATGAGAGCATCACTGAGCCGTTTGAGGAGCACGTTCCACCCCAGTGGAGGTGCCCCTGCCCACGGCACGGGGTGGTCTTGAGGGTCCCTTCCCACCTGGATCCTTCTGTGATTCCGTGGATTCTGAGGGCTGGGAGGTCATCTCCGGACCCCCCAGCCCAGCCCTGCCCTGCCATGGGGCAGCCCAGCGGGCACTGCTGCTCCTGGCAGAGCCCCCCCAGCCTGCCCCCCTCCTCGGGGATGTTTTTCTGCTCGAAGGGGCCTCCCAGATGCTATTCCTGGCCCAGTTTTAGGGCATTCACTGCCTGAAGCTTCCGCCGGGCTGATTGTGGAGCCCTCGTGGCTGGGCAGGGCAGGGGTGGCAGGGAGGCTCCTCTGCTGAAAGCTTTCACTGTAATTAAGCTGAACAAGAGACCGAGTTAAATCTCTGCTTCTCTTGCTCTGCCGGAGCGAACACAAAGAGGAGGAAAGGCCTGAACCAGACAATTAAAACAAGCAATAAAATTGCACAGACAGATCCATGGAATGATTTTTCTTTGACACACTCACCCCCAACAAGTGCCACATGTCCTGTGTATAAATAGCAGCTGCCCAGACCTGCTTAATCATCCCATTGTTCCTTTATAATATTAATTAAACATTCCTCTGGGATTGTTTGCATCCTAATTAAGTGGGGAACTTACAAAAGACAGTGAAGAAACCAAACAAGTGCGTGCTGGGGGTGCAATTTTGCTAAACCGTGTGCAACTGGCTTAAAAAAAAAAAAAAAGAGTTAAAATTGCAGCACTGTGGTTAAAAGCTTTTTAAGAGTCACCAGTGACAGGGACTGTTTGGTGAACCATCCTGGGGGATCAGGAGCAGCTCCTTTCTCCCTCCAGGCTGAGGGAAGCCAGGGGGGCTCTGGAGGGATGAGCATCCCCCCATCAGTGCCACGGCAGCGAATCATCCCTGGCAGGACCCCGCCGATATCAAAGGGACAATTAATCCGCAGCTGCTCCGCACGGGGATGGAGGGACACAAGGACCTGCTTGGATCCCTCCGGGCGGCAGCTGGGCCGGGCATCGCTGCTCCCGAGCCAGGGATCCCCAAAAAAACCCCGTGCTGGCCAGGGACAGACCTGCGGCCACCCCACGGGTGACAATATTTTGTTGCGGGGGATCCCGGCTCCCGATGCCGGAGGAGCCTTCCCCAAAGGACACATCCCCAGGGCCCCCTGGCCTGCGGGGCTGGGGCTCGTCCTGCCCTCCCTCCTTCCATGTAAGGCTGGAGCACATTGTTCGGGCTCAGCCTCATGCGCCCTGCAGGGATGTGCTGTGAATTACTTCCCAAATTATGTGAGTAATTAAAATCAATGAGAGGGTATCCTGTTAAATAACGTAATTAGATGAGCACAGCGAGCGAGATGAGTGCAATGGTGTTTTTGTTCTCCTGCCTGGAGACAGCTTTTAACCCTTTCCCTCTTGTCTCTTCCCCGGGAAGGGCTCCCGTGGGTCAGGCCTGCTTCAGCCAACGCTGAAGTTTTATCAGGAAAAAGCCTCTCCCTGCTTCCTCCAGAGCTTCTCCCAGACCAGGATTGTCTTTCCCCACAGTCGCCATCCCTGGGTTATGTGGGAGACACTGGCACTGCCACCACCTGAAGGGTACAAACATCTGAAACTCTGAGAATACACAACTGCCTTTAAATCCAGGCTAATCCGAGATCGTGGCAGAGGAAAAACGTCCCTCCTGCACCCGAGCTGTGAACGGAGGCCCCACGAAATGGGAATTTCCTCGCCGTGCGTGATGAATGCCCAGTCACCGCCTGGGGCCCCACGGACAAACAGGCACAGAGGGCTCACAGGCTGCCCCCAATCCAGAGGAAACGGAGTGGCTGAGGAACCCAGGTGCTGAGAGTCACTTTGGTTCCATTCCTGCTTCTTCCAGGGCAGGAGGAGCCTCAGCCCGTTCAGATACACGTGGAGAGCTCGCTCCTCCAGCGTGGAGTGCTGAGAGCTCCTGGGGGCTCTGGAAAGGGTAAAGGCATCTGGCCAGATGGCTCTCATTGCAGGGCTGGAATCTAAATAATTAATTTTTAGCATCATGTTCAGGACTTTGGTGTCTCCCAAAGGAAATGCTGCAAAATCCTCAACTTGGTGCGTATTTTTTCCAGCTGTGATGCACGGAGGGATGAGGGGCTCTGCATCCTGCGGGATGTTCGGCTCGTTTGTGATTCCCCGAGGTAGCGAAGCGTTGCAAAGATGTGTCACAGCTAATTAAGCTTGTCCCATGAAATCACATCGTGGCAAAGAACCTGAACCCTGCTGGGAACATCGCCCTCGGGTCGGGACACCGGGAACGCTCCCTGGGATGTGCTGCAGGGGCGACAGGCTCTTCCAGGGGGCATTAAACACTCCCTGAGGGAGCCCTAAACACTCCCTGAGGGAGCCCGGCGCTCCTGCCCGGCTCCGGTGGCTCCGCTGGGGTGGTGGAACCAGGGGTGCCACATTGTCACCCAGAGCCAGGGGTGCCACGCTGTCACTCCGAGCCAGGGATGCCACACTGTCACTCCGAGCCAGGGGTGCCACATTGTCACCCCAAGCCAGGGGTGCCACGCTGTCACCCCGAGCCAGGGGTGCCACATTGTCACCCAGAGCCAGGGGTGCCACGATGTCACCCAGAGCCAGGGGTGCCACGATGTCACCCCGAGCCAGGGGTGCCACACTGTCACCCTGCCGGGCCCCGGGCCGGGCTCCCCGGGGGAAAGCCAGCCCCGACACGGCGCAGGAAGGGCTGCGCCCGCCCCCGTTCCCGAGCTGAGGAAGAGGAGTAGGAGGAATTGCCTGCAGGGTGCTGGGAAGAAACCGCAGGTCTGGCTGTTTAAGGTGTCTTATCCTGTCCATCTCCGAGTGATTTAGAGCTGCCATAAAACCTCTGCGGAAGGAGAACTTTTGCTCGACTTTCCTGGCAATGCATCTTATCTCCAGAGAATTTCCCAATACTCTGTAGCTGCAAATACAATGTTTCTCCCATTCCTCTGAGGAATAAGTAAGAATTCCTCTTAGGAATATATCTGTTATTTGCCTCTTTAAGGCATGTTCCGTGCAAAGCTCCGATCATCCTGCCAACAGCGTTACATCAGCAACACGTTTGAAAACCAGGTAAGCAGCACACAGAAAAGTCCCCCTTTTGAATTATTTCAAATCCAGAGAACCCGGTCTCTCCTTTTTCCAAGCAGAGCTCAATTCAGGGCACAGGAAACTCAGCACAAAGCCGACCATGCATCGTTTCCACACCATTAGCATGAGCACATGCAGATCAGGCAGCTGCAGCATAAACGCCTGGCTGGCTGCCTTTGGGTGCGAGCTCCCGGTAATTGGTCTGGAACAGAGAGAACGAAGCGGGGGAAGCTCTGGGCAGGTAGCTCGGGAGAGCTGCAGCTGAGCGATCCCGGGATGGGCTGAACGGGAGCAGCACCCCCAGACTGAGCCGGCAGCGCAGCCCCCGGGAAGGGAACGCTCTGGGCTCCACAAGTGGCTCCAGGAACCCAAGTTCTGCTCTTGGCTGCACACGGCAGAGGGACAGACGAGTCCCTCAGACACCCAGGGCGCTTTTCCTGCTGCCCTGGCCATCTGTGCTGTCTGGCAGCAGAGCGTGGGGCTGGACGTGGTCAGCAGGGTGGCTGGACGTGGTCAGCAGGGTGGCTGGACGTGGTCAGCAGGGTGGCTGGACACACGGATGTGCTCGGCGAGTTTGCTCCTCGCCACGTTACCCCACTGCCTGCCACAGCCCCTGCCGAGGTGCCACCCTACACTGGGATCCCATTCCCTGCTGCCCTTTGGAGGGAACTGTGCTGCAATGCCCTTGGCCTGGGCCAGAGTTGAACAATCCTCTGCAATGTTCCTGCTCCCTGCAAACACCCAGCCAGCCCCCCGAGGGACTTCTCCAGCCCCAGAAGGCTGCTACAGACAGAACAGAGAGTACAGAAAATTAGTACAGAAAATACAGTGTGGGGGCCTGGAGTGACCCTTCAGTTATCCCAAGCAGGCAGACAAGGCTGCTGTTAGCACACCCTTTTAAGAATAAAGCAATTGCTTCGTCAGGCAACTGCTTTTCTCAGCCCCAGAGTCTCCCCCGCTGCTCCCCGCAGCTCATGGAGCCTTTGGAGGTGACAGTCCCCAGTCCCCTGTCCCGGCCTGTCCTGGCCAGGCTGTGCTGCCGGCAGAGCAGAGGGACTAATTAACCCTGACACGACGTCAGTTCGTTATCTGCGGGTCCGAAATGTCACCCAGCCAGCTCCAGCCCGACGTGGGGAACATGGCAGAGCCCTCGGGGAAGGTCCAGCCTGGATTGCTGGCGTGGGCTGGTGATGAGGAGTGGATGTACCCCCGTGTTCCGGAGCTGTGGGAGCCCCATGGGCAAAGCCACCTCTGTGCCAGAGCATGGGGCTGCTCCCTGCCAGGGCTGCTCCTCTGCCTGTCCGGGGACCCTGGGGAGGTGACAGAGTGGGGACAGCACGAGGCTGCTCTCCCTCTGCTCCTCCAGGGCACTCCAGCCCCTTCCCCGGGTGGGCCCCAGTGCTGAGGGCAGAGGGGGCTGAGCTGGGACCTGCAGCCTCCCCTCTGGATCCCGGAGCTCGTCTCCTTCCAGCCCCGCTGAGATTTCAGGGTGCATTTACAGCATGTGGGAAGCGCCCTCCAAATTAACCTCCTGCCTGCCCAAGGTGAGGACTGACACAGAACCAGGCGGTTCTTCTTTCGGGGATATTGATTTTCCCCCTTTTGCTTTCCTGCCCAGTGAAAGCCTGGAAATCTGAGCCAGCTCAGAGGCTTTGCTCAGAGCATTATTGCAGGAAATGCTCCCAAAAAACCACAGATGAGGAGTCGCTGGTCCCGGCCAGGAATGACCCCTGCAGCTGCAGGAAGGCCACAAGGAGCCCGGAGAGATCAGCCCAGTCTGGCTGGGCAGAGCCAAACCAGGGGGTGCTGGGNAGCCAAACCTGGGGGTGCTGGGGGTCCCCAAAGCTGCCACAGCTCAGCCTCACCGAGGCAAATTGTTGCAGTAAACTCCTTTCTATTTGTGCTCTCACAGCAGCACAG
Organism: Lanius collurio; assembly: GCA_020086605.1. Taxonomy (NCBI): domain Eukaryota; kingdom Metazoa; phylum Chordata; class Aves; order Passeriformes; family Laniidae; genus Lanius; species Lanius collurio. The sequence continues at coordinate 570,011 of JACBWW010000063.1, read as the reverse complement.
GAGATTGCCTGCCAGCTGGAAGGGTACAAGTCCTTGATTAGAAATGCCACGGGGATACAAATGAACTTGAACAAAAGGGAGGAGAAATAAACCCCAGCCTCCTCCTGCAGGGCTGTGTGGGCCATGCTGTGGAAGCACTGCTTGAAGAAGGGATTCTGATGATGATGAATATGACGATGAAGGTGATGGGGAATGTGCTGGAGGGAATAAACCAGTGCTGGATTTGGACTCAAATGGATCTGAGTTCAGCCAGGACGACTGGTTCCTTTCCTGCTGGACTCCAGGGGAATGGAGGGGAGCTGTGTTTGCTCAGTGTGCCAACAGGAGCCCTTCAGGTCAGCTGGGCACGCAGCAGCCAGGCAGGTCTGCAGGGCACAGGGACCCCCAGCTCCAGTGGGTAAATCACAGAGACCCAGAAGGGTGTGGGTTGGCAGGGACCCTAAAGATCATCTAATTCCAACCCCTGCCATGGGCAGGAACACCTTCCACTGTCCCAGTGTGCTCCAGCCTGGCCTTGGATATTTCCAGGGATCCAGGGGCAGCCCCAGCGTCTCTGGGCACGCACTCCCCACCCTTATAGGGAAGAATTCCTTCCCAATATCCCATCTAATGCCACTCTCTTCCAGTTTAAAGCCACTGCCCCTTGTCCTGCCACTCCACAAACAGTAAATAGAAGGCGTGTCAGTGGCAAAGGGAAACACTCCCGAGGGCAGCCAGCCATGTTTTCCCTTCCTCTTGCCCCAGAAAGCTCCATCTCATTGTCAGAAGAATAAGCTGTGAAATGGTTTTGAAAATAAAGGGTTTTTAATTACAGGCACATTTGGGAGCCTTCTGGAGGCCATCTGGCTGGGAGAGCAGGGTGTGGGCACCGGGCAGGGAAAGCCCAGGGAGACGGAGCAGGAGCAGCTCCTGGAAAAGCACTCGATTAATGTTAAGAGCTAAATCCTCTCTTTCCATTAAGCCATGTGGGCCAGACCCAGCGCTCATCCATGGCAGGGATGTGGAGCTGCAGTGCTGGGTGCCTGGGCTTTGGAAGCTCTGGGATGTGCTGCTCATCCAGCCCTTGGATGAGCCTGGAGAGGTTCCCAACAAACCCGAATGCCCAGACTGCCCCTGCCATCGCTGCCTTCCCGGGCAGCCTCACGTGAAGCTGCTCCTGTAATTACTGTCCCAAGTCTGGGATTAGCCACTCCTATCAGCCATGCAGAACGCAGCCAGGGCCTCATTAGACACTGTCATTGTGCTAATTAGGTGGGTTTCATACTTAATAACGGAGAACAATTTTGTGGCAGTTTTATGAAAAAAAAGAGGAGCAAAAGCCATTATAATTTCAGGAGAAGTCCCTGGAGAAGTGAAATGGTAATTCACAAATCCAACTCTGATCTATTAGCAAATCCTGCTCTGGAGACTAAATTAGGGAGGATGTCTGGCTTGGGTGATATTCTTTATTATTTGAATGTCTATAAAGAATATTTATTAAATATTTTTTCTTATAAGAACTTTGAGACGTGGCTACATTTGTTCTCTATTTCCAAGTGTTTGAAGCCTAGACCACACTGGATTTGTCACTGCAAACACCCTGGAAAATCCTATTTTAATGCAAAACATCCTTTGAAAATAACACTAAACAGGCAGAGAGAACACCACACATTTGAAACCATGTTGGTCATTTGGTCAGCTGTCCATGAAAAGTGCCCCAGTGGGGATCTGATCCTTTGGAGAAGGAACAAATTAAGGAACCCCCACATATTCTGTCCTCAGGTGTTCCTCCTCTGTCCCTAGGGCCGAGGGGAGGGAGGAGCAGGGGCTGTGGGGTGCCAGCAGCTCCCCAGCTCTGCCCCTGCTCCCAGGGAGATGTCCTGGGCAGCGCTGGCTGGAGCAGGAACATTTTGGGTGGGAAAGGAACACGTGGGAGGCAGCTGGGGCCAAGAACTGCCCTTTCCACATGAAAGAAGGAACAATGGCCTCTCCCTGGAGCGGGGACAGAAAGGCCCAGCAGCTGATGTGAGCCGCTCCTGGCACGGCTCCGGGGGCAGCTGTCGGGGGCCACAAGTGCTGCTCCTCCAGAGGAACTTGCCGTGGCTGCTGAGGAGCCCCCAGCCATGGGGGAGCGGCCCCAGCAGCTGCTGGGCTGCCCTCAGGAGGGATGGGAGCTCCCAGAGCCCTGGGGTGCGGCTGGACCGGGCTGGTGGCATCAGGAGGGAACGTGGGGACATCCTTGAGAACGGCCTTGCCCATGGAGAAGGCTCCCCGTGGGCTTTCTGGGCTGCAGATTTCCCTGTCCTGCACACACACATCCTGTGTCCTGGGTAACACAAGGCCTTGCAGAGGCAGCCACCTGCAGAAATGTGTCCCTCACCTCCCATCCCAAATGTCACCGTGGCCATGCCATGTTCAGCCTGGCCCCACTACTGCCCATCACACCTGAGGGCAGTGCCAGGGATGAGCTCACAAAGGCCCAGCTGGGCATGTCCAGCTCTGCTAAGTCCCCATCCAGCACAGGGCTCCTGTCCCCGTGAGACTCAGCCTTTGGTGCCAATGGGACACATCTGGGATGTGCCCTGGGCAGTGGGGGTGCCCCAGGGCTCTGGGCTGGGACCCCCAGGGTGTGCCTGGGTGCAGGGAAGCCCAGGGCTGGGGCCACACTCTCTGGGGACTGAGATGGGTGCAGGAAAAGCTGTTCCATTCTCAGGAAATCTCCTCTCCCCTGTGCTGACCCTCTGGAAAGGAGCGGGGAGGTAACAAACAGGATGAACTCCTGATAAAAGAGGAGGAAAACAAAATGCTTTACCAGCAGCTTTTCAGCATTCAGAGAAATTAGGAAGGGGGAACAACCAGCCCTAAAGCCCATGAGGAGGAAAGACAAAAGCCTGCTCAGGTTCCTGCAGAAGTGCTGAGCACAGCGCTCGGGTGCTGCCCTGCTCCTCTCCTTGTATGGGCACAAACAGGGCCTGCCCTGTGCCTATATTTAATTTGTGAAGGAGAAAAAGAATTCTCCCTCCGTGCCTCTGCCCCACTGGCCTCTCTGCCTTGGGAAGTTACAACAGGAATAGAGTTGTGTGTTTAAAACAATCCCCCTGCTTGCACATAAACCCTTCCTAAACTCGGAGTGGAACAGGGTTTTGGAACACAACCTTGCTGCTCACATGGAGCTGGGGCTCCTGGCTGCTGGGTATGGGGCTGCAGTGCCATCACCAGGCTCTGGGCTCCCTGTGGCAGGACCCTCGGCCCTGTCCCTCTCCTCAAAGCAGGGACTGTGTGACTCTGAGGCTCTTCCTTGGCAGCAGTTCCTGCCCCAAACCTTTGTCCCTCTGCCTGTCCCGGTGCTGGGGCAGGCAGGATGGATGTGGAAGCTGCAGAAACCCTACAGGCTCTCGGGGCTGTGCAGGGGCTGCAGGGGGATGTGCCTGTGGAGCAGTGCTGGCACCCTGGCAGGGAGCTCTGCTGTGATTTAGAACCTCTCCTGGCTGCTCCCCAAACCCCCCATCCCAGCTGGGAACAGGCAGGGAAAACCCCAGAGCGAGAGAAGAGACCGAGGGTGTCCCACAGTGGAGATGAGACCGATTCCACTTTATTGGAAGCTCTTGGAGAGTCGGACACTGAAGAACTTGGTTCTGTCAAGACGAGGTTTGTACACAACAGCAACAGGGAACACAACAATAAACAGGGGATGGAACTTTGCATCGGGGTGAAAACCCAACAATAAACTTCTGCAATGTTTTATCTGGAGAGATCTGTAGGGACAAGGGGAGGGGAGAAGGGCAAACCCCCCAAGACCCCCAGGTCACAAACCCCCTATAAAGAGGCTTGTGCCCCACTGGTTTAACTGGTAGGGGAGGGAGAGCTGCTGGGAGGGCACCAGGGATGCAGTTTAAGGGGAAATCCCCCCCAAAGTTGGGGGTCTGCCCCCCACTCAACAATTGTTCAACTCTTGTAAATTCAAACTTATTTCTTTCCATTTAAATAACAAGTGCTTCAGGTACAAGGCTTGGGATGCCTGGTTTATAACCCAGTTTCAAGTGCACACAAGCAGGAATAGAATTTTTTAAAAAACCTCTCTCTATATATATATTTGCACACTCATACACACACATGCACACTGTGGGGTTTGTGCTGCAGCCATTGAACTGGAGATGATGGAATGGGCCTGGCACCAGGAGCTGCTCACCTGTGGCACCACTCACCCTAAAGCTGCTAAAAATTCCGATTATTTTTGCAAATATTGGCCCCCAAAGGTCATCCCACACGGGGCTGTGTCAGCTGCTGCTCAGGCAGTCCCTGTAGCTGTAGTTCTCCAGAAAATTCCATGTGCAGGAGAGTGAAGCTTGCAGGACTCGTCTCCCTGTGGAGAGATGAGGAGTCTCCCGAAAAGGTGAGTGTGGCCTCCAGCTGCTGGTGGGTGTGGAAAGGCCGGGCAGAGCAGAGGACAGGCTCAGACCCAGACAGCCGTATTGATGTCAAACCCTGCCTGGCTGTAGTCTCTGGAATCCTGGGCTTTCTTGGTGCTGATTTTGGGGTGCTCACTACAGCTTTCTGCCCTGGCACACCTCTCTGCTTTGCTGTGATGGTTCTGCAGGTTCCCGTGAAGGGGGAAGTAAAACGTCCCCTTGAGTTTGTTGATCTTTTTGGACCTCTTGGAAATCTCGGGCTGTTTGTCCTCAGGAGGAAGCCAGCAAGGTTTCTCCTTGAGCAGCCTGTCTCGGTCGGGCCGGACACTCCTCAGGAACTTCTTGAAGATGTTGGCTGTGAGGGAGAACTTCCTGCAGAGCTCCTGGGATCTGCTCATGGACAGGGATGCCTCGCTCTTCTCCCCCTTCTTATCCAGCTCAGGCAGGTCCAGCCAGTTCCCCACCAAGTCTGCAAAGATGTTGTCCCCCAGGACCAGTGGCTGCCGGTTCCTGCTCTGGGACATCAGGGACGATGTCCAGTCATGGCCATCATCACACCCCGGGCACTCCTGGCACAGTGGCCACCCCTCAGCTGTGCCCTGGCTGCTGGACTCGACTGTCCGGGGCCGGACGCGCTCCCCTCTGCTGGACACGGAGGACAGTCCTTTGGGGGGACAAGCATCCTCCTCGCAGAGGCTCCGGGAGGAGGAGGGGGTGTCACGAGGGTGGTCACTCTCTGGGAATGCAGTGGGATGGCACAAACCCGCTGGCTGTGGCACAGGACGCGCCAGGGCCGGGGGGCAGTGTCCCTGTGCCTCCCTCAGCTGCGTGTCCTGCCCGGCCCCGCTGCTCCGGCAGCACCGGCGCTGCTCCGCCGGGCTCCGGCGCCCCGAGATGTCCAAGTGCTCCAGGGCTGTCTGCACCTGGAGCAGCTTCAGCTCCTGCAGGGCGCCCATCATGCAGTTCATCTGCTCGTGCAGCCCGTCACCCACCTCCTTCATGGAGAGCTGCGGAGGGAAGAGCACAGGCGGGTCAGTGTGCCCAGCACGGAGCGGGACAGCGAGCACAGGGCAGCAGAGCAGGGCTGAGCAGCCTCCTGAGACATCCCCCTCCCTCCTGACTGCATCTGCCATGCATCCCACCTGCACCACATCCATTTCAGCAAACAGCAGATTTTCCTTAGATTTTTCTAGGAGTGTCCCTCTAGGAATAAGAGGAGCTGACAGAAGTGGATTGACCTGACAACAAAAATAAAGAGTTTGAGTTTCCTTTAATTGCTTGGCAGAAACCCAAGGTGTAGAATTATGAATGGTTTTGGCTGCTGCCAGTTTTAGAATATTCCTGTGCCTTTGTGTCTTTTGTGCCCTGTCACTAGTTGAAATCAGGAGCCAGAACACTGAACAGAGGTGCCTTCCAGGGAGAGCCTTGCTTCCTTACCTGAAGTGCTGAAGTAGATTAAAAATAAACCCCAAGAAGAATTGTTGTTACTCCATAACACATCTTCAGCTCTCAAGGCCCTCAGCGCAGGCACCTCTCGCTAGAGGACAATCAAAGACATTTCAATGCATTGGAAATTTTGTACAGAACAACCAACAAACTCTAGGATTACTGACATTCAACCAGGAATTCTTTGATTCCCAGGCTAGGACCTTTAGTAGCAGTTCTGCTTCACCCCTGAACCTCACTACAAAGATTGAACTTTCTATACCAGACTTAAAATAAGCAACTTATTCTCCAGAGCTTCCCAACTCCCCCCCTTCTCTTTCGCTCTGTTGCTTTCTCTCTCTCGTGCAGGATCTGATCATATTCCCAAAGCAGCACCATAAAGCAAATGGGCTCCACTTTCCAACAGCTGCCACTTACTCTTTTTTAGCAGGGAGGGGGAGTGGGGAAGGGGCAGGAGAGGGGAGGAACAGCAGGGGCTGGCAGGGCTGGAGGTGAGGGCATGTCACACTGCTGGGGGGTGGTTTGCAGAAGAGATTACCCCTGTCTAGGGGAGCTTCAGCCTACGCTGTCACAAACAGGTTAAAAGCCTCATCACCATTTTTTGTACAGCAACAGATCTCAAGATTAGGGTGAAGAAGGCCAGCTTTTTCTTTTTTTCTTATGTTCAGCTTTACATTACCAAGGTTTATTTTCTACCTCTCCTTCATTTTAACCAAGCTAGTTCAATTACTTGCTCTATTTCCATCTCTGTACGTGGGGCTGAGCAGTGAGAAAGAGCAGCCACCAGAAAATTGTAACAATCCAGCTCTGTAAGTGGAAACTGCTCAACAGTTTCTGACCACAAATCCCCATTTCAAACCCCAGAACCTAAAACTAAACTCACCAGCAGGTTGCAGTCATTTTTCAGGGCTTTTCTCTCAAGAAAGTTGTTTATCATCTGGAATGAGCACACAGCTACAAAGATACAGAAAATCTGTGCTCAGCTTCCTGATTCCACCACCCAGAGCCTCCAGCGATGGCATTTTTTAACATCAGCAAATAAACTCCTGCTGCAGACGTGCAAACAATGTCCCAATTCCAGCCTCACCAAACTCCTGGTTCCCACACCAAGCTGGGGCCAGATGCTCCGCCAGCCTCAGACAGAACTATCACCTTACCTCTCCAGATCTGCTGTAATGCTGCTCGTCCTAACCTTTCTTGCCTTATTAATGGCAGTCTGTTTGATCTGGGGCTTTGGAAAAAGCTGGATTTGGAGCCAGCTTGGCCCCTCATTGGCTACTTCCCACCAAATCCCCTGGCGCAGTAATCGCGCCGTGGGGAATGTCAGGGTCCTGCCCCGGGACTGGGCTCCTTCCTGGAACCCTCGGCATCTGCTGGGCAGCTCTGCCCCCTCCACAGCCTCAACTGCCTGCCCTGGCATGGGGCATCCCTGCCAGGCTCAGCCAGGCACATCCTGGGACCTCGGCAGCGCTGGGCTCGTTCCTCACAGCCAGATCCAGCCACCCCTGGCAGGAACAGACCTGAGCCCCAACGGTTCCAAACCCAGCCCTTTGCCTTCTGCACAAAGGAGCTGGGGCTGCCAAACCCCGTGCCAGCAGCACACTGAGGAGCCTGAGCTGCTGGAAAAGGAGTGGGGATGTTTTCCTCTGTGGAAACCCTCTCCTGTACATGACTGAGATGTGGATGGCTGGGCTCAGCCTCCCTCGCAGCACAGGGGGAGCAGAGGAGGTTGTGACCCCTCTGTCCTGCTCCAGGGGCCTGCCTCAGGAGGGGTGAATCCCACTCTCCAGTCTCAGTGTCCCTCTGCAAATGTGAATCCCACCAGCACCGACAGTTTTCAACATCCTGAGTCTTTTAACTCTGCTGGCAAACGCTGCTGTAGTTTCGGGTTGTGCAAGTTAAAAAATGAAGTAAATCAGCCCCCTCTGCTTTATCTTTTGCTCTTCATGGTATCTGCTCAGTCTTTCACAGAACTGGAGAGTGAGGGAAGCCCAGCCCAAAATGAAGTCACTGTGTGGTGACCAAACAGCCTGTGGGGCTTGGATTCCACCCACCTGCAATTAAGAGTACTCACCTTGGAAAGAAAATTCTGGAGGGAAAAAAACCTTCCCCAGTGTCTAACTGCCAACCTCTCCTCCTTGCCAAGACCTCAGCTCTCCCAAGTGCAGACTGGCTTCCTGAGACTCCCCAGAAAAGGAACAATGTCCTAGAGATGAGAGATCACCTCCCTGGCTGAGGGTCAGGACTGAACTACCGGGTCTGGGAGAAGAAAAAGGGATTCTGCAAATAATTCAGCAGACTGGGCTGGAAATCAAACGGATGCTCTACTGGAGGTGAAGGGAACTCAGGCTGAAGGGACAGCCCTTGCAGCCTCACTGGCTCTTGGTGACACACTTTGTGTAGAAGGAACTTGAATTTGTGATGAAGTCAATTCCAAGCAGAGTGTGAATGTGACACAGAACCCCAGAGAGCCTCAATGTGGTGTGGACAGAGACCCTGACTGCACTGGGGGTTATGCAAGTGCTGTTATGTAAGCTGGGCATCAGGACAGGCTCTGCCTTGTGCCTCCCTGGGAGCTGCAAATCCCAAACCTGTTGTGGGATCAGTGGGGCTGCAGAGCAGAGCACAGGGGCAGCAGCACTGCCAGGCTCGGGTGTGCACAGAGCCTGCCCTCCCCTCTGGCTCCTGCTGGTCTCTGCTCAAGGTGCACAAATACATCAGCATTTCCAGGGCCCCGGGTGTCTAATCTGAGACACTCTGCCCTTCAATATAAGTGGTTGTTTGGCTTCTCTGCTTCCAAAAAAAGCCCTGTTAGAACCATGACAACTTGCAGATATCCAAATCTATCTCTATAACCAGTTAAAAATCAGATGCCTCAAATTGGATCTCATTCCTGAAACTTTTGCAATCCCTAAAAATTGGCATGAAAACTTTTATGTCTAATTCTGCACAAGCCAACTCATGCCTTTTAAAGCAAGACAAGTGCTCACAGGGCTGAGTGCTCCCTTTCAGTGCCCAGGACTGGTGTGTGATGGGAGAGGTTCCTTTCTCCAGCACCGAGGTATTACCTGGCTCTGTCCTCAGGAGGTGTGACCCAGGCTCAGCCTCAGTGCTCCTCCAAAGCAAAGCTCATTGAAACTACAGACACCCCAAGCACTGAAAACTGAAGTGCAAAATTCAAAATTCCACTTTAAATGATCATGAGGGAATATTCAACATGGAGGGGGAGAAACCAAACAAAAACCTGCCAGAGTTCAGATACAGAGGGGTTTTTGCACTGGCAGTGTCTGAGCAGCAAAGGCACCAATGCTCTGGAGCCATCTCTTCCACCATCTCCTCACTCCCCAAAAGATAACCCACAATTGCTTTACACAGTTGGTAAATCACTTATCTTCCACCAATGAGTAACACTGCAGGAGAAGAGCCTGTCCCAAGGAACCTCCTCCAGCAGTCACTGGCATTTCATCAAATTCAGCCTCAAATACCTGATGTGGACAAATTAGGGAGATTTTCCTTGTCACTTCCCAGGTAAATAAGTAACTTTTACCAGCCTCTCTGGAAGTGGTGTTTTTCTATTAACATCTCCCTTCACCAAGCTCTCAGAATCCAGTTCCAATCAATCTGGATCCACAGCTCTCTGCATTCTCAGCCCATCCACACATCTGCCTGCCCAGGGCCACAGCAGCTTTGTGATGCTGATGGAAAGGAAAAGCCCAGGAAAAGCTGAGCACAGAGCTGGGAAGAAGAGCCCTGAGACTGTTTGTCACAACCAGGAGGAAGACAGATGTCCCAGCTTAGGTAAAAGAAATGCAAAGAGAGGAAGTTAATGCTAAGAGGACAGGAAAGAACAAATGGCAAATAGTTCTTAATAATAGTTCTGATGGGCAACAGACCCAGCAACAAACAATTGGTATTTAAAGCAGATGACATAATAGAGACTGAAATTATTTTAGAACTGCTGAGCTGATCATATTGTTTCTGTGCTTCCCTTTGGGTCACTAACTGGATTAATCTCCAACAAGGATGCAGTTGTGGCCACACAGCCCTCGCTGCACAGCTCACACACAGCTGCTCTCCAGCTCCATGTTCCACCTTTCTTTTCCTTCCCTTGGATGATGCCAAGGGCCTGCAGTTCTCTTTCAGTCCTTGCATTTTATCACAATAATTCCAAGTCTCTCTTTTACCTCTTGTCTTCCCAGGGTATTTTATGTGTACATGAGGATGTTAACTGGGAGTTCACAGTTTTCTGAAAGGGGAAGGATGCTGACACTGAACCAGAGACTCCCCCTCACAGCAGTTTAAATAGATCCTGAAGAGATGTTCACCATGAAATATGTGGTTCACATCACTGCATTATCCACCTTCCTTCCCACTGCAAGGATATTGTTCTGTGCTTCCCAATCACACTCCCTGTGTTTAAATGCAAATCAAAAAAATCAATTCTCTTCAACTGGGATAAAAATGGACCAAAAATAACTCCAATCTTCAGACTTTTACTCACAACCCAAGGCTAAGAGAGACCACAGGCCTCAATGGACAGACTGGCCACTGCAGATGATGGTTAAAATGTTCATTTTCAGCCCAGACCTGCTTCCCTGGGAATCTGCTCTTTAACACTCCTGAATATGTGAAGCTGGGTCTGAAAAAATCCATCCTCATCTCTAGGAGACTGATCTGGAAATAACCAAGAGGACAAAGCCTGTGACTGCTGCTTCTACCCAGTTTTATGTGACGGGACATCTGCTCTCAAATCACTCCTTTGCACCTTCCCCTCAGGAGCACCAAGGAGATCCTGTGACAACCACCCGACCTGCTGGCACTGCTCCAGCAGCAGGGGTAAAGTCACCCAAAAAGGGACCCCTTCATCAGCCAAGACACACAGGGAGCCGCCTGTTCCCACCTGCTGGAGTTGGGAGCAGTGACACCGGACTCTCAGGGCTGTCATTTGTGCCCCTCAGACTGCAAACCACCCGAGCTGCCCCTCCAGAGAGGGCAGGAATGAAAACACAGCAGATCCTCTCGGAGCGTGACACAGTTACCGGAATAGGACCCGGTGTGAGACAAAGAGTAAAAATAATTGGCTGTATTTTTCACTCGAACCGAATGTTCTATTCCTGCAGGATATTCATAGCAAGAAACATTGTCTACCAGGACATAAATTAATGTAAGAAGGGAGTCAGACTCTATCAAACTCAGTAATTCAATGCATTTATGACAAATGTGCAGGGAGAACATTAAAAGTTCAAGTCAGAGTGTTGAGGTTTGTTTTAAACAGTACTTAAATACTCTTCCTCCTAGAAGAAAGCAACAGAAACCCCAGATATACCCTGGATTCATCTGAGAGACCAAAACACACAAAGTAACCACAGCTAACGTGGCTGTGCCCCTCCCGTTACAGCCATACAAATCCAATGTGCCAGAGAAATGTGGCCCATGGCCTCCCCAGTCCTCAGCAGAAAATAATGATTTATTCTAACTGCAGACGAGCTCCAAGCCCCCATCCCCAAACACGTGTGAGGTTGGTGCACATCAGTGCAAACCGTGCTGGGGTCTGAGAGTGGAAGCACTGCGTGTGCAGCGTGAGGCACAGAAACCAAACTCCTCTCTGCTAATGCCTCAGCAAGACAATTCTGGTTAAATCCGATCTTTCGGCTGAGATAACGCTCTGTGACTTGGGGAGCAGGCACAACTCTGCTGTGCCTCAGGATGACGCTTGCAGATCCTGAATGCAGTCGATGCAGTGAAAAGGGCTTTGAGTATCGAGATTAATTGCATGAATGGCAGATTCCCAAGCTCTGGGGCACATTTCACAACTGCCACGGCAAGGACAGATGACAGGAGTGCAGAAGCACATCTTATTCCATCACCAGCCCTACAAACCAGCGCTGCACATTCCCACAAGCCACGCTGTGTCCATAAATCTCCAGGGGCTCCCCGGAGGAGAACAAGGTCTGAAGTACTTCCTGCAGCCGGGGGTGAGGTGCAAAGAGCTGGCACAGCTTGTCGGCGCTGGCTCCAGGCTGGTGTGGCCCGGGATGAGGATGTGCCCCTGCTCCCGCCCGGCCGGGATGAATGGCTGTGTCAGCTGAGGCTCTCCCGGCTGCGAAGCATTTGCATGTGGAAGCTTCTGAATGGATTCCAATCAAAGGGACACCACACATGCCAGAAACTATCAGCTTACAATGGGAAACATGCGACTGGAACAGGAGAGCTCTCTCGCACTGACTGAAAGGGGTCAGATTCATCCTGGGGAGCCCTGGCAGAGCTTTCCCAAAGGAAATGGGAAGAGCAGGGTAAGCGTGCCCGGACCTTGCTCCTCGGTGACTTGTCTGGCACAGCTCGCTGTGATCTCAGGGCACAGGTGACATGTGGGGGCTCACCAGCACCCCACCAAGCACACCAGCATTTAAATATGTTTTTAATAAACAAAGCAAGGGAAAGAAAAAACAGAGCTGGAATCCTTCTATCTCACTGGTGGGGGATTGAATTGCACAGGAAGATAACCTTTCCTTGGGAAGTGGGAGCTGTGCCAACATCCACTATTTTTTGAGACAATCCCCTCCTCAAAACTGGCCAAAAGTCTGGTTTACCAAAACAGAGGCTGTTTGCACTGAGACAAACTAAACTCCTGCTAACGGGCCAGCCTCTAACCTTGCCATGTGGCACTGAGCAGCCCCAGCAAGCCCGGCTCCTCACCGAGGGAAGTTCTGCAGAACCTCCCTGCACAACAGAGCTGCTCCCTGCACACAACACAACCAGGGTGTTCCTAAATGCACGGGCATGCCCCGGGGCCGGGCTCCCCTTCGTCCCACGCACTGGCTCCCGGTGGCCCAAGCCGTTCCCACCCCTCCAGCCCGGTGACCCCGGCGCTGGGGCACTCAAAGGCCAGGGCAGGAGGAGCCCAGCTCGGGCAGCCCCAGCTCGGTTCCCACCGCCCGCCGGGCAGATGGGCCCAGCTGTCCCTCGGGCTGCGAGCTCTCTTTAGAGAAACATTAATCTATTTTAATTCCGGGCTATCAGGGCAGAATTGATTTCTAAAAGCTGTTATTGCTCAGGATATCACTGATGGTTGCTTTAATTGCTACGGCTCCTACTTTCACTCCAGCCTGCAGCTCACTCGGGTTGCAGCGAGGCTGAAGGAGGTGACCCCAAACTTCTCTCCAGCTGCACCCTGTGGATGTCCCACACATTTTCTCATTTTAAAGTGTTATTTTTTTTTTTTTTCTGGCTTTCACATTAAGTGTGAGGGATCTGCCTTTCTGTTGAATATATTGACTGCTCAGAAGTTATTTTTTGCACTACAAAACAGGCACGTTTTAGACTCAAAAGTGCAATGTTTAGGCTCCTCTACAAAAATATTGCTCAGATAACAAAACTGATTTGGTTAGAAGACAAAACACTGATTTAGGAAACCTACTCTTAGGATGTTCTTCTGGAAGTTACTCCTTCTCCCATCTCACCTTCCAACTCACTCAGATTTTCAAGAGCTCTCTGATTATTCTGTACATATCCCGGTTTGCAGTTTGCATTTCATTCATCACACTCAGTGTACAGCACACCAGTGACTCCCATTTTCCTTTGTTTTAGTTTGTCTTTCACCTCCTCTGTTTGCTGGGGAAACACTGGGAACGCCAGCAGGTTAAATGTCACTGCTGCGACATTTATTGAGAGTAAAAGGCCACTGGCCCAGCCCGTGTTTCACAAGACACTGGGATCTGGAAGGGCACAGGGCTCTCCAGCCCTGGTCCTGCCCTGGGCGCAGCTGGAACTTTGCTTGCTCCGCAGGGACTGCCTGGTGTTGTTCCACATGGAATGCCTCCTGCAATACAGGCACTGTACAGAACTCCGGGGAGCACAAAACCCAGCTGAAATCAGCATCCTTTCCAGTCCAAACCGGGAGCCTCTTGCATTCAGAAACTTCACCCACCCGTTCTTGCTCTGCCTTGTCTTCCCCTTTTGTTCTCATTATCTATTTATCAGGATAACGCAGACTCCGAGCCAGACCCGCTGGAACCCTATTTTGGGAAGTATCAGTTCCTCCTCCCGACCCACCCCAGCCAGCCCCAGCAATGCCTCCGGGCTGGTGGACAAGCCCCAGCAAGCTCCGGGAGTGAGGTTACCCCTGAGCAGGAGCGGCAGGAAGGCGAAAACACCGCTCGTTTCTGACAAAGGCTTTCCTATTAAAGAAGTACATTCACAGCGTATCGGAGGTGCCAACGCGCTCCCTGTACAGCCTTTTGATTCCCGGAAAGTTGTTCCCATACATCTCTGTGGCTCCTTCTCTGATTTCTGACCTGTGCTGCCAGCTTGTCCCTAAAGCCCCCGCACGCCCCCGCCGTGGTTTCTCTCCGATAGATGGACGGAACCCCAGCGGCCCCCGCTCACGGGGACGGCAGCGATGGGACCCCCGACCCATAACCGGGATCTTTCCCGCTCACGGGGACGGCAGCGATGGGACCCCCGACCCATAGCCTGGATCTGCCCCCACTCACGGGGACGGGAGCGACGGGACCCCCGACCCATCACCGGGATCTTTCCCGCTCACGGGGATGGGAGCGGCGGGACCCCCGCCCCATAACCGGGATCTGCCCCCGCTCACGGGGACGGGAGCGACGGGACCCCCGACCCATAACCGGGATCTGCCCCCGCTCACGGGGACGGGAGCGGCGGGACCCCCGCCCCATCACCGGGATCTGTCCCCACTCACGGGGACGGCAGCGATGGGACCCCCGACCCATAACCGGGATCTGCCCCCACTCACGGGGACGGGAGCAGCGGCACCCCCGCGCCCCGGCCGGGCCCTGCGCTCCTCTCCGTGCCCACAAAGCCGCCCCCGCGGGACCGGCCCGGGCGCGCTGCCCCGACCCCCGGCCCTTACCAGCTCCTGCCGCAGGCGCCGCAGGTGCTGCTCCATGGCCCGGCTCGGCGCGGCCCCGCCGCAGCAGGGGAGGGCAGGGGGGCTGTCCGGGGGGCTGTCCG
>JACBWW010000063.1:504073-554809 GCA_020086605.1 Lanius collurio | reverse complement strand
TGTGTTGTGGTGTGGATTCTGCACGTTGCTCCGCAGGCGCGGACCACCCCACCAAAAGCACGGATTAACCTACATGGCCTTAATCACGAGAAATTACAAAGCCACCCAGTTGCGGTGTCCCCGTTTTGTCCCCACGGCGGGCTGGGTTGCGGCCACCACGGGGGATGTGGCCGGTCCCCTGGGACGGGGACAGAGCACCGGCGCTGAGCCCGGCCCGTGGCGGTGTCCGAGCGCCCTTTGTCAGGGACAGCACGTGTTAGAGAGCTGCGAGAGACAGGTGCTGGAAGTGCTTCAGCGGGGTTTATTTTCAGACCAGTTCCCCCTCGCTGTTCCACCGGCGCTGTTTCAGCCCGTGGGAGTCTGCGCACACAGAGCACCTGGAAAACTCCGGGCCGTGGGGGATGTGGGAGCTACGGATGAGCCCCTCTAAACCAGGATTCTTTTATCTCGGATCAACAGCCTCTAGTATTGCTTGTCACCACAGGACGTCAAACAGATGGACAGGCGAGCCGGGAAAAAAATACAAACACTTTTGGATCATTAGACTTTATAACTGCTCTGAATTTGAAACGGTTTTGAGTGTTTCTCACAAATAAATATTATTCTCATCTTAGTTGCAAACTGTGTTGTTTAGATGATACATGCTGAGTCTCTGTGATAATTTAACAAGGTTTGTCTGAGTCGCTCTGCAATGCTAAAGAACTTGATAGGAGGAGAAATACTACATTGTGTTCTCAAATTTGGGATTAAAAATGGAATTACTTGGTTTTTTCCCATAAATTTAACAAAGACTGGCTAAAATTTTTTGCCTCTCCAGCTCTTCATATTTTGGAGGAAAACATTTTTTATAGATGGTAATAGGATTTATTTGCTTGTTTATTTATAGAAATCAGTTTCTGTGTTTTTGAAAGCTGACCTTTGTGTCGAAATCCAATTTAAATGGGAAATTTGCGATCTGCCCTTTCACATGTGCTTGGGAAACACTCCAGAGTTAATGTTTATTGATCCTTCCACTGCCTCTTTTATTATGGATCAAAATTTCCCATCTCTTTGCTCATTTCAGGGTTCCCATTTCCCATCTGTTAAGCATGGGAGCAGCATCTCTCTTCAAGACTCTGTAGAATGCAGGGATAATAAATTAATTTATTAAAGAAATGACCTTATCAAAAAGTGAATCACTTCCAACAGGGATGTGATGTGCCATCATGTGAGTGGGTACTTGCCAGTCTTGAGTCTTTCGACCAGTCTAAGCCAGCTAACCCAGCTATGATTTTTCCTGAAATCTGGCAGGATTTGTTGGCCAGCTGGCTGTTCCCCACGGGCCAGGGTCGGGTGTGGATGTCCACAGCCTATCCAAGCATATGGCAGAGCCAGGCAGGAGTGAGACACCAGAAAGCTGGGATGGCTCCAGTGGAGCGCAGGGGCCGGAATGCCCAGCCTGGGCAGTAACTGGGGCACAGGGACTGACCCGGCTGCCCAGGCCTCTCCAGGGTCCTCCCATGGGCAGGAAGGGCCAGCTCAGCACCCAGGTCCCTGTTCACTGCATCCCTCCTGAATTTAACTGATGCTTTCACATTCTTTGTCTGCTGCAGTACAGCAGAGATACCAACGATAGCTCTGGTTATTGGAAGGATCAAATTGATCCCAAATTAGGCAATGTTTTACCTTCAGCACACATCAAGGATTCAGGAGGTCACCTGCACGTGTACATGGCAAGTGGCAGATGCTGTAAGCTCCTGTACCTCTTGCAAGACACCAAACTCTGTGATCTTCTGGCAGATGAACAGGAAGAGTTTCTAGGCTCTGTCTGGCTTCTGCTAAGGACATCTTTTTGATCCATTTTCCAGCCTCCGGGCCTACTCCTGTCCCAGGAGACTGATAAAGGAGTTCATGAGCACAGAATAAAGAAAAGACCAGAATATTCATGTGCTCCAAACTCCTAGGAACTTGCAAGAGAAGAGAAAAATCTGAAATATTTTCTCAGTGGGATTTCCTTACTAAGCAGCATTTTTCTCTTGTGTGT
This sequence comes from Lanius collurio, assembly GCA_020086605.1. Taxonomy (NCBI): domain Eukaryota; kingdom Metazoa; phylum Chordata; class Aves; order Passeriformes; family Laniidae; genus Lanius; species Lanius collurio. The sequence continues at coordinate 552,786 of JACBWW010000063.1, read as the reverse complement.
AGACAACTGGTTCAAAGCAGCACCGACACCTCATGCCAGGCCCTGCACTCCTTCCGCTCTGTCGTGGTGTAAACCATGAGCAGATGGTGCAGTGCAGTGGAAAATCAGATCTCCGAGAAAATACAGAGCCAAGAATAAAACACCCTCAAGCAGAAAGCTACATGGTTTATTTCAGGATAAAATGAAAAACTGAGATCCTTGGGCAAAAATTAGACTACTCCTTCAGAGTGGAGTATTCCACTTCTATGAACTGCCTCGTTCCTTCCTGATTGAGGAAACATCCATCCCTTCACAGCTGAAGGCTCATCTCATTTGTTGTCTTTCAGTTCATTGATCTGGTTTCTCCAGGCTCCCACGTGACTGTTCTTTGCTGAACTAACAAGCGTGGTTATCGCTGAATTTTCTTTCCTTTCGACTTTCTTGCATGCTGACGACAAACCTTTCAGAATTTCCTCCCACTTCAGCTGCAGCATGACCTGAATTGCATCCATCCTTGTTTAAACTCACTGGGGCAGAAACACCCACTCATAGGTAAGGACATAATGTCAGAACTTTGCCTGGTTTTATATTTGTGCATAAAGAGATAAAATATCCCTGAAAATCTGACCAGAGGTAAAATATCCCTGAAAATATGACCATTTCTTCTTAAGTCCAATTTAGTGCATGCAGTCTTTGCACTTGTGGCCTTTTTAAAAGCTCTGACATGCCCCAACCCCTCACTATGCCCCATCCTCAAAATAAAAACTTTTAACTCTGCTGCAGCCAAATTTCAGCTCCTGACATTGCTCTGCTTGCACTGGAGTGCCAGGAGTAAGTACCAGGGAAGCTCCTTGTGCAGCCACTCTGCTGTCTTGTGCTGAAGAACTGCTGGATTTTATCTCGGCTCGCTGCATTTTTGTGACCTAGATCCTGCTCATATGAGCTGAAAAAATAATTTAGCAAATCTTAGTATCTAAGATTAAAATGGAGTGATGTTTATTTATCTGGAGGAAAACAACAGGAGTGAAATACTGGCATTTCTCACTGTAGAGCTGGAAGAGCTGCTCTGACCCCATCCCTGGGGTCTGCTTGCTTTTATCTGCAGCTGCACCCGTGCCTGTGGTGACTCCCCCGTGGACTTGAGACTCCATCTGAAATCTGGGGAGTTCTCCTTGATCCTTGTGAAGAATGTGCCTGACAAGGAACCAAATCCATTCCACAGGCGGGCACTGAAATGAGCCCTAGATGGATGTAAGGCATCACCATCCTCCTCCTCCTCCTCATTACTTATGACAGCTCCATGCACCAGACTTGCTGGGTAAAACCCACAACTTTGTCAGATACTGAAGCGACAGAGAAGATTCTGCAGCTCCAAAGCCTTGCTGCTCCTTGGTAATTTGCCATGCAGCTTTTTTTTCCAGAGGGAAAGTGAATGTGCGGGGTGCTCGGAGTCAATTTTCGGTGGTGAATATGCAGCCACTGCCTCTGCTGGGATCAATGGCCCTTTCACTGTCCTGGGCTCTACTGTACAGAGAACAAACACAGTTTCCATGGCAGTGTAAACACAAATACGTCCTGCTCTCCAAAGAGTGACTCACACGTGCTGCAGAGAACAGAGAAGCTTCCCTGTCCTAATCTGAAAACATCTGGGAGAGGAGGATGAGATTATCTCACTTTCAAAATATTCTACAAATATTATGTAAACTGGATTTGCTCTGAATAATTCCCTGTCTTGGCAGGTCTGAAAGACAAATCCTTTGAAGGCAAAGGGATAAGGCAAGGCTGGTGCCTGTTTGCAGTAGCAATGTCCAAATCTATAATGAATATATTCGTAAGACACAACCCAACAGTTCAGGGAGCCAATACAAATTATCCATAAGCACTTTACCTCAGTATTTCAAAGAGTCACAACAAGAATTTAAGTGTTGTAAATGAAGAGTAAATTTATACAAAAGGAGGAGAAGGATAAATATGTGGAAATTATGTAGTACAAGTACTAAGACCTGGTATTGCAGGTCTTAGAAATTGTCTGAAATAGTGAGAACCTGACCTTGAGTATCAGCAGCATCACTCACAGGTGTCTTAGAATATCATTTATTTAAAGCTGATACATTGATATACAGATTCAGAGGAAAATGAGTCTGCCATGGAATTAAAATCAAATATGTGATGTGCACTTTGTGACAGGGACAAAAATGTGTTGAGCACTTTCTTGCAGGAATAAAACATGCTCTCAGTGTGTATGGGAGGAAGAATTTTCCCTAGCAGGGCTTTTGTACATGCTAAAACCTCGAGGATTTTTATGGCCCCAAGCTAGGGAGTTTATATCCCTTCAAAAGAACCTGTTATTTTAGTAATACTCCAGCTCTGAAGGATTTCTCATCTGCTTATTTTACTAACCTAAATCCTTTCCCAGGACCTACTCTGCCTGCAGAGTATTCAGATTAAATGTCAAGATTTCCAAAGGCTGCTCTGAGCAGGAATACTTCCTTTGGATCCTACTGCAAGCAAAAGCAAAGCGATGTCATGGCAAAACTGCAGATTCCTCTTGGCTGACATGTGACAACGGGAGTTCAGCACTGAGAGTCACTGAGGTAAAGCAAGGCCTGAAGGGTGAAGATTCCTGTTTATACTGTGACTCATGGCACAGCACACCACTTACAGAGAGCTTACAACAACGTGAGGAGCAGGAGCAGGTAAGATTTAATACAGGAATAAGGGTTAAAACGAAACCTTTCATGGGATCGAATGACAGAGCTGCAGGAGCCAAAATGGGACACAACCCCCTCAGTCAGGGCCAAAAGCAGCAGGAGAGGGACAACAGATCCACCAGTCGTGGTGTGGAAGGGTGTCACACACAGGGAGATGGTCTGGAGTCTGTCTGCATTGAACACCTGAAGGAAAATTAAATAACTGCAAGCAGCGGTATCATTCTGCATGATGGCAAGGTGTCTGAATGTGTCATTAATGCACCACAGAATAATGTCTGTCCCCAGATCACCTTGGTTGTATTGCAACGTGTATGAAACCTCAGGGGAGAAAAGGAATAAGTGAGAAAAATGGAGAGGGGAGCAGTTCCTGCAATGGCTCCTGGGGGCTGTTGTGTCACCTCCTCCTCGCTGCCCTTCCCGCCCAGGAACAGTCCCTCCTCACTGCTCTTTCTTGTCTGTTCAAATCACATCAATTTAAAAGGGTTATGAAAGGCTGTATTTAATCAAATGTTTGTTACGTCCAGGTGTCTTTGTCTGTCTCCTTTCCCAGATTTATACAGAGACAATTATCTCATGTTGGAGTCTCTTTCCCCTTGAGTACCAATGAGAATATCCACTTAAAAAATTTAAAAATAGTTGGAACAGCAGAATGCCTGTAGATCCTGTTACCTGTGCTCTGGGGCACAGTCCCAACCACCTGGTGTGTCCCCCGTGGTGGAGGGGAGCTCTCCAGTCTGGAACTGCTCTTTGTCCTGCTACTCAGATATTCCCAGGAAGATATCATCATAATAAAAAAATAACTGAATAGAATCTGACAGACTTTTCTCCCCCATCAGGAATATAGACACGAGGAATTTCAAGCCTGTGATACACCAAAGCCATTAAAATTCATTTAGGTTGCCCGGCACTGTAGGAATAATGACACACTGTATGTGCTTGTACAGTAGAAGCCACTGTGGAGGTTTTCCAAATCCCCTTGCAATGAATGGAAGCCTCTGAAGTGCTACAATAGAAGTTGATATTCATAAACCCACACACGATTTAAAATAAGCGGTCTACAGAGGGTAGTAAGTAACGCACCTACAGATTAACACATTTGCCCTTTGCTGAGTGAATACTGTTAATTTTTTGGTAGTAATTTTCTGTAGACTCATAAACCATGTTGGTGCGTTCTGGGAGCTGCGTCCTCGGGGATGGGCACGGCCCCAGGGCTGCCGGAGCTCAGGGGGCACAGGGTAGGAGTCTGGGCTGTCTGTGCAGGGCCAGGAGCCGGACCCAGCGATGTTTTTGGGGCATTCCGTGGTTACAGCCGTGCTCGGACGGCGCCGCTCGCTCGCACCGGGACCGCTCCGCGCCCGCCCTGAGGCGGAGCCGCCGCCATGTCCCACCCACCCCGGCGCCCCCTGGCGGCGCCACGGGCCGCTGGCCCGGCGCGGAGTTACGACACATCTCGCGAGACTTCCCCCTGCCGCCCCGCCAAGATGGCGGCGCCCACGGAGGCGCAGGGCCGGTTCCGCACCCGCGATGTGCTGGTGCCCGGCGGCCCCTCTGACTTCGGCTCTCTCCTGCTGTCGCCGCCGGTGCTGGCGGGCCTGGAGGCTGCCGGGTTCCATCGGCCGTCGCCGGTGCAGCTGAAGGCCATCCCGCTGGGGCGCTGCGGGCTGGGTGAGCGGGCGGGCCGGGTGCGGGGCCGGGTGCGGGGCCGGGGGCTCCCCGCGGCTCCTCTGAGCCCTGTGGCCGCTCTTTGCAGATCTCATCGTGCAGGCCAAGTCTGGCACCGGCAAGACCTGCGTGTTCGCCACCATCGCCCTGGACGCGGTGCTGCTGGAGAGCCCCGCCACGCAGGTGAGCCGGGCCGGGGGTTGCTCTAGGAGGGGGAGTCGCTGTTTTTGGGGGGAGGTGGGGCATTGAAGGCCGTGAGACACCGCGTTTGAAGGCAGCACCGCGCTGGGGGTGAGCTTTCAGCGCCATCCTGCGGCTTTAATCCTCCCGTGTAATCCCTGCCCCGCACAGATCCTGATCCTGGCTCCCACCAGGGAGATCGCCGTGCAGATCCACGCCGTGATCACAACGATTGCCATAAAAATGGAAGGTTTGCAATGCCATGTCTTCATTGGAGGGACTCCTCTGAGCCAGGACAAAAGCAGGCTGAAGAAGTGCCACATAGCTGTGGGCTCCCCAGGTAGGGAAGAGCTTTGCTGAGATTCCTGTGTGATCCTCCACAGTGCAATAACTGGGGCTTTGCAAAGCTGGCTTTGTTTGTTGTCGTTAATAGGGCACAGCCTCAAAGGTAATTTAAAAATACTTTAAAAGCTCATCATTAGAATGTTTCAGTGGGTGTTTTTGAAGCTGTTTTTACTTTTCCCTCCCCTGCAGGTCGGATCAAGCAGCTCATAGAGCTGGACTACCTGAGCACAGCCAGTGTCCGCCTCTTCGTGCTGGATGAGGCAGACAAGCTGCTGGAGCAGGGCAGCTTCCAGGAACAGATCAAGTAAGGAAAAACACTTCCCTCATGCCTGTATCATTACATCAGGTACATTTTTATAAATGATTCCCATGGCTTTGTCCTGCAGTTGGATCTACTCCTCACTCCCAGCCAATAAGCAGATGTTGGCAGTTTCAGCCACCTACCCCGAGTCCTTGGCTGCTGCTCTCACCAGGTACATGAGGGAGCCCATGTTTGTGAGGCTGAACCCCACGGATCCAGGGCTCCTTGGTAAGCACATAAACAGCAATTAGAGTGACACTGTTAGCAACAGGTTAAGAGGAGGAGACTAAAACCAAAACAGGAGCTTTTAAAATGCATGATTTTCCATAATTTCACCCGTATCTGAGTTGTTCAGTTTATGAATGTTGATTCCCAGTGTTGATGTAGTGAATCTTGAAGTGGAATGAGATGGTCTTTGAAGGCCTTTCCATCCCAAACCAGTCTGTGATTCTGTGTATTTAAAACACCAGTGACAAATGGAACTTTGCTTTTTCTATAATGCAAAAAATATTTCAGCCTTTTAAGAAAAACTTCTCCTGAAGGTGTCTTTGTTTAAAGTTTTCCTTCAGCTGCAGTATCACGTGTGTACAGGACTCTGTGCAGGTTTTTATGGCAACCCCATGCCTGTTGTTTTGGTTTCTTGCTCAGGGCTGAAGCAATACTACAAAATTGTGAATTCTCATCCCCTCCCACATAAAACCTTTGAGGAAAAAACCCAGCACCTGCAGGAGTTGTTCAGCAAGATTCCATTCAACCAAGCCTTAGTCTTCTCAAATCTGCACAGCAGGTAATGCATTTGAAATAACAGCTGGACAAAGCTTGTTTGAAAGCAGCTGTTGTAAATTCCAGCCATGGATAAATTTCTGTGCTTATGGATAAATTTATGAGACCTGTGAGGTCTCAGAGCAGTCTGCAAACTTCAGGTCTGAAATACAGCCTGAGGAATGCAGTGGGAAATACTGAAAATGCAGTAATGCAGTCCTTGGCTGTAGCGAATAACCTAAGAAATGCCCAGGGGTTGTTAGGCCTGGGGTTTTATTTCCACTTTTCATTGTGTGTGCTCCCTCAGGGCTCAACATCTGGCTGAAATACTGACATCCAGAGGCTTCCCTGCCGAGTGCATTTCGGGTAAGTCCATTTACAACTTCCTGATTCTACTGAAATTGTGCATAAATGGGACCTAAAATAGGAAAATTAATCTTGAATCTTGCCTTGCACGGCCTTGAACCTCCATAGATCTTTTTAAGACTCAACAAGCAAAAGAATTATTTTTGTAACGAGTGACCTGAATTTTCAAGTTTTGTTTGTTCCTTCTTTTCTCAATTGGAACTGGTGTTTGAGGAAGTTTCTAAGTCACTTCTGATGATACAAAGCAGCGTTTTCTAAAATGTGAGGGGCATAAAGATGAGGAATGTCACCTGCTTCTGATTTTTATCTTCTAGGCAACATGAATCAGAATCAGCGACTTGATGCCATGGCTAAATTAAAGCAATTCCACTGCAGAGTTCTGATTTCCACAGACTTGGTGAGCTTTTACTGCTTTCAAACAAGCTTTTTTTACAGATTTTATTTCAAATTTATTAACTACTCTGCAAATTTTACAGCATGCAGGAGTATTGCACATAAAGTTACTTCAGAGGATTAGATTTGGCGTGGAATTGGAGAGAACATGAATGTGCTGATAAAGCACCGTGGACTGTGACTTATTTTCACTGTGAGGCTCAGAAATCACCCCCAGTGCCTCATCTGCCTGCCCATGGCAGGGAGTTGGAATGAGATGATACTTTCAGGGCCCATCCAACCCAACTCATTCTGTGATCTGGCTCAAAAATAGTTTTCAATTTATCTGTTGCTCTGCAGCTAAAAGTTACTCTGTGGGCAGTGTGTTGGGAGTGCCAAACATGTTGGGAGTGACCCTGGGGAGGTTGGACCGGATGATCCCACTGTGGTCCCTTCCAGCCTCTCTGTGGTTCTGTAGTTATTTAATGCTCTGTTGAATTATTCAGCTCTCCCTGCCCTTTTCCTCACTTTCTGCAGACCTCTCGTGGAATTGATGCTGAGAAGGTGAACTTGGTCATCAACCTGGACGTGCCCCTGGACTGGGAGACCTACATGCACCGCATTGGCCGAGCTGGGCGCTTTGGTAGGGGCAGCCCTGGCACCCTGCAGCTCTCCTGGCCCTGCAGCCTCTCCCTGGGAGTTCACTCTCTTCTGTCTCACAGGCACCTTGGGTTTATCTGTGACCTACTGCTGCCGTGGGGAGGAGGAGAACACCATGATGAAAATTGCTCAGAAGTGCAACCTGAAGCTTCTTCCTCTGCCAGGTAGGGCCTGTGCTGGGGATGCTGCTGGGCTTGGGGGTTTTCTGTTAGTCAGAGCTTCAGAGAAGTGCAGGGGGCTGATGTGTGGCTTCTCTGCTGAGGCTGCTTTGCTTTTAGTCCAGGTTCTTCACACTCTGCTCCTGACAAGTGATGTGGTGATGTTTGTCTTGAGCAGCCTTTGATGCCTTCTGTGAAGGAAATGCTCTGGCTCTTTAAACTCTTTAAGAATTGAAGGGGTTGGTTTGTGGCCCTCACTTGATGTCTTAACATGCAATTTTGAGAAGCTTCCCTTGGGTGCTGGTGTGAGTTCAGAGGGAAGGATGACTTGATTGAGTGGCTGCTTGTTTCTCTGCTATGCAGAGCCCATCCCTCCTGGAATGATGGAGCAGTTTGAAGATGGGGAGGTGGAAGTTAAACCTGCAATACCTACCACTCCTGTGGGGAATTGTGACATTGTGTGTCCTAAACCAGAGGAACCAGTGGTGCAGCCTGTCCAGAATGGCTTTTCAGACATACCTCAGCCTCCCTCTAATCTTCCAAGGGATAATTCTTCTGTAGAAAGGCCAAAAAAGACACTGAAGCAAAAACAGATTAAAAAGTGCACAAATCCTGCAAATGTAGAGAAGAAGAGTAGACCCCCCCAAACATCCAGCTGTCACACAGAACAGAGGAATCAAATCAACTCCATCTCCAGGATGGATGCACAACACAGCACTCAGGCTCCAGATGAGGAGGCCTTAAAAAAAAATCTTCCCAAAATTCCTTGCTTGTCTTCTTTCAAAAACCAACTCACCAATCCCTGGAGCTTCTCAGATTTTGTTGAAGACTATGAATATTTCATTAAAGAAGGGTCAGAGAGAGAGGTGGAGATTTTAAGAAGTTATTCAGGCCCAGGAGAGCAACATGAGCTGCCCAGAAATGGGGATGTGGAGTGGGAAGAGATGGAACATCACACAGAGATGGCAGCAAATGGGGATGTGTCTGCTGACTCTGATGGCTCAGACAGCTCCAGGGGTTCCCTTAATAGTGGGGCCAACATCTCGTGTTTTGAGGTGCTTTCAGACACACAGGACCAAAATGTTGTGCCCACAGCACAGCAGGGCCCTGCAGGGTTCTGTCCTACACCAGAGAGGCCTCGGGAGCCATCCCACATCCCAAGGCAAAATGAAGTGAAGAAGAAAGTCCTGAAACAAAGTGCTAAACACAAGAAAAGCCACAACCATCAATTCTCCAGTCCTTCCACGAGGAGAACTGAAGAGGAGCAGACCTGCAGCTCCTGGGATGATGCTCCCTATGAGAGCTGGAGTTATGAGGACCCCTGGAAGTGTTACTACGATGCCTGGCAGAGCTACTGTGCAGCAGTGTCCCACTACAGCAGGAGTTACTGGCAGTTCAGCTGGATTAATGCCTACCAGGTCAATTCAGTCTATCTCCAGGAGCTGCTGAAAGATTGGGATTGATGTCCTGATGCTCCTGGGTGGGACCAGGAACGGTCTGTGACACAGCAGTGCTGCCCTAAAGTACACTGACAAGGGACAGAGGTTTGAGATGGAAGAAAAATGGGGTCTTTTTATAAGCAGTTGTGTCTGGTAAATGCTTTCCAGAGGTCCAGTGACAGTGTTACATTTTGTTAATAAAAGGAAAAGAAAGAGCTGGTTGCTCAGGTGGAATCTTTTCAATCCAAAGTACACAAAGGATGATAAAAGGCAGCCACTTCCATGTAAGAAATGTCAGAAAGGAGAAAGTGCAAAGCAGTCCCAGTTGTATTTCATGGAATCCCAGACTGGTTTGTGTGGGAAGGGACTTTAAAGCTCATCTTGCTCCACCCCCTGCCCTGGGCAGGGACACCTTCCACTGTCCCAGGCTGCTCCAAGCCCCGTCCAGCCCAACCTTGGACATTTCCAGGGATCCTGGGGCAGCCACAGCTTCTCTGGGCACCCTGTGCCAGGGCCTCACCTCCCTCTTACCTTGCCTTCCCTGTGACTGTTGGGTGAAGATGAATCCCCTGTGTGACTCCAGGGTTCAAAGTTGGTGATCATCCCATTTTCCCTCATTCTCTTGGCAAACACCAGGCACTGATTATATCCCAGTGAAGAGGCAGAGTGAAACGAGCATCTCAATGCCTGTATTGCTAATTTAAATCCAGTTAATTAACACTGAATAAATAACATTTCTATAGCAAGGTGTGCAGCAAGCTGTGTGGTAGAGGATTTAATTATGTAGAAGATGTGCAGCAATCATAATTGGTCTGTCCCTCTGGGTGCAACAATATCAGACTTTCCACACTTACAGGAAAGCTTTAATTAGAAATGGAATTACCTATTAGTGCTAAAACTAATTGATATTTCCTCTTTGGCTTGTACAGAGCTGTCCTGGGGCAGGAAAAGATGGGAGTGCTGGCTGGCTCAGGGTGCTGACCCCGGGTTGCCTCTGCACTAATTTTGAAAGTTTTTCTTTCTGCACTTTGTTCCTGCCTTATTCCCTTTGTGTCACAAATGACTCCAGGGAGGGGTTTCCCTTTGTCTGTGTAGCTGGAAAAGGCCAAGCCAGCTTGATTCTGTTTCCAAGATGAATTTTTTGCAACTCTTTAACGTTTACAAAGAGGACACAGTGAAAGATGCACTTCAGTATCTGCATTATTGCTGTCCTGTGACATCCCACTGCTTTCATTAATGATTGCTTGGGGAAAGAGTTAATTGGTATTTAAATGCAACTCCAGTGGCCTTGGTCAACACCCAGAATTCTCCAAAAGAACCTCCCAGAAGTTTTTTAGAAGAAATTACAGCATCCTGTTGGTATTTGTGGCACATACTCTGTTTAATCCGGATTGGATACATCAGGTACAGCAGTGGCACAAGACTCAATACTGTAAATGATATACAAGTTTCAACATATGCACTACAATTCCAAAAGAAGACAACAGGAAACTTGGTTCTTCTAGAAAGTTGTTCTCAAATGAAGCTACCTGCAGTTGTGTCCAGTACATTTCGTATCTGTCCTCTGATGTTTGTAAAGCAAAGCCCATTTAAAGTACGAAAATAGAAAATAATAAAGTCGAGAGCTTCTTATAACATAGAACTCCTAAAGAAAACACCATTGCATTGGAATGCTGTAGTGGTTTATCAAAAATAGACCATCATACCATTTTTAGAGACTTGATTGGTCCGAGGAGCCCCTGGGAGCTCCCAGTCGTGGTTGAACAGTGGGGCAGAGCATTGGTGTGCTTGGGACCTTCCCCCAGCTGAGGCTCTGGAATAGCACTGGTTTAACCCAAAGTGGGCAAGGACACACAGTTACACACAGAGGAACAGACCTGACTGAGAACAGGAGGAGGGATTTTCACAAGCTCTTTGTCACCTGGTCTTTTGTTCCACCTAAAGCATTTCTGGCACAGGTTTTGCTCCCTGAACAGAAGTAGCAGTTCTGGCACTCTGTCTCCAGAATTCCCTGTGGGATTTTGGGGTGTCAGGAGTTGAGCTCCACTCGGTGCAAGAGGAGGTGCTCATTGCTCTACAGGCTGCAGAATTGGCAGAGAGGTGAAATGACTTCTCTGAGGTCTCTTAGTGCTCAGGAAATGAGGAGCAGAACCCAGGCTGCTGCTGCTCAGCTCCTGATGTTCCCTGCCTCACCTTTGCTCTCACAGTTTTACAAAGAGAAAATCACCATGGACAGCGTTTTTGGCAAATACAAAGCCTAAAACCTTGGGCTTTAAACCCATGGATCTACTGCAGTTGGCTCCAAGTGTTGGAGAAAAATGTACATTTTAAAACAAAAAATTAATTGAGATAGACTGGATGGGTGAATCAAGTGGAAAAGGTGTTTTATTCACCTAAATTTAAAAGCAGAATTAATTTTGCAGTTCAAAGCTATTGATATTCACCAGCCCTCCACGAGTGCTGACTTTGTAACTCTGCCTTAGTCCAACAGATAAAATACTACAAAGTCCCAGGGATGTCGCAACACGTAAATTAAATGTGATTTTTAATTTCCTGAATTTACAATACATGCAAGGGGCAGCATGTTTGCAACCTCTTTACTTAAAAAAGCAAAATCTTGAAGGAAGTTTGCTTGCTTTAGCTGGTATTAATCTGATTTTCATGCACATGCCTGAAGCTGCCTAGATGACAATGAAGAATGCTGGGTTGGAGTACAGGTGTATTAGCAACAGGCTTAGGTTAAACAAGTGACTAAATTTAGTATTTCTGGCCAATTAAAGAAAGATATATATTGAATTATCCACAAACTTTATTCCACACTAAAGCCATGTGTATTACTTGGGTTGTCTTTTCCCCTGTTCACTTTTAGCAAAGGTAATTATTTAATAGATAAAAGCAGTCTCTGGGATAAGAATTTGGTGCAGAAAGTTTTGTATTTCTCACGTGGAAAGGAGAGTAAATGGTGCAAGGGACTAGAAATGGCAGCAAGAGAGAGAAATGTAAGGAAAGAATTATGGTTGAACAGCTGGGGAAAAATCCTTGACATTGAAGTCTGTCAGTCTGGAATGAGCTCTCCAGGCAGTGGGAGAATTTGAAGTCTAATCTAGAAAAAGCAATGCCATGTCACAGTGAAGGATCTTGTGCTAGTGGAGGATGGATTCACCTGCATAATTATTTAGTTTTATTGTCTGTGGCCTCTTCTTTCGGGCTGTCCTTAATATTTTTAAGGAAAATGAAAGCAAAAGGTGGATTTTGGAAAGAGTAGATGGAAGTCAAAGCCTATGTGTGAGAGGTATTTTTCATCATTTGCTGCCAGCTGGATGTGAATCCTGTTAGCAGCTCAATGCCAGGTGAGAAGAGAGGAAATTTAATGATAGAAGAGGCTGAAAATCGGTGAAAATATTTTTCCTTCAGAAAAAGCTTTGGAAAGGAAATAAAATGCTCAGAAAAAGGAGTTGCTCCTTTGATATTTTTAATATTGCTTTAGGAAAGTCTGAAAAAGTAATGCCCTTCCACTTGCTTTGTGCACAAAGAATCCATTTTTATCTCTTTTTTAAAGGAACTTTTCTGAAACTATAAAAACTCATAAGGAATGAGAGGAGGGGGAAGGCTTTGAACCCAAGTGCCAGCACAGCACTGAGGTTCTGCCAGGCTCATGGGGCTGTTCTCCAGAGCCTGCCCTGATCCTGGGGCTGTTCCTGGCACGGGGAGCTGGAGGTGCCCCGGGGGGCGCAGGGCCAGGAGCTGGTTTTGTTTGGGGGTCCAGGGGCGGGTGTGACCCCAGGGAAGGGCTGGGGTAAGGCAGGGCAGCACTGGGGGCACTGGAGGGAATGATCCCCATCCTCCAGGTGAAGCTCTGCCCCAGGAGCTCTCAGGGGAGCCTTGGCCTGCCCTGGGTGCTGTTCAGGGATGGATTTGGGGAGGCTGCTGTGCCTCGCCCCGGTCGGGCACGAGGGGCTGCAGGGCAGCTCCCTGCCCTGCTGTGGGCACACTGGCCCTTTCCCCCTGTCCATCCCGGGGTGCTCTGGCCTGGCAGCCCCTGCAGGGATGGATCCCTGTCCCTGCAGCTCCCATGGGTGCTCAGTGCCCTCCTGGGGGAGCTCCCAGGTTTTCCCAGGTGCTTTCAGGAGCTTTCCTTGGGTGACTGCAGAGGATAAAGGGAGCTAATGCCTCCACTGAAAATACTTTTAGCCCTGTTCCTCTAGGCCCAGACTTCCTTAATTTTGTGTGTTCTTATCCTCTGAGAGCCTGTGCTGAGGAACTGACAGCGTGGGGCAGCACCTGCCCAGTTCATGGCAGAGGCACAGACTGTGGTTCCCCAGCAAGGATAACAATTCCTGTTTTGGAGAAGAGAACAGAGGCTGTGGCTGCCTTGGCAATCAGAGCCCAAACAGCCAGCCAGAAACTCCTGGAATTGGCGTTCCTCCTTTTTTTTTAAACTCTTAAAATTGAATGTTATATTCTCTTTTCCAAAAAGTTTGACAGCAGTTAAAAGCCTCAATAGTGCTTTGGCCAAGGGCTGCCATGACGGCTATTTACAGATACAGAGATGTGAAGTGCCTTGTTCATCACTCCACACCAAATCAGGAACAAGAAAAGCAGCACCAAGAATCCAGGTGGAATCCCTGACTCTTTGTAATTTTTATTCCTGTCCCCTGTCAGCACGGGGGCATTTCACCCTCACTCTGTGCCAGTGGAGATGAGGTTGCAAAGGTGGCAAGTGGTGGAGAGCAAGGCCTCTGATCTAGAAGGGCAGGGGTGCTCAGATGATGACAGTTAATGAAATTAAAGCAAAAATTAAATTAAAACATTGAGAAAAAACCTCAATAATGGTCAGATTAACTGCAGTATAACCTCCTACAGGAAGCAGCAAAAGGCAGAGCATTTTAATCTTTTAAAACAGGACTAAACATAGTTTTGGGTAACATATTACAGCACTGGGATAAATGACTAGAAGCTGGTGCAGCTACTGGAGGCTCAGCCATAGCCCTACAGTTCCTAGGATGTTGTAGGATTCTAAGGAGGGAATTGAGTTAATGCATCAGCCATCAGTCACTCGCAGCAGGAGCGCTACCAAAGCAGGGTGCCAGCTCGTATGTGTAAGTCAGCGTTAATTATCTATACATGTATGAGTCTGTAATTAGTTACATGTGTATGTATATGTGCATATAAATATTACATCAGGAGAGGTTATGACGGATGTTAAAAAGAAGTCATCCCTTTGCTGATCAGCCTCAAACGTGCTTTGAGCCGCTCTTTTAACTCTGACGTGGTAAAATCACTGCTCCGAACAGGACGTGGGGTGGCTTTCCCTGTTCCCTCCAGGCTGGTGGGGGGCAGTGCATCGGCCTTGGAGGGGTTTGTGCATCACCACAGGGATCAGCCACACAGGCTGGGACAGGTGGGAGAGCGGGGGCTGTTCCTCACCCTGCCCTTCACAGATCCCCCTGTAAAAGGGGGCTCCAGGAGGGCAGAGGGGCAGGAAAAGGTTCCTCTTGGCAGGGGGAGTCAGTTATGTCAGGCCCATGAATCATTCCTAGAAGGGTCTCAGGACGAGGTGCCAGGACTGAGCTCGGCTCAGTGACAGGATGAGGTACCTGGCAGTACCACACAGTGTTCTTCAGTTTTTGGTTATCTGTTAGTTCATGATTAGACTTTGCCCAAGCTAAGTGTAGAACTGTGAAAAGGAAACGCTGTCTGTACCAAACGTTATCAAACGTTTCCCAAACTCCAGCACTGCTCCCCCCTTCTCAAGCACATCCTGTGCTGGGACTGGAGAAGTGAAATTGCTGACCTGGTCTATCCCCAAAATCAATGCAGCCCAGAAGCCATGGATGGGACAACTGGAGCCCTAAGACTGTGAAAAAGCCAAATACCTCTCTGTCCATGCAAGATATTTGGCTCTGGGGTTAATTATTATCAAGTATAAATCCAGACATTATTTGGCTACTATTTACAATGGGTTATATGTCCAGTGCTAGCAAAGAAATTTCTATATAGAAACCAAAACTTAAAAATCATGGGCATACATTACAAGGAACCTCTGTTAGACTCATGAGCTCTTGATGCAGTCAAGTTCAGTGCTTTCATTCTTTGCCATTTGTGTGCACAGTATTAAAAAAGAATCCTACCTTTTTTTTTTTCCTTTTTAAAAATACAGAACTGTAGTCTAGTCACACTCTTACAAGTAAGTGATAACAAAAATAGAAAGCAGATACCCAGGTGGGACTAAAACTCTACTAAAGCCTGTCTCTTTTTTTTTTTTGTTGTTTTTGCTTTTCTCCACAAATATGTTTCCACAGACAATAATTAGCAGACAAACACACTGTTTGCAATTGCACTGTATTGACTTAAAAGGTGGATACAAAATAGTCTAAATCGGGGATGGCATCCAGGGTGGGAGGTGTGTGTGTGCGTGTGGGTGTGCACAGGGGGTGCTGGCACACCCCGGGTCCTGCTGGGCACCCACCCTGGCAAGGCCCTGCCCTCGAGTTCGGTGGCTTTGCACACTCACACACACACACACAGCGATGGAGGGGACTGCTGTGACAGGTGGCTTCTTTTGTCTAAATCTTTTCCTATAAAAGAAAAAAAAAAAAAAAGTGAAATTTTGGTTGGTTTAAAGGTTCTGCTCCATGAAGAAAAAAAAATAAATCACAAAATCCATTGTTTTTCACCTTTTCAGTCATTTCCTCATGAATAAATATTATCCATTAAAAACCTTTAAAAAGGTGCTGCGATACACAGTGTTATATTTCCGTTTGCTTCAGTGACTCTCTGCTTGCCATGATGATTCCTTCCTCCAGCCTCCTCAGCTGCTTTTTGCCCCGTGCCACGGCACAACTCGCTCTCCAAACAGGTTCTTCCTCCATCCAGCCTCCCTCTCCCACTCCTGCCTCAGTCCATGTCTGAAGAAGCTGCCCCTCTCGGGCCCCCTCGGTGACAAACGCCAGCTTGGTCCATCCAGGCACAAGGTGCAGCAAGAGGAGCGTGGAGCTGTGGAGGGAGAGGGGCTCTGGGCTTCCTTCCAGCCTCCTTCTGCGTGGGCCTACAAGGCGGAGACCTTGACGATGTTGGTGGTGGCCGAGCTGGGAATGTTCGTGGCGTGGCCAGGGCTGCCCGGGCCGGGTCTGCTCTCACCCTCGGGCGTCAGCGCCGGCGGTGTGGGGATGCTGATGATGGCTGTGGTGATCTGGGCAGCTTTGCAGTTCGGTCTCAGCCCATCATCTGATTTCATGTTGAGGCTGGAACGACTAGAAAACAAATTTAGTGCTTGGCTTGTTTTGCAAAATGAGGTAGTAGAAAGGATGGGAATGGTTGTGGTTCTTAATCAGGATCTTATTCAGCTGAAATATTCAAAGACTCCACTTAAACGTCCCCCCCGTTCCTGCAAGGCACCATTTATGTCTACACAGATTACACCAAGCTTCGGTAATGTTCCCCCTGGTTAGGATACAGCTTTTCACAGGGCAAATTGTTCTGTTTCCATTTCCTTCTTGCATAATTCTAGTTTATTTAAAAGGATATCTAAATACACCATCCTGTGTACTGCATCTTTTCAGAGCACAGGTAGTTCTTTCTGAGAAAGATGTTGTCTTTCTTGCATTTCAAATACCTCTTTCATATTCACTGTCCCTTGATCTTTTCTATTTTATTTCTCTCTGCAGTAGTTTCAAGGATCTGGCAGCTGGGAGCATTCTTATTAGATCTGCATCAATTGCATCCTATAATTAATTACAGAGGGAAAATGATAGGTTGATTTCTGTGCATCTGCACAGCTACAGGAGTCTGCTATTACCAGCCCAACGTGTTCATTTTCAACACAAGGCCTGTCCTTTCAGAGAGTAAAGCTCCCAGTTGGGAAGCTGTTGCTGTTGTTATCTTGGAGTGACTCACCAGAGGATGGTTTCTGATCTCTCAAACACCAGGAACAGAACCCACTCCGCTCCCTCGGGCACAACCTGAGAGTGGGGCAGCCTCAGGCACTGGGGGCTTTTGCCAGTGGCAACCAGTACACCCAGTTGGTTGCATTCCACATGAAAAACAACTGAAAAGCTTTTTTTTCTCTCTCCATCCTTGCACAGTTTGGTAAGCAAGTGAAATAAGTGTTGACATTTAAAATATCACCGGCATCTGATTTAGCACCCAGAACAGTTGACATTCCCATGAATTACTGCTTCAGGTGCTGGTTTAAAATATTGTCATGTTGAAACTGAAATAGCTGGAGACCTGTTTTGTACTTATTCATTCATAATTCATACTCTGAAATGCCCTTCTGGCACAAAGCAATCGCTTGCTGCCCTAAAGGCAGCTTTGTTTCAGTTTTTACATCCCTTTGATAGGAGCGAGGAGAAGAGGAATGGGACATTCAAAATCAGCCCTGGTGCACAAAAACCTTAATGGGCTGAGAGGGATTTAGAAAGTAATTTAATATTTGCAGGAATTATATGGTGAATAAAGGATTCTTTTTCAGCAATTTATGTATAAAATGCAATTTAAAATATTTTGTATTAAGGGACACTTCACCTGTGTTCTTTATGGCTTTTTAGGTCACACCTACAGGATATCATTGTGAAATTCCTCTTATTTGTTTTCCAGTGATGCTTGGAGTGGCAATTTAGATTTTTGGACAGTGGAAATCAGTGGAATGTCCCACTGGTGGGGGGCCCACGTCAGCTCTCCAACAGCTTTGGCTGGCAGACATTGCAGGTCCATTCATTTTGCCAACATGACCATTCCCTGGGGAGCCTCTTCCATGCCCCACCACCCTCTGGGGGAAGAACCTTTTCCTGATATCCACCTACAACCTGCACTGCAGTCTGGCTTTAATCTGGTTCTTCCCAGGACAGCCAGGAGCCACTTCCCTTGGGTCATCACCGGGAGGGACACAAAGCTGCTGCCTCCAGCCCCTGCCCTGGCTGGGGAAGGGCCCTGGCAGCAGCTGGGCACAGCGGGGCCCCAGCGCTCAGTGAAATAAAAAATGGGCAGGACCGATGGTCCTTTATAAGTCTTTAGTAAAGAGTGATCAGCTCGGGTGGGGGCCCTGCCCAGCTTCGTTGCCCCAGCTTCGACTTGGAGGAGGAGGAACTTCGGCTCTGCCACTCCCTGTGATAGAGCCGGGCCCTCGAGTGTTCCTCAGGGGCCGTGGCTGTGCACGAAGGTGGATACGGAGGGGATGGGGCTGATTCGCCGTCCTCAGGGCAGTGGCTCCAGTAGACCTTTTTATTAGGGTGACCATTTGAAGAAACCCAAAAGCTGACCAGGTAGTAGTTCCTGATAGAATAACCTGGTTCATTTTTCTTAAAAGTTTGTTGGCTCGTTTTTTAAATTATTATTTTCTAGGGATTTTTTACTCCCAAGGGTCTTTTCGGCTCTAGTTTGCATATTCAGCCCTTTTTTTTTTTCTTTTATCTGCTATTCTTCAGGCAGGCCAGCTCCAAAAGGGGTAAGGAGGGGGTCGTAATTTCCTGCATTGGAATGCAAGCCCTGATAAGAGGCTGGTTTCTTCACAACTAAGTGAGGGTTTTTTTTTTTTTTTTTTTTTTTTTTCTTTAACTGCAAGAGAAATTTTAACCTTTAGATTACAAAGCTACAATAAAGTACAAAATAAATGGATAATTGTTAAATCGATACTCTGGTCCCTTATTTATAACACTCAGCACGTGCCCTGTACCTGGTGGTGAGGGAGGGCTGCTCGCTGCACTGGATGTGGATGGTGCTGAGCTCCTGCATGCTCCGCAGGCGTGTGGCTGGCACGCTGGAGTTGGGCAGGTGCGTGGTCTTCTTGTGGCGCCGGGAGCAGCAGGACGTGGTCAGCCCGTGGTGGCTGGACAGGGACGGGCTCCGGGACGAGGGGTAGTTCTGCATCGAGCTCTCCATGCAGTTCTGCTCGAACAGCTGCTCGTCGATGAACTCGTGGTTCTGGCAGGGGAGAAGCAGAGCTGTCACTCCCTGGGGACAGCGACAGCCTGGGCTGGGGGGTGTCAGCCCCTGCTCTGTGGGAGATGCTCTCTGCCTCTGTGCCTGCAAAGGGCTGCGCTGGGCAGATCTTAAAGAGAAATTACTCTGCCCTCTGCAACCACAAAAGATTTTGGTCTCCTGTGTCCGCAGGGAAACAGGAGGAGCTGTTGCAGTGACAAAAGTGTGAGGGCGTCACTGCTGCCTTGCTCACACAGTCTGAAATTGTCAGTCTGTTGGGTTCAAACCCATAGGGTTCTATTTGCTGTTCAGTTTTTGTTTGGATTCCAGAATGGTCCCAGAAAGTCTGGAATGCCACATGGTCATGAAACCCAAAAAGGAGTTCATGTTCCTTTTCCTTTATGTCTGGGACCAGGATTGTATTTTATCTGGATGATCACCTGGCCATAGAACTTAATGCTTGCATTGGCTTTTGGGTTCAAAGCATCCCTGCAGTGCATGAGCTGGGAGGAATAAACATGGCACTGGAGAGGGGAAAGTGTTCAAGGGGAAGGAAATTCAGGAAGCTGAATCTGTAAAGAGCTTTTGTGCTAAGGAACAAGAAATCCTGAAAGAAGGAACTCCTACGTGTGGATATGAACACCCAGGTAGAGTGAACAGACTTCATCCAGTCCCTGTCAGCTTCAGAAAAGATGGGAAAATAAAGCAACCATGCTGAAGGCAGCCACCAGATTCCACTGGAACAAGTAACAACTCTCACAGGGAACAAGAGCACTGGGAAGCCAAAGGGAGCCACGTGCACAAAGTCCCCAGGACAAGACAGAACGAGAAGTGAGCAAACACTGTCCAGACATGTCACAGAGACCATACAGAAAACAGATCGAATTGAAAAGGAAATACCTTGATGGTGGAAGTTCGTACAGATAACAGGGGATCATCCACAAGATAGGACAATCCCTACAGGACAACATGCCAACAGAAGATAAAAACACAATTCATTGTCCATTCCAGCATTCAGAAGTTTAGTTCCAGCACTGCATCTCTCGCCTCAGCATTCCAGCTCAAGTTTGAATGGGCAACAGGACCTTCTCTCAAACCCCTGAACCAGAATCCTTCTGACAATTCAGCTTTTGAGTGTTTTGTTCATGGAAACAGAACAAAACCCATAACAGCTTTATTAATTTGATCTTTTGAGAGCCGAAGGCAAAGGCAAACAAAGTTTCAGCTGCTGATTCACAAATCACAGATTGGGATTGCTTGGCCATTGTGTCACCAATGGACTGTGGGGTTTGATCAAACTCTGTGAATACACAGAAGAAGGGTTTGGGTTGAAGGACTGGGTTCAAGGCACTCAGCACTTGGAGAAAATACAGCATGTGAATGTCCAGACTCAGTCTGGGAGTCGGAATGGGAGGGAAAAAACCTCCTTTTGTTTGAACAAACTCCCTCTGCTGTGGGAATATGACAAAGTAATCTCTGTTGTGGCAGCTACAAGTACTTCAGGGTCACTTTGTCATCTGACACAGCAGATTTGTGAGCCATTCACAGCCACTCAGCTGGAAGTGTGTGCCAGTGACAACCCAGAGACCAGGCCAATAAAGAATGTACTCTGAGAATCCTCTGCCTCTTTCAGAAAAGGTGAATTGCCCATTAAACAAGTTTGCAACCATGGTACATTCCTCATTCCATTCCTGCAACTGGCTCACAAAATGACTCTTCAGTGTTTAAAAATGCTTTTACTGCAATTTAAATTTTCTGCTGCACAGTGTTTTAATAGATTACGTGAAGTGCAGGATCTCCACACAAACCCATCAAACTTTCTGGCCCAGTAATTCCAGATCAGAATCCAAACCTGCTACACCATGGTAATAACTGGCAGAAAAACATGAGGGGAAAAACCTGTTGTGCAGATTCTCCTTCTGAGTTTTAATCAAAATTCAAGTATCACTGTTATTGCCATTCTTTGCTGAAAAAGAGGAACATTTGGAACATTTTCCATCCCTGAGACTCATTGAGCAGGTTTGTGAGCTGGAAGCAGCCAGCCTTTGCTGGTGTGGTGGGCTAACACAGCCAGGGTGCCACACCCACTAATTGGGCACCACACCCACTAATAAGGGCACACTTTGGCCACTTTGCTTCAGCTCATGAGCGATGGAGCAACTCCTGCAGCCCCGGGGATGTTCACCTGCCCCTGGACAGCCTCTCTAAAAGCAGGGCAGACCCTTCAGGCAGGGCTGTCAGCTTGTGTTTGCTTCAGCCAATTTGTTCAAGTTTTCAAATGAAAGTGTTTTTGTGAAAAATGGGTCACAGTGCTTAAGAGTTGGGGCAGAAAGTTTTAAACTGAAGAGTCAGGTTGTGAAATATCTGCTGGTAATGTAACATTGAAATAAAGGCGAGATGAGTTGTATAAAACGAATTCAATAGTCATTGATACAGGAAGAATCAGTTCACTGCCCTTGGCACGGTGACCTTGAGAGCTCGTTGGGCTCAGGTCACTGTAATTAATTACTCAGCTTCTTCCAGTGTATCTCTGAGGCCTAAGTGGTGCTATTCCAGCATAAGCCAAACTATGGAAGTGAAGGTGATTTGTCTAAAAGAAACCCTTGCAAGTCAGAAATCAAAAGTACATTTGATGATGGATGCAGATAGAAAAAGGCATGAATATTTCAAGTGTTAACCTCTCTTCATTCTCTCTAGAATGAATCATGGTATAGATAATGTGTTCCTTTACTGCAGAACCTTTTCTATAAACCTGGAAGCAAAACATATGTATCAAATAAATATCTGAAATGTTCCCAAAGACTGCTGCATACACAATCAGTCAGTAACGAAAAATAAAGCTCTGGCTCCCAACACCTTGCAGGATGCAAACAGAAACGTCATGCTGTACCAGCTGCCTGAGTGGCTTTGAGATAGATCACCTGCCCTTGCAACCAGACAGGAGAAAAGACCTGTGCAACCTTTAAACCCTTGAACAGAGTTCATCTTCTCTGAGCCATCTCCAAGGCTGAAGGTTACTTTTTCCCCCCCTGTGGGCACTGGTGACCAGGCTGTGGTTTGGAGTCACCAGCAGCATCTTCTTCCCAAGGCAGCAGCACTGTGTGTGTGATGTGTGACTGACAGCACAAGGGAAACACACTTTAGTTCTCTTTCAGGACCTCTGAAGAAATGAAACTTCTTATTTCTAACCCCTTACTGAAAATTTGTGTTTAGATGAACTTGACCCAGAAGCTGCTGCTGGCTCTGTACAGGCGTGGGGGACTGAGGGGTAGCAGCTAATCCCATCTTTATCCCTCTGCACAGGAATTGTTTTTATTATTTTAAGAACAACTGAATAGAAGAGCATTTAATGCATTGCAGAAAGTTCCTGGGAGCCCAGAATGAGGGGGTGTGACAGAGGTCACCTCAGAGCACCCCGTGTGTAACTCCTCCTTGGGGCACCCAGAGCCGGGGTGTGGAAGGTTGTGTCGGTACTTACGGTTGTTTTTTCCAGGCAGTGCAGCAGATGGTGGTGTTGGCTTTCGATTAAGGACGTGCCTTTAGTCATGTGCTGTTCGTCTTCGGTGGATCCCTGAATAGCCACAAAAAGAGGAGAGGAATAAACCCCAAACCTGGTGTAAAACCATGAAAACAAACGGAACCAGCAGGAGCTTGCACTGGGGTAAAGATAACAATTTCAGTGTTGCCAGCTCTCAGGTTTTTCTCCTCACTCTTAGGAGGTTTCCTCAGTTGTTTTCTTAATTTTGCTTGTCCACTCAGGTGGACTCAGCTCTGATTCAAACCCTGTGTGTTTCTAGGTATTCTGTAGCTAGGGAGAAAATATGGGAAGGGCTCCTGACTTACCATGCCAAGCTCAGGAACCAGAAGGCAAAGGAAAAAAAAAGAATCTGTGCTGCTGTACTTTTCCAAAATACTTTAAGACTTCTAAGCTTGTCGTGACCTTTGAAAGCCAACAGATGTCCCCTGACCTCGAGTCTCTGTTGGGAGGCAAAGCAAAGCTGTCTTGCTTCCCCTGGCTCTGCTGGGCCCTTGGAGCTCCTGTGCTGCTGCCCAAAGCTCCTGAGCCACGGAGCAGGGAATGGCACAGTGAACATCTGGGGTTTAAGGACATTCTCTCACTGCTATTTAAGTTTCTGGTCTCGAACCTGCCTGTGATTTCACCACACGTTAATCTGTTGTGTGTCTTTGAGGATGAGCACTCTCAAAGACAATGACGTGCATTAAAGCAGCAATTAGGTGGTGTAAGATGTGTCCCTGAGCCTCACAAGGAAAGGGGGCCTGGTGGTGGATTCTGTAATGCCTGAAAGTCAAAAATGGATGTGCATGGCTTGAATTTCTGCTCAGACACAAAACAGCAGGACCTGACTGCTCAGGAGAGGAAATGGGTGGCAGAACATCTTGCCAAGACATTGCTTGTTGCTCTCAAGGGGATCAAATTCAGCTGTGGTTAAAGCACTGCATTTAAATGCACCCCTGTGTCCCACTGCTTCCCTGCAAGTGCCTGCTCTGGATGCCATTCCCAGGCTGCTGCTGTGATCCTTAAGTGAAGGAATAACTCTGCCTCTGACAGGTGCCAAAACACAGCTGAAGTGGGACATTAAGGAAGCTGACTTCCTGTGCACAGAATTAATAGAATCCTGTGGGAATGCATCTTAGGCAGGTTATGGATTTTTTGTTGCTGTTGTTTTGGAGGATGAACATTCCCAGACGTATTTTTAGAAGTGGCCTAAAAAAAAATCAGTTCCATTTTTCTTATTAACAATCCTCCTGGTGAGGTAACACATCCAGCAGGTCCTGTTGGTTCCTGCTGAGATGACTGACTCCACTGAAGTCTGGGTTGGAATATTTCCCATGGAGGCCCTTGGAAGCCCTAAAGCAGAGATGATGCTGCACTAAAACACTGGGAAAAGAGAGATGGAGAGCACATATTGCAAGCAGTATCTTTTTATGAGGATTTGCCTGAGAGGAAGTCTAAAAGGGATCTGAGAGCCAAGACAGAGCTTCCACAGCTCTGGCAGGAGACCCAAGCCAGTTGTTAAGTGTTGGCAGCACAGCCCAGGCTCTCCCTCTGCCTTCTACCACAAGGCTGGGCTTGGTCCTGAGGGCAAGGGCTCAAGGGATGGCAGTGACCAGGAGTAACCTGGAGTGTCAGGGAGTGGGACTTGTACCTTATCTTCCTTTGGGATTTTTTTTCAGTCAGCTCAGTGTTTCCAGAAGGGCAGAAACCCCCAAGGTCATCCCAGGTGGAAATTAGGCATGAGATGTGCAGGAACTGCTGCCCTGGGCCAGGGCCAGTCACAGCATCCCAGACACCTGGAATTTTGGGGGTAGTGCTGAGGAAAGGGAACCTACAGAGGGTGCATCAGTGATTCCTGTGTTACTGCAGGCAAACAAAATCTGTGTCTTCAGCAGAAGAGTTTGGCTGCAATGGAAGAGCTCATGGGGGAGGGAGAGCTTTGCTCTTTGAGCAGAGATGCTGAAGATTTGCTGCCAGTTACCATTCAGTTTGCTCTTGGAAGACATTCAGTGAACTGCTGGTTGCTTGGGGGGAGGCTGCAGCACACTGTGGTGTCAGTTCTGAAATCCAAAATTCTTCCACTTTACCTCTATTTCAGGGCTCCATCACTGGTGAACTGGTTCAGGGGCTGGGCTGGCCCTGCCCAGGGAACAGCCACGGTGCCTACCTGGGGCTGGGGAAAAGGCACCAGACCTCCCAGCCTCCTGCTCCTGGGATGTGCTCCTCCTGGCACTGCAGCTAAAAGGGAATTTCAGCTGCTCTACAAGGAGATTAGTGCTAAGAGGATATGTAGGCTGCTGCCATGGGAAGGAGCTCACCATCCCTTGAGCACTTTTGACATAAAGCCCACTAAAAAAAATCTCTAAATGAGAAGAAAACAGTCTGAGTATTTCATGTCTAGATGGCAAATGCCACAAATCCACATGTTTGTGAAGCATGAGCATTCTTGCTGGAAGCAGATCTCCTTCCTGCTGCTGTCCTTGGATGAATCCTTTTCTTTGCCTTTTCTTCACTTTGATGGGAGGCTCCGGGCTGGAGACAAGCTGTTCCCTTGGAAGATGGTGTCAGTGCATTCCTTCTGGTGCTAATGAAGGCACATGTTCCTGAGCCCTGAGCACTTCTGGTTTCCCAATTTATTGGTTTGGCTGCAGAGCCAGAGCCAGGGCATGGCGTGGGGCTGTGGTGACCCCTCCCAGTGTCACCCAATCTGCTGGGCCTTGGCCAAAGCCTCACAGTGAGCCCAGAGCTGTGGGATCGCTGCTGATGGGAGACAGAACGTCTGGTCATGGCTGTGGAGTAATTGCAGTTGGAATTACTGCTGGGGGACAAAGCAGCCCTGTGGCAGCCTGGCCACGTGCAGCCCATTACTGTTCACACAGCTCCTGGGCAAGGTGTCAAAACAGGGCTTGTACCTGAGCAGGGACTCAGTTTGACACTAATGTGACTGACAAATATGCACAGTATGGAGATAATATTTTGGTGCCTGTTACAGCAGCTACTCAAGTGGTGTTCCTTTATGTTTTTACAGCTTAAAAAATTGGGCTGTCTAGACTGTGCTGTCATTCACATTTTGTACTCTTCAGAAGAGTTTGTTGTTCTGCCACAAAATGAAAGGACATAAAAATCTTGCCTTGTGGAGTTAAACTGGTCATGTACACCTGAAGGGAAGAACGCTCTGCAGTGCTGTAATTAATTAGTGCCACTCCCTGGGGATAGAGAGACGTGTTGGGTCTTGATTCTGGCTCAAACCCTTCTGGGATTCTGTGATTTAGAGTTATAAGCCCACCGGGAAGGAAGTTACAGCCAGAAACCCTTGTGAAAACCTGCTACAGGAGCTCCTGTAGATCTAAATGTAGTTATTAATGGATAAAAAAAATCCTCTAGAACCTCTTTCAAAATGTTTCTGTTTTCCTTCCTGCGTCTACAGTAGCTTTGTAGCCAAAATGATCCTTTTCCCACTTATTTTTGGGTAAGTGCCAGAAAATGAACCCATTCAGCCAAATATTTCTCTCAGCCTTGTGCATTTTGGACTTAAGCATTGGTGTGTCAGCTGCTCTTCCCTGAGTGGTCTTGGCAGGGAGTTTTGGTTGACAAGAGAAGTGAGGAGATCCTCATTGGGATGACAGGCTGGAAGATCAAGTGCAAACTGAGTGATCCTGCTAAGCTCTCCTGGCAATTTTTAAAGACCAGAAACCTAAAGTTTAAAAGGAAATTTTAAATTTTTAGTCAAATTTTTGCATGTTTTCTGGGTAATGAAATAGCAGAATCCCAGCAGAGACGACTTCCCAGTCCTGAGCCGTGCCTGTGTGGGGATAAGCTCTGGGATAGGTGTGACCAGTCATGGCCTTTCCTGGATGCAGAAACTCCTCCTGAACTGCTCAGCAGTGACATATGGTCCAAAGAACAGATTTCTGAGCGTGGCTGCCATTTGCCAAGCAGGAGACAACACTGGGTGTGTAGTCAGAGGGATCCAACTTGTTTTGGAAGGAAGAACAGAACCGCTCTGGGCCCCCCACCTTCCAAATGCGTACTTGGTGTGAAGTGCTTCTGTTGAACACTTTGGAAAGTTCCAGTTGTAAAGGGCCAGATTTGTCTGCCTCAGGCTGCACTGAGCACATCCTACGTGCAGAACCAGGTGCTGCACGACTCCCCTGTGCTGAGCCCACTGAGCTGGGCCACGAGTGGGCTCAGGTGCTGGGGAGCAGCTTTTGCAGGGGTTGGAAGGGTTTTCAGCTTTGATTTTACAGAACCATTGTGGTTGGAAAAGCCCCCCCCCCAGCTCCCTCGGCTGCTCCTCAGAGAACTTATTCTCTAGACCCTTCCCCAGCTCTGTTTCTCCTCCCTGGGCACAAAAGTAGGGCTGTGTCCCAGGGAGGGTGATATTGAGGATCAGATCCCAAGTGAGAATGCACAAATGAGTTCTAGGCGGCTCTGGGCTCAATCAAATATTCTTCATCTCTCTCTTTGCTCCCCACGTGCATGAAAGGCTGATTTATTTGAAATGAAATCCATGAAATGTGCAAATACCTGCTCTGGTGTTGATCAGGCTTAATGTAATAACCTCCCCTCATGTTTGCTGGTTCTGCTGAGCAGTCTGAGCATTTAAAACTTTCCTCCTCCTGAGCAGCCAGAGGCCTCTGGAGGCCTTTAAAAATAAACCCACCACCAGGCTGCCTAAAACAGGAGCTAGGCAATATTTTCCTTGTCCTGTTGGAGATGATCAGATAGTACATATTAGACTCCTAAAAAATAAATGGGAGGCAGGGGATATTTATAGTGTGGGCTGTGTAAATCAGTCCAGCACCAACAGCTCCGTCACACCCAGGGATTAGAGGGAGCTGTGAACCTGCTCCTTGCTGGAAAGCCTGATCCTTTCCTAGCTCAAGGAGGAGCTCAAGGAGACTTTTCCCTGCCATCCAGTGGAGCAGCCGGGTTCCAGCTGTGCCTGCACACCCCGCCTGCAGTGTGTGATAGCACGTCCCGTGTGCCAGGCTGGGAACGAGCTGGGGGACAGGGAGGGAGCGGGGCTGGGTTGGCAGCTGTGGGGGGAGAGGGCTGGGCACTCACCGTGAGCTCCAGGGCCTCGTTGAGGAGCCCGTTGCGTTTGCTGTGCAGGTACGCGTTGGAGCTGCCCGTCTTGGCCACGCGGATCCGAGCGAGGCGTGCCTTCTGCGGGGACAGAGAGGGGTTAGAGAGGGGACAGAGAGGGGTTGGGGACAGAGTGGGGTTAGGGAGGGGACAGAGAGGGGTTAGGGAGGGGACAGAGAGGGGTTGGGGACAGAATGGGGTTAGGGAGGGGGACAGAATGGGATTAGGGATGGGGACCAGGTGGGGTTAGGGATGGGGACAGAGAGGGGTGAGGGATGGGGACAGAGTGGGGTTAGGGATGGGGACAGAGAGGGGTTAGGGAGAGGGACAGAGAGGGGTTAAGGAGGGGGACAGAGTAGGGTTAGGGAGAGGGACAGAGAGGGGTTGGGGACAGAGAGGGGTTAGGGCTGGGGACAGAGTGGGGTTAGGGAGGGGAGCACTGGGGATTTGTCCCCTGATGCCAGTACTGCGAGGGAGGAGATTTTGGGTGGTCACTCTGTCTGGATAAGCCTGGGGTGGAATACCACGGGTGGTCAGGAGGACAGGGAGCTGTTGGGAACAGGGGCACAGGTGGCTCTGGGTGTGTGCAGGGGCAGCTGAGCACAGCTCACAGCTGCCTGGAGCACATCCTCTGCCACAGGCTGTTACCAACCCCCCCAGACAGCACCTCGGGTGCTGCAGGCTTCTTTGTGCCTCCCAGAGGTCCTTTTTGGGGTGGGATGCAGGGCACTGGAGCCTCGTGCTGGCCGTGCTGCAGGCACAGGGGCCGTGGGTGCTGTGCAGAGTTCAGGTGCTCTGCACGTGAGGTGCCTTCATTTCCCACCTTCTCCCCAACACCCTGGGCCCTTCAAACCCCTCTGTGCCCCTCAGCTCTGTCCTTGGCAGTCTGTGCCCTGCCCTGCTCGTGCTGCAGCAGCACAGGGACAGTGGCCCTCAGTGAGCCTGGACCTGTGTCCCAGCAGTGGCAGTGGGACTTCATTAACTTTGGCATCTGATAAAAGAACAGTGTCCAAAAATACACATCTCTGGGGGAAAGTTAGATGATATGAAGCAGTCCAGAATAATGCAAGCAAGAAAAACTGACCCTACCTCTTCCTTTTTGATTATTTTTGATAATTCCTTTTAGCGTTTTAGTTTTTCTTTTCAATTGCTGCCTGCTTCTCTGTCAAGTGATTTGCCTTTTTTCTTTTCTACTGTTAATTTATGACTCAAACACCATTAAAAGTAAATACATGAAATAGCTGCAGCTATTAAAAAATAATTACATTGTGCTGTAGTTTAAAATGCTGCCTAATCCCTTAAATAACATGGAGCTCGTGATTTTCCCTTCTAATTAGAGGTGCTAATGGGTAAACGCTGTAGGAAGAGGAAAGGCAGGAGGCAAATATCTGCAGTGGGTCCAGAGAGTGGAGCCATTTCAGGAGCTCTATCCCTGTCCAGGTGTGAGCCACTCTGGCGTTCAGTGTTGGAAATATCTGAAATATTTGTTTAACATCAAGACCTTGTGCTCAAGCAGACAATTTCTCAGGCAAAGACATGCACAGGGTAAAGTTTGCAGCTTTAATTGGGTGACACAGACTATGACCAGTCTGAAAAATAGGTCGTCTTTCGACCCCCCAAAATGGGGACATCTGAAATTGGCTTTATTTTCTATACCTCACCTAGATTTCCTTGTCCCATTTTAACACTGAGCTCCTAATCGGTGTGAGAGTGAGATCCCTGTGCTGGGCCAAGGTGCTCTTGGCCTGAGTCAGGGGCAAGACACAGACTGAGAACACAACAAGAAAGTGAAATTGGATCCCCACTTCTCCTGAAGACTTTCCCAAACTGCTGTGTTGCTCTGGGCCCTGAGAAGGACTGGCCTGAGGCTGCAACCTGGAACAAATTCCATGGGGACTGCTGCTATGGAATGGGAGTTGTGGGGGAGAGCCAGGATAAGGAATGAGGAATGTTTCATATCCCAGGCACGTGGCATTGTCCCTCCGTTCCTGATAATTACATTTCTGTTAAATTGTTTTTCTAAATGCAAGTTTGTGCCTTTGTGTGTGTGTTCCTTACTTTTCACAGTGATCTCTCCCCTGTAATCAGGAGTGGATTTTGGATGCAGTGGTGCTTTTCCCAGGGATGCTCTGATGGTCACCACTGAAACTTCCCTTTTCTCCCTGTGCTTGATAAAATGTCAGCTCCTTTGCTGGAGAAATTGCCAGTGCCCAGCTTACCTCACCTGTAGGAGGCAAGGTTCATCCTCATCTTCACTTCAGTCATTTGTTAAAGTGAATTCAGTCTCAGGCTGTTGTAATGAACATTATTCCCTTTGCCTCCAGGCTAGCAGGGGATCAAATATTAATAGCTGTACTCCATGTGGGCTGGAGATGGTTCTGAGGTCTGTTCCCTTTTCCTTTTGAAACAGGGCCACTTGCTATCTAAATAATTAAGCCCCACAGCTTTTGTAGTTTAGAACAGACGTTGTTATTTTAAAAAATGTCAGTGGGGCAGGACAGAAGTTAATCCTATTCTCCTTACACAAAGGATTGGCTGGGATCGTCACAGCGCCCAATGCCGGGTCCCCATCATGATTAAATTTGGCAGATATCTTGATTAACTCAGCTACAGAAGTTAATTAAAATTGGTGCCTAAAATGGGTTTGGCCCTCCAGACAGTTTCCTCTGTTGGACTAGAAACAACTCTAAAACAACAGTTCAGGTTTTTCTGTGAATGTCTGCATGAAATGTGAATTCTCTGGAAAGCGTCAAAGTGTCTCTGTCAAGAGCTCTGCCTGGTGTTTGGGTACCTGTCCTGTGCCTGTGGGAGGTGCAGCACTTTGATCAAGCCTGACAGTAAAAAAGGGTTTAAGGTCTTCCAAATTCTGCCAGTTTTTACCACATGTGGGCATGTTTTTGTCACCCCTGTCCTGCAGCTCAGCACTCCTGGTCTGGGCACAGGAGATGGGCAAGTGGAGGACTGTGCTTCTCTGCCTTCTGCTGCTAATGTCATTTTGGGGGGGATCATTGTCTTCTGCATCTTCTGCCCCAAATGTGACAGACTAAAGGTCACCAGGGCCGGGCCTGAGATCACTGTTACTGAATATAACCCCTGCACAGGGAGGCTAAAAAAGGAAAAGCAAACGGCACACTGTGTCTGCATGGAGATGGGGAGAGGAGTTGCTAGGAAACCACAGGATCTCAAAATGCATATGACCTAATCTAGAAGATAATTTATATGATGAAAATAATAATACTAATGACAGCCACTTACAGGTTAGAATGATTAATTTGGTTATCTTGGAGCCCACGTGTTTCTCAGAGCAGGATGGAAGGCAGGGCTCGGTAACTTCTGGGGCTTGCTGGTTTTTAAGAAACTGGAGGCTCAGAATAAGCAGGAAGGGCAGTGAAAACCTGCAGAGGTGGAGACCTGAGCTGGGGTGGGGAGGGTGCAGCATCCTGGGTGTCTGCACTTCCCAAAGGGACTGGCAGAGGAGAGAGAAGAGCCTGAGTTCATCTTTTTGCTTTTTGGAGACGTGCAGGGAGCAGGAGCTGCTGGCTGGGAGAAATGCTTACCAGATGGCAGGCTCAGGAAACAGCTAATTATTATTTATTAATGATTTTCATCCAGTTCTTATGGAGATAACGCTCACTCTTGATTTATGTGGGATAGTAAACTATTAAGATACAACCTATGACACAATTCCATATTTGCCAGACAACTTCAGCTTTCCAGATCCTCTGTTCTTGAGCAAGCAGTGAGTGGAGTGCCTGCATGTCAGGAACCCTCTGTGCAGGCTCTGCATCCATTTCTCCCTCTGTGGACTGGAGCTGGTTTTATTTAGCATTATCCCTCTCAGGCTGAGGCTGGAAAGGCTCTCTGGAATCAAATCAGAGGTCACCTGGTCTAACTGCGCAGGGCCACCTCCACCCTCTGTCCAGGTGGTTCTTGAATAGCTCCAAGCCCTGCACTCCTGAACATATTTGCTCCCTCTGAGCCTTCCCTTCTTGAGGCCAATCAATGCCAGTCCTCAGCCTTTCTTCATGTGAGGGGTGCTCTGTCCACATCCCCTCTCCCTTTGCTGCTAAAACCACACCATGAGGGCTCCTGGCAGAAAACACAGCTCCACAAGGTAATTAACCATGTTTCACATGCTAATTCTTCAATAATTAATAGTTTGAGTATTAGTGGTGATTGCTGCAGTAGGTGAGCACCACTGGGCTGTCTTGGGGTGACTACATGTTATATTCCCTATTCACTGCTCCCTGCCCAGAAAGGCCTTTAAGGCTGAAATGAAGCTGCTCTCCAAAGTTATCAACAGAGTGTTTTAGACCTGGCTTTTACTCTCAAGGTGAAATATTGCAGCCATTCAGCAAGCATTTGATTTTTTTGATTTTCTTGCTTTTGTCTGTATTTGTTGCTTGTTTGAGGTTTGGACTTTAAATTCTAGATGGAAAGAATGTGGTTGATTTTGGAAGCTGGAAAAGGTGGCAAGTATATTGTAGAGTTAAAGAGGAGTTTGTACAGGCTGAACAACAGGGCTTGGAGTCTGGAATGACAAAAAAGTGTTTTCTTGTGGTTATGTCCTCACCTTCCTGAAATGATCTTGTCTCTGGAACCTTTGACTAATTTTTTAGCCTGAAATTCCAGAAGGAACTCAGCAGAGACTTCAGGTTGTACTTGTGAGTGGGATCTCAGAGCTCAGTTGTAACTGGGAAAGGGAATGTACAGAACCTTTATCTGGTGCAAACCTGCTCAGCTCCCTGGCCTCTTGCAGTAGTTTTTCCTTGCCAAGCAGAACATGGAAAATCTTTCCTTTTAAAAAAGCATTCAAAAATAATGGAGCAAACAAGCTATTCAATGAATCCCCTGTCTGTGGAGTGCTCTGCTCAGTACAGTGAGGCAGCACTGCTCCTCTGCCCTGCTCAGGGCCCTGGGAGGCTGCTCTGCCATCTCTGCCATCTCTGCAGTGCCAGGCTGGGGCTGCTCCCTGAGAGCTGAGTGAGATGAGGCTGTTTGGAAAGCAAATGGCCCATCCAGTGAGGAGCACTGGTTATTCTGGCAGCCACGGGCCATCTGCTGGGGGAATGGGCAGGCACCAGAGCACAGCACTGATACAGGACATAAGAGCAACTTTTTCTTCTCCTTTTTACCTCTTTTTTATTTCCCCTAAGAAACAATGTACAGTTGGATTTTACTTCCTCTCAGATCTTTACATTAAACAGATTTTGAGTCAAGTTCAAATATTCTGTTGCTTTTGCTTTGGGGGAGATGTTATAGAGCTGCATATGGAAATTAGATAGTGTAGAACTCATTATATTCCTATATAATTTGATAGAACCACTTACAGCCAGACCTTGATCTTATTTTGGGCCTCTTCATTACTTTCCAGAGATGAAAGATTCCCCTCTCCTCCTCTGTGCCTCTCCTTTTAATGCTACCTTACCCTTGGCACCATTAAAGCAACAGAACATCATTTCCAATGAACTTTATCGTTTAATCTTTCCCAACACTGAGGAACATCATGTTCAGGCTATTTATAGAACAATGCACAGAATATGGAGTTTAATGGATCTGGGCCTCTCTACCAGTCACAGATATCCTGGCTGATTAAACAGGGAATTTTCAAATGGTCTCAATATGCAAAATTGTCAAGATGGTCAGGAAGCCCCTGGAGCGCTGGGCCTGGTCCCCTCCTATTGTAAACTGCTTTTTGTACATTCTCATCTGGAGCTTAACAAGCTCTTACTCCTAGAGGACATTTATTTCAGAAATTCTCTCTTCTGATTCCCAGCCTGTGTGTATTTGTTGCCAATCTTACTCAGTTGTCATTGTACTGTCATTTTCTTTCCACATGGACCATCCCTTTTCTGGTGTTTCCTGCATTCTACAAGAAAGAAAAGAATAACCTTCCCTTGTTTTTGTAGAACTTGGTGATTCTCACTTAATTCCTTTGCTTGTAATTTAAGCAGTAAGCTTTTCTGGAGGCCATTCATATTATTATCCTCTGAAGATTCCCTGTTAATTTTTAATACCTTTTAAAAATTATCTATGTATTCATCCACCCTGTAAGGGTTACAGTCAGGCCTTGATCTCTGTAAGGACTGAGTTTATGGAAGTTTTCCTTTGGTTGTGTTATATTTTACACAGTTGCTGCAACTTGGCTGAAATTCAAAGCTCCCTCTCTGCTCAAGTTCCCACCAGCTGAGTGACAAAAGCTCCTCTCTTCCCTTCTCACCCCCTTCTTGAAGTGATCTTAAAACAAAATTCCTACACACAAACTTTTTAATGGTATTAATGCTGTAACAGGTTTTTAGAGCTTGGGTCAGAACTGCACCAAGGGTGTGGTTAAAGAGGTGCCCAATTGTAGTGGGAATAATCTGGAATAGTTGGGATTGTTATGTGGTATAACTCAGGCTGTCAGAACTTGTCTAGAAATGTATTACTTAAGAAAAAATCTCAAGAAAAAACCCTCCTGTTTTTCTGCATCATTAATAGAGATGCTGCTGTTCTCCATTAGTCCAAAATAAGGTTTTTCACTGGCAGCCAAGTGTGATGAGCATCTGTCTGCCTGTGATTTATCTGTCTGTCTTCTTTTATCTGTGTTTCCAGATCTCCCTTTTATAACATCTTTCACACAGCTCACACCCCTAATTAATAGCTATAAAGTATTCAGGGGATGGAGGAATTAACAGAATTTGATCTGGTGTCACATGCCAAGGTCCTCTCCCTGGCAGATGAGCACTAATTAATGGTGTGGCAGCTGCAGGAAAGGAAGGGAATGGCTCCAGGTGGAGCTGTCCCGTGAGTGCCACCTCTGCAGGACAGGTCCCTGCTGGCAGCAGTGACGGGGCTGACCTGAGCTCCATCCCTCATCCCTGTGTGAGTTGTCAGCACTAACTGGGAAAATGTTGCTTGCTGGGAACCAGAAATGCCCAGAACTCCTCACATGACAGCAAAGCTGTGTCACAATCGCTTTTGCTGCTGAAACTGCCCCTGAGATGTGTGGTGACAAATCTCTTGTGTTGAGGGAAAAATGCATCTCAACCCCCTCCCGTGGGGCGAGTGCAGACTCCAGAACTTGTCTCTGCTCACATCCCTGCACTGAGAGCCACAACACGCTGGCTGCAAGCCGGGCTGGCAGATGTGGAGAGACAGTCCTGCCTGGGGGCTGCCCTGGGGGCTGGACCGGGCTGGACCATCCTGCCTGGGGGCTGCCCTGGGGGCTGGACCCTCCTGCCCTGGGGGCTGGACCCTCCTGCCCTGGGGGCTGGACCCTCCTGCCCTGGGGGCTGGACCCTCCTGCCTGGGGGCTGGACCATCCTGCCTGGGGCCTGTCCTGGGGGCTGGACCATCCTGCCTGGCTGCTGCCCTGGGGGCTGGACCATCCTGCCTGGCTGCTGCCCTGGGGGCTGGACCATCCTGCCCTGGACGCTGCCCTGGGGGCTGGACCATCCTGCCCTGGACGCTGCCCTGGGGGCTGGACCATCCTGCCTGGACGCTGCCCTGGGGCTGGACCATCCTGCCCTGGATGCTGCCCTGGGGCTGGAGTGCTCCCAGCTGTCCCAGGCTGTGGGGTTCTCCTGGTTCCACACTGCCCTGGCCCTTGTGCATTCCAGCAGTGGCTCCTGGCTGTCCTGCCTCGCTGCTGGGTGTCCTGGCACTCGTGGGCAGTGCTGGAGTCGTTCGTCCCTGCCTGCGTGACTGAAGGAGTCCCGGAAGGGACAGATGGAAGGGCGGAGCTGCTCTCACATCGATTTGTCCAAACAGTGACAGGGACACGAAGGAGGAGGGCAGCTCTGGATCCCTGCCATGGGACAATCTGGTGACCATCATTTGCACCCACTTTCAGTGACTTTTCCCCTGCCCCAGTGATGTATCCATGGCCACGAATTCAGACATCAGCACACGCTGCAGTCGGGGCAGGGGTGGGAGCTGTGCTCATTTGGGAGCTGCTGGGGGCTCAGCTGTGCCCAGCCCACCCCATTCTGGGTATTTAGGCAGGGTGGCAAAGTACAAACTGGATGATAAAGGTAACAGCAAAGAACCTGATCGTGAGAAGCCAATTCCAAAGCAGGATAAGGCTTCCCAACGTTCTTTGGCTGAATGCTTCGATCCAGGTCTCCTTGATGAGGCAATTCCAGCCTGCATTTATTTTGACATCTGGGATGGAGTGGGCAACATGAGCCATTACAAATCCTCCCAACTGTGCTACAGAATGGTGCCATCTGGCCAGAGGCTGCCACAAATCTGGGTGTCCAACAGCCAGGAAAGGGACACCCTGGTGCTGAGGTGACCCAGGAGAGCCCCTGGGGGTGATCAGCCAGGTCCTTGTATTTTGTAGGCTGTTTTCTGGCTGTGACTGAGACATGATGTGAAAGGGCCTCACTGAAAATAAATGTAGAGCAGCTTCTGGATATGTGTGGAAGGAATTCCAGCTGGGCATTGGGCCACTGTTGACAGCAGGCTTTAATATTTGGACGTATGGGCTTGCTTTGGAGGCTGAACCAATAAACTGGAGCTCACTGATTTCAGCCCTTCCTTTCAGAGGAGACAACTCCTTGTCTTATACAATTTGGGACTCAGGGAATTTGGAGTAGCTGAACTGATGGAAAATGTTGTTTTGCTTTCCTCAATGATATGAAAGAAAAGAGGCAGGATTCCTGGCTGGCTTATTTGTTTGTTTGTTGGGTTTTTTTTTCCCCTCTGAACTCCATTAAGGGATGTGACAGAGAAAGAGGTATCTAGCCCAGCAAAAATGAAATGTCTTTTTAAAAAAATTATAAAGAAGCTATTTTTTTCCCTGTCAAATTCTGTTAAATATCAACAACAACAAAAACATATTCCACACAGATTCATTCTGGTTGAAAAAAACATGTTCTTTAAATGTCAGCCAGTTCCAGTTTTAACCTTATTGTTTCTCTCTCCCCTAAAGTTCCCAACCCCATCCCCTGCTGGAACTGAGTCATGTTCTGTTGCTGAGCTCTCCTTAGACAGCTCCAGTCACTTTTTCTGGCCGTTCTTTTCCACACTCTGAAGTTCACTAACCCACCTCCAAAATTTAGGGTGTCAGCTGAAAAGCAGAACATTTCAAAGCTGACTCCCCTGCTCTGTAGCAAATCAATTATTATAATGGCCTCGTTATTGACAGGTGTGTGGGCCGCCTTCCTCATGGGTACGGGGATGACACAAATCCAGAATTAAGCCTCTCCCCAGCACCAGCTCCCCTCTCCGTGTGCTCTGCTGCCGCAGCCCTGCCTCCCCAGGCTCTGGAACAGGCTGTTTCCAACGTGCCTCTTGAGGAACAGACATTTGTGTCCTTGCTCTTCCTTCCTTTTGGCTAGAGCCCCTTTTAAGCATCTCCATAGTTACCTCTTCCTCAGCTGCAGGCAGAGCTGCCTGGGTGCCACCATCTCCCGAGGAGCTGGAACAGCCTCCCTCCGTCCCCTGCCTCTCATCCCCTCCATGGGGAGAGCTCAGGGCTCGCCCAGAGTCCCTCCCTGCTGCTGGAATTGCTCCATGACTGAGTGCTTTAATTCATGCCCAGACAATGTGTCCACTTCCCTGCCTCACCCCGCTCATCCCCTCTGCTCTCTGAGAGCCTGGGATAGTTTTCAGCTCGATGTTAGAGTTTTATGTGGGAGCAGCTCTATAAAATGATTCTGTCCTAGGTAGTTCTTGCCTAAATCTGGGTTTGGTTCTCTCCTGGAAGCTCAGAGCCTGCAGAATGGAAGGAGAAGTCTGTCTCAAGGCTTTTGCTGTACATTGCTTGTTCTCAGGGAGTCAAAGGGCACCAGATAATAAATGAATAATAATAAATGAAATGAATTGAACACCCTGAGAGGCTGTAGTTGTCCAATGCACAGTTACTGCAGACTTGAAACCCAGCACTGTGATTACCAAGGGTTTGTATTTGGTGGCAGCTTCAGTGCAGCCCCTGTGAAATGCAGCACTGAGGCCGAGGCCAATCCCCCTGGGATTATCAGCTAGTCCAGCAGCTCAGCTCATTTAGCAAATCCAGCCATTAAATGACAAATGCACTTCAAACAGGCCTGGATTTTTCCTTTTTTTTCCCCCAGCATCTGAGCATTTTCATTTTTCCTGATGTTGTGTGTACCTTGTCCTGTGAAAGGCTCCCCCTTTGAACCTTTGCTTTCCCCCAAACTGAGTTCTAGAACGACCCTGCTAACTTTTGGCCCTTGGGGCTCTCCTGTTCCCCCTGTGTCACCCCCAGCCTTCCAGCCCTGCCTGTCCCCTGCTCTGTGCCTTGGGACTCTGCTCACTCCTTCTCAAACTTCCAAACAATGAACTGTTCTCCTTCCCCACTGCTGCTAAAGGAGCAGCATTTCAGGAGCTGTCAGCAGCTGCCTCTGCCTTTTCTTGCCGGGGTGGAGAAGTGGGAGGTGTTGTCCTCCACCCAGCACAGCTCCTCGTCTCCTTCTCCTCCGTGGTGCATCTTTGCTGCAAACTGAACACAGCGAGAGGGGCTCCTCCAGCATCATCTGAATTACAAAGTTGCTCTATTGTCAAGCCTTTTAAGTGTCACATTCTCTTTTAAATCCAAGGCTGTGACATTCACTGAGGAACAGCATCGTTTCAAAGTCAGGAAGGTCTATTCTTAGCACATCAGTCAAAAAAGGAAAAAAAAAAAGTCGTTGGGGAAGGAAAAAAAACACAACAATTTTACCAAAATGAACCTTGTCACAAATGATCAATTCATCCTCCATTCACACTGACCTGGTCCTTGCTGCATGCCAGAGGACAGAATTTGATGCCACAGTGCAATGAGTTAAGATTTGCCAGATCTCCTTGTAATTAATTGTCTCACAGTACAGGTTTGGCAAAGAATAATTTATCTTTAAAGTGATTAGATCACTGGTGGTTTTGTGTTTATTGGAATTTTTTTTCTTTTTAAGGAACACTTGTCCTCAGTTAGCTGAAGAATAGATGCTGATGAATAACAGCCACCTCCTGCTATTTGATTCACGTTACTCAAATACCTCTTTCTGCTAGACCAGACTCTCAACAGCTGAGAGACACAGGCAGGACTGAGCCAGAGGGACACAGGGCTGGGCTGTTTTCCTGATTTTTGGGGTACAGCCCCTCAGAAACCCCATGGAGAGTGCAGCTTCTCTCCCACCCCACCCTTCCAATCTGTGAGTGCCAATCCAGCCAGTCTGATGCTTGTACAATACTTCTGCCTTTGTTATTTGTCACTGGGAAAACTCAGTCTGAGGTCATATAAAAAATTAATATTGTCTATAGCCTTATCTTGAAATCTACCTGTACCTCATAAAAGTTATGATTCTCGAACTAAACAGAACTTCCAAAGCATTTATCCCAGTACATACTCAAGAAACTACTCTTCAATTAAAAGAGAAAAATAATTCACCAAGTTTCTGGTGTGCTAAAGAAAGACATTGCCTTGATTCAGAGCTGTCTCCTAAATTCTGGCTATAAGGAGTTTCTGCTGGTGGGTTCTTCATATTCATGGGCTGAGAGAGAAAAGAGATTTTTCCAACCTTCTTGAAAAAAACCATGCAAATGTCTTTGTAACTTTAATTAGATGGGGACAGCGTTTTAACTGTTTCTGAAGATGGGATTCAGTTCAGTGTGGGATGGTGCTGGAACAAGTGTGGTATCAAAGCAGATCCTTAATGTCCCTTTGTACACCCTGACCAGCTCCAGAGGGACTGTCATTAATGTGCTTCTCTCTCCTTCTTTTTAGCATTCATGCAGTGTTGATCATGTGAAAATTACTCACACTTCTGACTTGAGAAAAGTTTCTTAACTGAGAAATTCCACCAATATCAAGGGAATTAGAAATTCAAATGGGGGGAAATTATAAACTCTGTGTGTCAATACAGCAAGCCTTTAAAAAAGCTGCAATCAATCATATTGGCATCAAAGGTGGTGGGACTTCTCCCTGTCACCAAGTGGAACCCAGGCCAATGAAGAAAGGGAAAAGCTGAATCAGAGAAAGAGACTTTGGTTTGCTGCCTGGACAGAGGGGCTGCCTTGTCCCAGAGTCAGTTCTGGAGCCTCTCTGATTGTGACCCAGGGTTATGCCCAAATCTTGTCTGGCCCATTTCTTTGTGCCTGGACTGGGCTGTGGAGCAGATTCTGGCTCTGTTTTGGTGCTGTTTCAGTAGAAAAAGGGCTTTCTCTCAAAGTCTTCAGTTCTTGAAATGGGCTGTTGGCCACTGTCCCCAGAAACCTCTCCCTGAGCATCTCTGTCCTTCCCATGCTTTGATACCTCCCCTGCTCCTGTCCCCAGTGAAATCCCAAATTCTCATGTCTGGGTGCAGCCTCACTTTAGACAATTCCCTCTGCAAATGACTGAAATTCTCTAAATAAATGTGCTGATCCACTCTGGATCCCACTGCCAGCTGCTGACAGAGGAGTGCCTGCTACAGAGTGGACTTTACAAAACCCTTACACTTCTTTTACCTCAGTTGTGTTGTGTGACTGATCAAACAAACAACTGCACCTCAAAACACCTCCCTGTTTCACATGTGCTGTGTCAAACCTCAGGCAGGGATTTGCAAAACCCAGCAGTGACTTGCAGAGGCTGCAGCTGATTCCTGCACGATTCTGTCTCTCTGCTA
The DNA here is from genome assembly GCA_020086605.1 of Lanius collurio. Lineage (NCBI taxonomy): Eukaryota > Metazoa > Chordata > Aves > Passeriformes > Laniidae > Lanius > Lanius collurio. Next base: position 512,738 of record JACBWW010000063.1, on the reverse strand, counting down.
CTCCCCTTCTGTGTTTTGACTGCCAAATTCTGTGGTTTTGTAGGTCTTGTATCTGAGCTCTCTGCTGTCAGCTCCCTGAGATGCAAGAAGTAGGCACAGCCCAGATGCTTGCCTGAAGCAGAAATAACACATTTTCCTACTACTGCTCTCCATCAGGTCCCCTGAGTCTTGAATTTCTGGCAGACAGCATTCCAGAGGGAGAAAAAGAACCTCAGGCCTTTAGTTTGCAGTTGTTGTAAAAACCTGATTCTGGCTGTGGTGTAATTTAGCAGATTGAGACAGAGATATAGTAAATCTGTTATACTCTCTTAGTGACTCAGTGAGCTTCTACTGGCAAAAACTGTTCAGAATTTGGAATATTCAGTAATCCCCTCACATTTCCAGGGGCTTTTGTGTATTCCCAGTGTTCCAGTCACAGCTTTGAGGGCTATGTGTGCTGATAAGTGCATGTTGCTGGATGGGTGTATTTGAAACTACAGAGAGACAACAAGAAATGAAGCAGCCAGAAGGATAAACAGCTCCTGGGGATGATTTAAGGGTTTATGTGCACACAGATATATATTTGTGTCAGACAAGTATGCAGGAAAGGTGAGTAATCACAGCCCTGTTGCTTCTGATGCTGAAAAGGCAGCAGTACAGAGTGTGCAGAAACGAGGGTGTTGGGTGGTGCATATTTGATGGGAACACACTTCCCTGTCCAAGGTAGGGCGTGTAAATTGTCCTGGTTGGACTTTGGGCTGCAATTTTGTAGCATCATATGAGTTTGTTTTCCTGGTGATAGAAATGTGATTAGATAAGTTGTTATCTGGGTGTAATTTTGTGACATGTAATATGAAAATTTTATATGAGGATCCATCCAGTTGTGTGTGAAGTTTCTGCATTAACCTTGTGTAAATGTGGCTCAGAGCTGGATGCCATCAAACACTAAAACACCTGTAGGGGGGTTCTGCAGCTGAAATTTGACAACAATGGTTTTTCAGACCACAGGTCCTGGAGAAAAGCCAAGCAGGAATTACTATGGCATATTTTGTTCTATTTAGGGGTGTTTTGGGAGGATTGGCAGTTCAGTCCCTCCCCTTGCTCTGGGGCAGTGGGTTCAGTCTGCTGCAGGGTGCGAGTTTGGGCACTTCCTCTGTGCCATGTTTGGTGCTGTGGGTGGGTTTTGTCTGTTGTGTCCCTTTTCCAGAGCCCTGGAGGGATTGGTAGGTTTTGGACATGGTGTGGGACTTGTTTTGGGGATAGTTTTGAGGGGATTCTCTGAGCGTGCAGGGGCTGAGCTGTGCCTGTTCAGGGTGGGAGGGTACCAGATGCCCCCAGGCTCATTCCCACAGTGTCCCTGTGCCCCAGGGTCACTTACCTTCTGTGCCCTGCGCTTGTCTGCCCGCTGGTTCTGGTGGTAGATGCGGCTGAAGTTGGACACGATGACGGGCACGGGCAGGGCGATGACCAACACCCCGCTCAGCGAGCAGATGGAGCCAAAGATCTTCCCAGCAATCGTCTTGGGCACCATGTCACCATAACTGCAGGGCACAAACAGAGAGGGAGGCCCCTCCTTCAGACCAACAGCCTTGTCAGGTTCTCTGAGCAGGGTGGGCACTGGGGCTCAGAGCTCTGCAGTGCGAGGGGCAGTTGGGGGTGCTGCCAGCCCGGGCTGAGCACGGACACCCCGTGGGAGCTGAGCTGAACCCAAGAAAGGCACCTTTGTGGCAGAACAGAAGTGCTGGTTCAGGCAGCTGCTGGGTGTTTAAATTCACATCCTCACTCCTTCTGTCCCCACCTCTCCATGAGCTCCAGCAAACTTAAAGCTCTGTGTCTGCTGGGGAGCAGGTTCACACATTCTCATTCCCTTGCACGCAGGTGCAAATGAGGACTGATTTACACTCCCATTTCAAACCCCAGCAGTTTCCTGTCCATCTGCACAGTCAGAAATTTGGGGGTTGTTCAAAGTGTGCATTCAGTAAAAGGTGAATTCTCAGGGTTTTGAGACCAGCTGAAAAATATTCATACAAAGCTCTGCGTTGGGTTGGACCCAACAATCTTCTGCTGTAATTTGTGTTGCATAAAGAGCATGTGCAGCTGCTGGAGCAAGTGCAGAGGAGGCTGTGGAGATGCTCTGTGGTCTGGAGCCCCTCTGCTCTGGAGAAAATCTGAAAGCTGAAAATTGAAACCTAGAGCTATCAGATGGTATTTGGAGTGTTCTGGTGCTTGGTGCAGCAAATGTTGAAAAGAGAAATGATTTATTACAACTGAGGCTTTATTTTTGCCTTTGATGTCAGTCTATGACCAACAAAGAGCTTTGAGGGGAAGAGAGTTGAGCAAAGAATAATTTACATCAAGGAGGCAAAACAAACATTTCAAAACACCTTTTTTATCAACTGAACTTCTTGTCCCCATGCAAGATATTGTTGCTGCTATGAGGGGCTGAATAAAAGCAGGACTCCTTGCATGTTAAATGCTCCAGGCACCATTAGCCAAGGCTTATTTATTCCAAGCAGAATCCTTCTCCGGCCTCCACTCGTATCAAAACCCCTCAGAATACCTCAAATCAATAGATTGCTCTTCATGTCTACTGACTTTTTAGCTGCTGCTTTATGCAAAGACCATTTCAAAGCTCTTGCTAAGTGACAAGTTCTTCTACCTCATTTAACACTGGTCTAAAAAAATTAAAACTCTCTCTTTTCTCCTGCTGGCCCTTAACACAATAAGGCTGAAAATTAATCATATGCCTCAAACATGATCTCAGTGACCTGGAGCATGGAGAGAAAGCCCTTCTGTGCATTTGTAGAGAGGATAATAATAAGTGTCTGGCTCACAGTCTGTCTCAGGGTGTTTTGTTCTTACATGCAGACTGAGAGTTACCTCATTACTTGGGACTTCAGAGAAGGTGCTTTAAAACACCACCAGGACAGATCAAACCCTCGGAGCAGGAAGGATTTTGTGGGGAGATGGAGAATTTCATTTGCACAACTCTTATGAGAGATGCTGCTTGTGAGAGCTCTGCAGGGGCTGGAGCAGGGACAAGACCTGGAACTGGTAACGCTGGTTCTGCTCTGCTGCAGCTCTCTGGGGAGGATTCTCCTGGGTTCCTCCCTCTGGGAGTCTGCTGCCTTGGGCATCAGGCACTTGGGGGTGTCCTCTCACTGGGCTGTGACCTGAGACGTGGAAAAGCCAGCCCTGAGGTTTGGGAATAGCTCAGCTTTGTTTATCAGAGGCAAACCCAGCTAGAGCTCGGTGTCTTGCACTTACTGAGGGGCCTCCCTTTGACTTTGACAGGGCTTGGGATGAACCCCTGAAGCTGCAATTGTTCTGCTCCTCTATTGGCAGCCACAGCTACTGCAATATTAATTGCTGGAGAGACTATTCCTGTCCTGATGCTACCACAAGGTACTAATGGCCCCACGGCATATTTATATCAGGTACAGTGCCAAATAAACTCAGCCATTGGATTTCAGTTAGTACTAATTAGGCATTTCAAACCCAAAACTTCTTTTCCCCAGACTGGAATGAAAGAACTCAACTTCCCCATTAATTTTTTTAGTAAAAGGCAACTTGTCATCTAAAAAACTTCTACAGAAAGTGTATTTTAAGTAATTCATCGATAATCTCATTAGAGCAGTGAGAAGACAGAGGAGTTGGGTAATGATTAACACTCAGAGGGTCTAAAGGGGTGTTTGAGCTGCACGAGCACAACAGGAGGCTGTGAATTCTGTGGGCTTTTAATGTGACCTCCAGTAAATCATTGCAACTTTCTGTACCTCGGCTCCCTGCTGAGGAGATGGTAATTAATTCCTTGCTCTTTGCTTGGCTAAGGGGGTGCTGGGTTCCTCAGAGCAGGAGCTGCCCCCTGTTCTGTCCCCAGCACCAGCAGTGACTGCTCGTGCTGAGCAGTGCAAACACTGAAATGCAAATTATCAGGGCAGGCATTTGGGGTGCCCTGTTCATGTGCACAGGCTGAGGCCAGGGCAGCAGCCTGGAGGGAAATCCATCCCCAGTTTGTTTTGCCAGGGACCCCCTTTGGTGGTCCCAGACTGCAGTTGCTGAATCAATGGAAGGCTCACCTGTGGGAAGGGGTCCCTGCCCCAGGCAGGGGGGAGTCAGATGAGAATTGGGGTCCCTCCATCCTGAAACATTCCAGGGTTCCCTGCTCTGCTCCCTGCCTGTGCCAGGGTCACGGGGAGCTCCCTTGCTGCCACATCCCTGCAGTGCCCCCTGCACACTGGCAGGGGTTCCAGAGCCTGACACGGGGCTATCCCGTGTTTCCAGTGGCACAGCTTTGGTTTGTCCCCTTTCTATTCCTGCTGTCCCCTCAATTCCATTTCCTCCCAAGGGAACCCTGAGGCTGATTCACTGTGCACACAACATAAACTTCAAGTAAATCCCTAAACAGGCAAACCAGGGGAAAAAAATCAGAAAATTACTTTTAAGTGGTCCCTCTCTCTACTGGAAAGGACTGCACACAGACCTTCAACTTTTTTTTTTTTTTTTTTAATTTCTCATGTGACTTCTGTGTTCTTTGGATAGAGAAGGGGTCATATGTCACTCTCCTTAATGAGCAGCTATTAGCCCTGACAACATAATGTGCAGTTGTTTTTCTCCTTGTCAGCAGAGAAGTGTTATCAAATAGAGGTTGCTGCTCCCAAGCCCTGGTTTTAGCCACAGAGGTCTCTGGACATTGCTCAGGTCCCCAGCTGGAGACAGCAATAAATAAGGTGCCAGCGAGCTCATCAAATGACTCACTCTAAAAATAGCCCCTCACAGCATCTCTGATGATCCTGCATCATCCACAGCCCTGGGAACAGGGAGCTGTAGTAAAAGAGCTGGAAGATCTTATGGGACAGGGACATCAGGAGGTATGGTGACAGCTCTGTGGTGACAATGGAACAGCTTTGCAGAGGATGCTCTTTTCCAGCAGCCTTTTTATTGTGCCAGCTTTTCATCCTGGATTAGGCACAGAGCTGGGGAGGGGTTTCTGGTTATAAATTGCCATTAGTGTGGAGCTGTTGTCTCTGTGGGTTTCTTTAGGCCCTGCAAGGGGCTCTGAGGTCTCCCTGGAGCCTTCTCTCCTCCAGGTGAGCACTCCCAGCTCTCCCAGCCCTGCTCCATTGGGTTGGTGATCAACTTTAGTGGCCTCCTCTGGGCTCATTCCAACAGCTCTGGGGTCCCCCAGGAGCAGTGTGGGGGGACACCACCTTCCTTCTCACCAGCAGAGCTGTCTTTGGGCAGAACATCAGCTCCAGCCCTCCTGCCCTGGCTCAGGGGGGTGTTCAGGCCCCTTGGAGCAGCCCCCTGAGATTCCAGGTGTCCCTGGTGGTCTGGGTGCAGTCCCAGAGCCAGCACAGGAACGTGGGGACAGTGGCTCATTTGTGCCACACTCAGGCTGTGCTTTTTCTTGTCCCAGTGTTTAAGTGGCCAGGGGACATTGGCTGCCCAGTGGTGCAAAACTGTGTGGTTTTCACACCCAGGGAAAGCTGAAATGTCTCCTGGAGCTGGGAACAGAAACAATACTCTCCCCTGATTTAGTATTTCTGCCTCACACAGGTATTAACAGCTCTTTGGGAGCTGCTTTATCTCTCTAACCTTTTGCCCTGCACAGGAGAGTCAAAAGAAGATTTTGCTCCAGCCTGGAAGCATCTGCTTTTCGGACAATAAGGACAGAATAATAACATTATGTACTGTACAATAGACCATGATTTTGAAAGCCTTTTACATGAAAGAGCTGGAATAAAGCATGGAATTAGCATGTAGCCTTCCAGGTGCAAGACATCCTTTTGTCTGCTCCAAGTAATTCACTCAGCAATGTTGTGATTCGCACAAAGGAGAGGAAAAATGGCTAAAATTCAGCTAGAAGGTTTCAGTGGCATTGCCTGACTGGGACTCTTGCATGTGACAGCTCTGAGGAGCTCCTGCCCCTCCATCTCATAGGTGCAAGTCCAAGGCAATCTTGCTGATGCTGCTTTGAACCCCCAGTGAAATAATGATGGTGTCACTTCCAGAGATCCAGCGGAAACAACAGCAAATATTGCTCATTCCTCCCTGGGTTCTGCACATGGTGAAGGAGCAGGGAATTCACAGCTGTGGCAAGAGGGCTGGGCCACTTGGGTCTTTTGTTTAGGGTTTAATTCACCATTCCTCCTCCTCCTCCCTGCTGGAATGAGCCCCCAGAAGGCACAGCCCTGGAGCACAGCGAGGTGCTGCTCCCCTGGGCTGCTCTGTGACCCACCCAGGGAATGCTTTGGGAAGGGACCTTTTAAAGGCCATTTATTCCAACCCCCTGCAGTGAGCAGGGACATTTTCAACTGCACCAGGTTGATCAGAGCCCCATCTGCTCGACCTCGAGTGCCTCCAGGGGTGTCCAGTTGGGTTTTGTAGACTCACAGAAGCACAGACTGGTTTGGGTTGGGACCTTGGGGGCTCCTGGTGCCTCCTGCGAGGCTGAGCTGTAAACAGAGCCACGATGCCTCTGAAGCAAGAGAATCTGCAAACAGGCTGTCAAATGACAGCCCTGAACAGTAAATCAGCCGTGGCTGGGGAAGTACAGAGCCTATTTCATGCTAGGATTCTTTTACATTAAATATACTTATTTTCTGCCTTGTTTGGAGCTGGGCAGTTCCCCAGCTGGGTATTCAACTGTGAGATCTGGCATGGTTTCACACTACTGTTTTCTTTTTCCCTGGCATAATTCATTTGGTAATGTTTTCATGGATGCTCTAGAAATTCTGCTGCAATTCCATCCCTCAGCCAAGCTGTGAGGGATGAGGGCTGGAGATGCCTATCAGCTCGAGCAGCAGCAGCTTATCTCCAGCACTTGGATTCACTTTGATTTTTAGTAACACTGTGGTCAGCAGTTGCTTAGTGGAGATTTTCCAGGTAAAGTTGCCTTTTTTGATATTGTTCTGGTTTATAAATTCATATTTCTTACTGAGTTTTGTGTGATGAAAGGACTGAGATATATCTAAAATTGTCCTCTGAGGAGATGCAAGTTCTGCTGCTTCTGTAATGTGAGAATTAGAAGGAGAGGAGGGTTATTCCCTGATGAATTTCCCAGGGTAGCCTGGACCAACATCACCAAAGCCAAACAAAGGGATAAGGTGAACTGGGAGTTGGTTGTAGGTTGTTCATTCCTCCAGTTGTACAGGAGAGGTGACCTGGGAGCAACTGGTGGCAGGAATATTCCTGTCAACAACAGCAGGTACTGCCCAAGGGAACAGGAACGTTTGTGAGGACTCAGGAATCGACTAAGCAGGTTATTTAATATGCAAAGGGTGGAGAACACTTAATGTATGAACACACTGGTTCCATCTATTCCTCCTGGCTTGGATCAGCTCCTCAGCCTGTAGGCAGTTAAAACAGATGGGCTGAATTTGGGTAACATTCAGACCTTGAGTCGAAGCTAAAAATGGAATTTCATTGGCAAGGAAAGTAGGTCAGAAAGCTAAAGCCCCTGGTCCTAAAATGATGAAAGGCTTCTAATCAAGTGTTCCCCATTACCATTCATTAAAGGGAGTAGGGGATGAAATTATTACAGACCTTTGAAAAAGGGATTACAATGGGAGTATAAGAATGCTCCTCCCTGCAAGGAGACCTGTGCCCCCTGTTTTGGTGGGAGATGGGCTGACCATGGGTGATGATTCCCCAGGTCCTGCAGGCTGGACTGGAGCCACGGCAGGATGGGAATGGTTTCCTTCATGGGGACAGAACAACTTTATCTCGTGCTTCAGTCTCGTGCTTCTCAGGCTCAGAAGAGCCTCTGCATATCCTCAGTTAATGCCTCCTCCTAATCCCCCTCTCCACTCTGCCTCTGTCATCCCTGACTCAGGTTCTGGGATTTTGGTGCCTCTGCAGATTGGGACTTGCACAAAGCTGAGGCTCTGTCAATGCTTTCTTTGCTCTCTTTTCAAGTGTGTGCCAGCTGCTGAAGCCTTTCTTTGCTGTGGCTGACAGGAATTATTCAGAGCACGTGGGGAGCCTGTCCCAGCTCACCCAGTGGTCCCAGTCCAGCTCATTGTTTCAGCTCTCAATCAGCAGCACGTCCCTAATTCCTGTTCTCCGTGGGGATGGGGATGTGCAAAACCAAAGGTGCTTTTGGGAAGTGCCAAGGTGGGTGTTTCTCCTCTGCATTTGATTCACCCCAGCTGCTGCTCTGGCATCGCTCCCCTCCCTTCCCCTCCAAATGCTGCTGGAAATTCCCTCCTGAGTGGGGAATTGCTGCATTTCAGCCTTGCCACAAGCACATTTCCAGAGAGGGTCAGAGATGTCCTGCTTGCTCTCCCTCAGTGCTGGGTGTTGCCCACCTGCCCTGATCCTCAGCCATCGCTGTCACCAGGGCAGGGGACAAAGGTGGGGACTGAAATCTGGAATATCCCACCCCTGTATGGCTCAGGAGTGTTTGCAGGGCAATTCTTATCACAAATAGCATTTTACTGTGTCGTACCCATCTCAGTGAAGGAAAACAGATGTTGTCCTTTTTGATGATAGCTCAGGTTTCTCCATGAAACTTGGTAAAGCACTGGATGTTTTTTAACAGGGAAAAAAAGGGAATTCTAAACTGTTGATTTAACAGTTATTCAGAGAAAAAGTGGAGTTTACTTCAAAGTAGAATCAATATGAGAAAAGCTGAATTTCACTTTGGAGAAAATACCTCCAGTCATAAAAGGCAGTTAAGTGT
>JACBWW010000063.1:432192-479120 GCA_020086605.1 Lanius collurio | reverse complement strand
TGGGATGGGATGGGATGGGATGGGATCGATGGGATGGGGTGGGATGGGATGGGATGGGATGGGGAGCAGGGTGGCTCTGGGGACACCACTGGTACATTCTGGGCTCCCTGTAGGTCTGGGATGTGTTTGCAGTCTGGGAAGCCAAGGCTGAGCACGTTGGTTTCTCTCTCTGTTTCTCCACATCCCACCTTGAGCTGTGGCAGAAGGACTCCCCTGTCCATCCCCACCATCCACACCCCCAGCAGCAGAACAGGTACTTGAGAGCAGAGAAGATGAAACATTTCATTATTTATTTCCCTGTAGTGATCTCTGTACACTCAAGTGAGAAGATTTGATTACATTTACATTAGCATGTTAATAATTCATCACATTATCCAGACTCTTAAATCCAGATGCATAAGTTGTTAGCAGTAAAAATACCCTTCATCTCTATTTATTTCTGGACATGTTTTTAACATTTTTATTTTTCTCACTGCTTTGGGATTGCTCAGAACTCTTGTCACTGTCTCCCAAGTATCTGCAGTGTAAGGATGGGCTCTGTGGCATTTTAAAACAAAGTTTGCATTTATTGTCTATTTAGAAGGTGTCTCTGCTGTCTCAGGGAGTGGGATGAGATGAGCTTTAAGGGCCCTTCCAACCCAAACCACTGTATGATTCTAGATGTAATCTTGTATATATTCATACAGACACAAATATGGATCTATATATGTATGTACATTGCTTAGGCATCTTTAGACACTTGCAAATTTAGATTTCATTCAGTCAAAAAGCTGCACAGAATGGAAATGAGAGGCTGTGAGCTAAATGATGTCACTGGTTTTGGGATCACAGTGAACACAGGGACTCACAAAATAGGAAATTTTTGAGAAGATCTAGCAAGATCATACTGGATAACCTCAGATTTGATTTGAAAAAGGAAGATTAACATCCCGATCACAAGGAATAATTGTTACAATATTTCACATTGCACTGAAGCTTATTGCTGAAATCCTCTGTTTGACACTGGTGAATATTCTGCTATTTTATCATTTGCTGACTTGCAAAGGAAATGGAGAACTCTGTCAGGAATTAAAAGTAGCAGTGCTTTTCATTTAAAATAAATAATAAATAACAGTAGATGTTTCTCAGGCTACCTGGGCTCTGCTGTAATGACATTTTCCTGGTGCCTTTGGAGCCCAGTGGAGAAGGACCTGCCACAGGTTATTACCCAGCACGTCACAGAAACATCACTGCTTTCCCTCTAAACGTTCTAACCTTCCTCGTGATTGAGATTTATCTGCTGCTTGATAAAAAATGTCCCAAATTCTACAGCAAAAGAGGAAAAGTGTGTTAAATTTAAGGAAGTTGCTGACAAAGTGGGTCATTAATAACGCTGTGAGGCCTTTGTGCAGAGGTTCTTGGGATAAATTGTCACTCACGAGTTCGTAATTTCCTGGGTTTTGTCATTTCAAAGCAAATTCTGAACCTGGGTGATTTTGTTTATGAAACATTCAGTTGAGTTTAATTGTCTGCTTTTCTTTCATAAATCTGATCTGATAATGGAAGGTTTAGAGGCAAATTCATTTTGTTGCAATAGATTTTCCTCTCTCTTTTCCCATTGTATCTTGGATGCAGCGGGAGGTGTGGGGACCTGAGAAGGGAATGTTCCACTCTGGCTCTGGCCCGGGGGAAGTTCCTGAACAGAAAAAGCCCCCAGGCACTCTCCAAGCCCATCTCTAATTGTCACAACTGCCCCAATTAAGAGCAGCTCGTCTCACACAGGCAGGTGCTGTTTGTGTACCCAGCTCCCTCCCAAAATTATTTCAAGCTGTTCTTTTCTATGCACACTGGCTTCCTATGAAATTCCTGTAAAATATAGAACATTCTCCTGTTAGCCATGGGTGCTACTCTGAATATCAGCACTGGCACTGTTGGAAAGGTGGCACAGAGCAACCCCCTGGTGTCCAGAGTCCCTGTGGGCACTGATCTCTCATGGTGCCATTGCTGCCCCCTCCAGCAGAAACCCAGAGCTGGGGGCTGACAACACGTGCAAAAAATGTGTCTCTCTCTTGACAGAATTGATTGAAAATAGCCTTTCTTTCTCAGCCATGATAATGGGATTTTTTTGTTTGTTTTTCCATATTGTCTCGATAAGGACACAGTGAGTTTGTAATGGAAAAGTTATTTGGGAAAATAAACGAGGTTGCTAATCTTTTCCTTTTTCCTTCAGTAGATGTGCTCCCACATCAATGCATAAGTAACTTAATTTAACACCTGTTTCCTTTGAACAATTATTTTAGTTTTCTCCTCATTTTAATCCCCCTTGGATAGTGATTCTCATTTCTGGGAGCTGCCAGGCCTCAGAGAAATCTGGTGCTCCAAAGTATGCTTGGGATGCTGGAGCTTCTGGTTATTGTCCTTCCCCACCTCATCCCTGTCTGCCTCTGGCTGTTTCTGCACAAGCCTTAGCAGCCTCCAAACCTTTGCAACAGTGTGTTCATGCTATTTGCATGGCTGTAATTCCAATTATCTTGAGGCTATTTTCCTCCAAGTAGGTTTGTTAGCAAGTGCTCAGTCCTACTGCAGGAAATGGCTCTCTTAATACCTGGAGTGTGTCTCAAAAATTGTCCTGACATCAGATGTCTTTCAATTACAACTCTTAATCTTTATAATAACAGTTCATTTTCTTAATTAGAAAATGATAACCACAGTGCTCTAATGAGAATGGCAGTGCTCTGAAATGGCTCAGTGTTTCAGACCCTGAAGAAAGGCGAGGAGGCTGCACCTGCCCAGTCTGTCCCAGCTGCAGTGACCAGCCTGGCTCTGCTTCACTGGTGCCCTTCTGATGGAGCCTGTGATGCCAAGGGGACAACCAGGAAGGAATTATGGGCCAGAGCTGGTCTGTGTGGAAGCTGAAGAGCTGTTCCCACTCTTGGAGTGCTGAGGGTTACCTGGCAGGGAGCACTGGGGCCATGCTCACCTCAGTCCAACCCTGTTATTGCCTAAAGTGGAAAGTTTTCCTGTCCCAGAGCCCCAGACCCTCCAGGCAGGTGTAGGAAAAGGGAAACCGGCTCATGTGGGGCTCTGTGCTTCCCTTCCCCTTTCCTCAGTGAAACTCCTGGAGCCAGTGGAGGTATTTTCATTTTGTCCCGTGGTGTGGCAGGACCAGGAGGAGCCCTGAGGTTCTGTGAAAAGGGAGGGGCTGAGAAGTGCAGGAGTGTCCAGGTGTGTTCTCCATGGGGTGAGCCCTGAACACTCTGCCAGTCAGCCCCTCCTGCCTTCTCTCCCAGGGAGAAAAGCAATGGCAAAGTCCCTGCTCCTTCCATTTCCACAGCTGGGGATTTTCTTTTCAGCTCTTTCCCAAGATGTGATGTTATAAATCCCACCTTCTGCTTTTTCAAATAAATCCCATTTTTACCTCTAAGGAAAGCCATTTGAAATGCACTTAGCAACAGTCAGAGTCTATTTTTAGCTTCTATCAGGGTGTAATGTACAAAATGTAATAATCTCATGCTTGAAGCTTTTTCCCTCCTTCCCAGAGATGTGAAATTGCTGGCATTGAAGGAGAGTGGGAGCAGCTCTGCTCCTGAGCTTTGCCCAGTCTCTGGTTCCACATCTCACGCTGTCCCTGATCACCTTTGGCACTCTGGTTATTTCTGGGCAGGCACAGCCAGGGGGAATGTGCTGAACAAGGCAAACCAAGTGTGAGTTTTTAGATCCCTCCCTGCCAACAAGCTCCATGGTCAAGGATGTTTGTAGGACAGGGAGGCAAAGAGAGGCTGGAAAGAGAATGAATAAACACCTCTGTGACTTCAGGAAAGGTGGAGGACAGTCTCTCCTCACCCAGTGGACCTGGAAAACTGAGCTGCAGGTGTTAACCTTGCTCCTAAAATACACTTTCCATTCTCTACAAATGCACTGCCCTCCCTTGGATCCTGGAAATTGGGCCCTTGCTGGAGCTGTCAGGTCTGTGGAGCTCTCATCGTGTGTGGGGGAGATGTGTCTTCCATCAATCTGTCTGTGCTCGCTGAAGCAAAGCAGGAAGGATGATCTGAGGGCTGCAGAACTGGGTTGGGACACCGGTGTTCCCAAATTACTGCTGTGAAATTCTGGGTGAGACCTTGGCCAAGTTGTTAACCTTCCTGTGATTTAGTTCATCACTTTCAGCTTGTATTTCCATCCCTTTTTCCAACTCTCTGACAAGGCTGTAATAAAGACAAAGTCTGGATCCCTGGAAGTTCCCAAGGCCAGGCTGGACAGGGCTTGGAGCCTCCTGGGACAGTGGGAGGTGTCCTTGCCCATGGCAGGGGGTGGGATGGGTTGGGCTTTGAGGCCCCTTCCAACCCATCCTAGGATTCTATAATTCAGTGATCCTGGAAAGAGGAGAAGCCTTCTGAGGTCAAGCAGAGGAGCACAGGGGGAGGGTTCTGTGCCCTGTGTTTCTGGGCTCTTTGTTCACTGGAGTTTTGAATGGCAGAAGTGATGGGGCTCCCATCGCTCCCTTCCGGAGATCGAGTGACCTCCTGTGCCAGATCAGAAATAGATTTTAAATAATTCATTGAATAAAGTCTAGGATTTTTGTAAATGTCTGTCTGATTCTCCTTTCTCTTTATTATTCCTGGCTTTCCTACCAGCCCATAGAGCACAGAGCCTCATCCCTCTTGTCATCACATCTACACTGCCTCCTTCCACTCACAGATCGTTCCATTGCTTTCAACATTGGTTGAATTTTTCCTTTTTTCTCTTGAATGAGGGAATTATTTTGCTTAATAATACAGCTTTGATTTCCCTATTGGAGTGTGCTTTGCTCTGATGGGAGAGGACACAGCCATCAACTTCCTCAGTGTGGGATCACCTCCCATCAGAAGGCAGCGTGTTAAAGCAGATTGCAGGGTCCTGTAAACACCCCGGATCAGCCCTGCTCTCATTGGGATCCTTGCAATCATGCTGAGTGGAATTCAGCCTGTGCAGCTTAAAGATGTGCACGTCTAATCCTGGGCATTTGAGAGAATAAAAGCCTGCCTGGGGCTCCAGGGCTCCTGGCCTCAGCAGGCATGGAGATGCAGGGCAGCAAATAAGGCAGAGTTCTGAAACTCTGGATGGGAGCAAAACAGAGGGAATTGGTTAATTTTCCTGAGTTCCAAGCACTCTTGCTTACTCCTCATACCCAAAAGGGATGGGTTTGTTTATGATGTTTTTAGCTGCTGGCTGGAACAGAACACAGTATACATTTCCTTGCAAAGACACATCCCTATCTTATTTGATGGTCTGAAATTAAATCAGGAGGAATGTTATTTAATCAGGGAGAAAGGAAAGAAAGAAGGAATAAACAGGCATCTGATAAATTCCTGGTTCTCACTGTGTGACACGGGAGGTCCCTGGGAAGTTGCTTGAAGAGCATCAGGTTTGTGTTCCCTCCCTGCCTGGCACAGGCCTGAACACCAGAGACACAACTCCAGACTGGCTCCACATGTGCCCTCCTGCCTCAGGGAGATGCAGAACTGGAACTCTTTCTGTCTTTTTTTAAAAAACTGCTACAAAGTTGAAGTGGTTTTATTTCCATCACAGCTCTCCTGACTGTCTCACTAGTGGGGAAGTGAGGCCAGATTTATTCCAGCCTAAGCAGGAGTAAAATGTACCTTCCTTCATCCCCAAAACTCTGTGTGAGTTCCAGTTTTCTCCCCTGGGTGAACAGTTACTCTGGGATGCTGTGGTGAATTTGTGGGCCATCAGTTCCTACCTTTTCCCTTTATTGTAGATATTTAACCCAAAGAGGTTTGTGCTTGATAAATAATGAAGTCCCGGTGGTGGTACTGCCACAATGTTTCTTGTTCTGTGGCTTCAACAGACTTGGTTTTTCTTTTGACAATTATATTCCTTTTGTAATATAACCCCACAGGTTTTGTATGGATTACAGAGTCCTGGTGGGTGTGTGTACACAGGGCAGAGAGAAGCTGGAGTCAAACCCAGAGCCCTTTAAGTAACAAAACAAAACCAGAAACACAGAAGTAGAATTGCACTGGAGCTCATTTAAGCCTCCCTGAAATTTCCACTGTGCAAGTGTTTGAGTGTTGTAGTTACTGTGGCACATCTCATTTTCCTTTATTCCCTGGTGGATGTTTCCCTGAGAATTTGGTACAGATGCTGAACAATAAAGCCTGTTGCAAATTGCTTTCCAACTGCTAGGTAATTACAGCAGATTTTATGCTAAATGTAAAGAATGTACTGCTATTTTTTAATAAAGGGAACATATTTTCTTATCTGATGCCCTAATGCAGTCTCATTTGTCTCACTTTCCAGCTGAAGGGTGACTTCCATTCGTTCACACCCAGCCAGAGCTGCTGGCATGGCTGCCTTCCCATATTCCTCCCTAGAACCTGCCTGTTCCAATGATCATCTGGAAGTTCAGACCCTGTGTGTATTCAGTAAGTAACTTTAAATATTTAATATGACTACCCAGAAGCCAGGGAGCATGTTTCTATCTGTACTTGTTACCAAATCAGACAGAATATTCAGTTCCTGCAGGCTCCAAGGATTAGCTCCACATTTTGTCACATTTGTCAGTGTTTACTAACGACCAATGACATTATCATCTCTCATACACCAGGCTGAGTAAACATGAAGCTCCTTTTCTTGGAGGGAGTTTTCTCTCTCTGCCTCTGTACACCACTGAGCATCTCGAGCTGCAGGAGTGTCATTGATTGCACTGCAAAGCAGATGTGTGGCATGGGTGGTACTGATTTTGTGGGGAGAGAGCACCAGCAGAGTGGGGTTTGGGGGAGCCTGCTCCTCTAAACACTGAGAATTTCAATCTGCTGATACACTGATTGCCTCGAGAGCAGTGGGACAGGCTTGCTCAAGGAGCTGTTACTGAGCCAGGGAAAGCAGCATTGCTGCTCTGCTCAGAGTTATTTGGTAAAGTCAGGGCTTCGTGCTCAGCCCTGGGCTCTTGGAAGGCACCTGAGTGTTCTGCTGGGCTGGAAGTGGTGACGTGGGCTCTTTGTCCTGGGGTTTCATGGTGGGACTCAGTCAGAGGCTGGGCTGGATGAGCTTGGAGGGCTCTCCCAACCTTTCTGTGGTTCCTTTCTATGACTCTGAGACTTGCTGTGAGGAGGAGGAAGCAGCTCCAGTTCCCCAGGAGCTGCTGCAGGGGTGGTGGAGTTTCCCCTGCTCCCATCTCAGGGTGGGCTCACTCTGCCCATGGCTTGGCCTCTGCAGGGTGAGTGACAAAGGGCTGGGGCTGTTTCCATCTGCACGTGCAGATCTGTACCTGGAGCTGCTGTAAATGTGCACTGAAATGTATTTTAAAAATGTGTTGATCATCAGAATCTGAAAATTGATGTGAGCCCACACGGGGAGCAAGAGCACGAGAGGGGATGGGAGTAACATGTTGGTTAAAGACAGCATTAGAGAGGGTGAAGTTACTGCATTTTAGGCCCTGAACTGATGGGAAAGAAAGGGATACAAAATCAACCCCAACACCCAGGAATCTGCATTTCTAAACTGCATGGCAATCAAGAAATCCTAATGGAAAGATATTTCTGTGCAATTCCTTTGACATGGGTGTGATAGTGGTGAAAAGCTGTGGGACGTTCCCTGATTTGCCCAGTACTTCCTGATGGTGTTTTCAGTCACCTGCTGCAAGTACCTTTCCAGTGGCTTCCTGTCAAGAAGTGGGATGGTGTTTGGGATTTGTTTAAGAGCTGTTTGGCTGCTCTTAGGAGGAGCTGTGTGCTGGTGGAACACAGAGCAGCAGCAGCCCTTGGTGCCAGAATCTGCAGTAAAAGCCTGTGCCGGGGGAAAATTGCTCTCAGGCTCTTGTGGATATTGTAGTGAGGTTTAAAATGAATCTCTGCTGTTGCTGTTTATGACCTTCTTTATCTATTTCCATTAACTTTTATGTGGTTGATTGATGGGAATGCAGGAACAAAGAGGTGCAAACCCCGCAGTGTGATTAGCACAGAGGTTTCAAGCTCCTGTTAATCTGCCACTCAGACAGAGCAGACCAAGTCACTCGTCAGGGAGGGAACTTCTCCCGGGAGGTCCCTGTTCCTCTGTCAGCAGAGCCTGGGAATGCCATCGGCATCTGCTGCTGTGACAAGTGGCTCTGGGGGGCAGAGGCCTGACCTGCTCCCCTGCCTGGTGCTGGCAGAGGTGGCAGCTGAGATTAAACACAAACAGGAGAGATGAAATCAGGTGCCATGAAGTAGGGGGAGAGGAGGGAGAGGGTCCTGCCCTGCCACCAGGTGACTTTACACACAAAGCAAATCC
Source organism: Lanius collurio (assembly GCA_020086605.1). Lineage (NCBI taxonomy): Eukaryota > Metazoa > Chordata > Aves > Passeriformes > Laniidae > Lanius > Lanius collurio. The sequence goes on along the minus strand of JACBWW010000063.1, from coordinate 470,870 downwards.
CCATGTGGCTCAGGAGACAACAGAAACCCCATCCAGATCCATTCTGACTTCCAACAGCACTGCTAAGTGGTTGAAATGTGCAATTTAACATATGGCTAATAAACTACTAATTAAAACAAATAGGAAACAGTCAACTAATCAAATCTCCTTGTTGCCATATGGCAAAATTCCCTGACAGGCTCCGAGAGAGGAGTCACCCAGTTCGGGGTATCAGCAAGGACCCAGTGACTCAGCAGGGGATTAGGGGGAAGCAGGGATTTGGGGATGATTATTCATTATCTGTCAAGCACAAGAATCTCATCTCTCTTACTTTGGCTGCTGTGAGGCTTTTTTTCCTTCTTTCCCAGTCCTCCCTCATGTCACTGGCAGGGTGGAGCTGGCCGGTGCCCAGTCCCAGTTCCCAGCCCCAGCACCCCCTTGGCAGTGGGAGAAGGGTGGGGGCAGCAGATAAAGCTGATATGACACCCTGAAGTGGCAGCTGAGATGTTCTCCTTGAGTGCAGCACCAGGCTGGATGGGGCTGGAGCAGCCTGGCACAGTGGGAGGTGTCCCTGCCCAGGACAGGGGTGGCACTGGATGAGCTTTCAGGTCCCTTCCAACCCAAACCATTCTGTGGTTCCATGAAATCCGTCAGGGGCATGCAGGGGGATGCCCAGAGCTGTTCCCTCGCAGGTGTCCCTGCCAGACTCAGAGCAGAGGATGCCACCAGGGGAGAGCCCTGCAGCACTTCACAGATGAGGATCTGCCTGCTCCATGTTTTGGCTGAGAGATGCTCTGTGCTAATGCTTGTGGCAGCACAGCAGCTGGGTGGAGGATAATTGAAAAGCAGGAAAAAGGCCTTGGAATGATTCAGCAAGAATTAGCTCTGCTCCACACACAGTCTGGATACCACGTATGGCTGAGGGAGGGAGAGAGCAGCTGCAGGGCTGAGGGGTATTTCAGACTCTGCCACACCACACCTGTGCCATTTCTTTGTAGACCACTGACAGCAGGGTGAGTTACTGTGGTGGCATTTTATAAATGCCATTGTCTTTTTGGGATAAAGAACAGCATTTAATGGCACTGGGGAAGCAGAGGGGCAGGCACTGATCTCTGCTCCCTGTGCCCACAGCACCCCAGGGAATGGGCACAGCCCCGAGGCTGCCAGAGCTCCAGAAGCATTTGGGCAACGCTCCCAGGGATGCACAGGGTGGGATTTTGGGGTGTCTGGGCAGGGCCAGGGGATGATCTCTGGGGGTCCTTCCCAGCTCAGGACATTCTGTTTCACATATGGAAATGGTGATGGACTGTCCTACAGGGAGAGAGGGTTGGTTAATTAGGCTGCATCTTAGTCAATGATAGGAATTAAGAGCAAAACAGAATGTTTGCCCTCTCTCTTTTATTAACTTAGTCCAGCAGCAGCTGGATGACTCACAACCTTCACTGAGGCACAGAGACCCCGTGGTCACGTAGGCTCCGAGCTGGAGAGCCTTGAGCTCACACAGTCACACCCCTGCTTTGGCACTCAGGCTCATTTTCTGCATATTTGTACCCCAAAAATTTAATTTGAAACCATTAGCAACAGATGAGCTTTACATTGGTGTGATAAGAGACAACAGAGATAGTAAATCCTCCCATGAGTCAGGAAAACTGTGTCCCCTTTCTAAATTTATGTGTTCCTATGGAGGGGATCTTTTATTCTCCCTTGAACAGGACTTTATGGTTCTTAAATGGAATCATCGCTTATAAAGAAGCTGTAACTGGATTTTTTCAGACCTTTTGCCCTTGTCTTGGTTCAGCTCTAAGTCATGTCCCAGGGAATAAGAATGCAATGTAAAACTCGCTGTTAGCAGAGCACAGCCCTGAGGTGTGGGAAGGGCATGTGAGGTCAAAGGGGCTAAAAACGTGGATGGTGGGAAGAATTCTGCACCTCATTAAGGAGTTTTATTTGGCTTCATTTTGCAGACAGCCAGTAAGAGATAAAGCTTGATATTCTTCCTAAAGTGACAGAATTATAACAAAATGAAACAAAAGTGACTTTACTGCCACAGGGAAGTGCTGGGCTGGATCCATCAAGGCCCTCAGTGTCCCAGTCATCCTCCAGGAAAGCACTTAAGTGCCTCCTTTACTGTAAGCACTGCTTAAATCAGCACTGATTGGCTTTGCTTCATGAGGAGCAGAGTCCAGGACAGTTCAGGAGTCAGACAGTGGGCCCTTATTTTTCATTTGCACAGCGAGGCCCTTCCACTTCTAAATCCTCTCCTCCTGGGCTGGAAGGCTTTTGGAGCAGAGAATATCTCTGGGAAACTCTGGGAAAGATCCCTAGAAGCCTTGTATGGAGAAAAGAAGTCACTTGAGTCACCCAAAACATAATGATGGTGAAAAGTGGGGCTGAACTCAGTAGAAAATCTGACTGATATTCAAAAGTCAGCAGAGGAATCATGAGCTCATTCTCATTATGACATACCTGCAGTGCGTGGGTGTTTGGCCTCTTGCTGCCAACCCCAGGGCAATCACAATTTCCCTTCTGGCCCTAAAAGCTGTTAATGAATTTCTGATCTCCCATGGCCACCTTCTGTTTATTTACTGGTGCATTCTGCCTTGCTTCTCCCACGGAGCATTTGGGTGCCCAGGCTTTGGAAAGACATCCAAAATGAATAACTTGCTCTTATATCCAGCTATAAATACCAGTGCTGGGCTGTGAGGGATGGGTTTGAGAGGAAAGGGACCTCTCCACATTGGTTGGGTGCTCAGGTGTAGGAGAACATTGTGCAATCACATAGACATAGATAGAGATAAATATCACACACGGTTTCCTCCAATGAATGTGAAGCCAGGGAAAGGTAATTTAGTTACATTAAATAAGTCTTATTCCCCAGGAATGGATTTTCTGTGGCTGGACCTTGAGCTTTCACTGGCATCCAAACCTTCACTGCTGTCTCTTCTTCCCAAGCTCAACCAGAAGCCAAATGCTTAAATCTACACCATATGGTCCCTTTTAGATTTTACTTCTGGTCCCCAGTGTTTCCCTCCTAGGTGGCCCAGACAAGCATGGAGATGACAGGATGCTGTGGAGCAGGGCTGTGTTCCCAAAGGAGCTGCAGGAGATTTAATTTTCCTCCCAAGGGTGTCTTGGCCCTCAGAGTGATGAGACAGGTCATTTTTCACTTAGAGCAGGGCTACACCAGACCTGCCACCTGGAACACCTTGGATGCACAGGAATTTCTGCCTCCCATCATTTACAAGACCCCACTGCTGAAAAGGGCTGTGCCTTCATTGCCTGGACAGGCTGTGCATCCCCATCCCTGGGGGTGTCCAAGGCCAGCTTGGACAGGGCTTGGAGCACCCTGGGACAGTGGAAGATGTCCCTGTTGGTGTCAGAACCATCACAATCCCCTGTGAGTGAGAAGGATCTGGCTCTTTGTTCCCTTTCCCTGCACAGGCTCCTTTAGGAGGGGCCTGGGCAGGGCTTGGCAGTGCAGTCCTTCTGCAGCTCAGCCCCATCAGACGAGTTGGCTGGGGGTGAAACCACGGTGGGGAACGTGCAGACATGGCCACAGGGCTCCAGACTCATCTGGTGTTCTTTTGCAAGCACCACCGAGCTCCGAGGCTTGAAGGGAAGATTTGAAGAATGACAATGAGGTCATTTCCACAGATATTCACAGACTGCTCGTCAATGTTTGATGAGCAGCATGGGCCTCTTGGTGGAAAATGACTACAGAGTTTTATAGGGTTTTTTAGTTTGCTTTGATTTTTATTTCTTCCAGACTCATAAGTGTTTGGAGAGCTGACTCTGGCCTGCTGAAAGCCTCCACATGAGCAGGGCTGTGTGAGACAGGTCTGTCCTTGCCTTGCTGCTTCTGACCTGTCTGAAGCGCTGAGTGATCACACCAAGCCCTCCCAGGGGTGCTGCAAATGTTCAGCAAAGTGATCAGATGCCTTTAGTACCTCCATGCAGAGTTCATCTCGTGCCTTCTCCATGATTCAGTACAAATATCCTGGCATCAAATATTTATGGAACACAAATGAAGATTTAGGCCCTCCAACCCTGGGCTGCAAACTCTGGGTTTATGGCATTGGGGAGAGTTCTGTGGGGCTGGAATCTGCTCCTGTGAGGCAGCCAGGGCTCCTGGAGCCAGGCAGTCCTGGCCCTGCTCCCTCCTCTTGCCTTTCCCTCAGTGCTACCCCGGGGCAAAATGATTTATTTGACATTTTCAGAAAAAACCTGCTCGGTTCCTGCTGGGCCCACGAGTGGCTGTGCCCAAAGCAGGGGCCGCTGCCCCGAGTTCTGTCCCTCCTTCCCTTGTCCAAAGCCTCTCTCCAGCTCTCCTGGAGCCCCTTTAGGCACCGTGGTCTCCCTGGAGCATGTTCTTCTCCAGGCTGGACACCCCCAGCCCACCTGCCAAGCCCAGGCTGGGGTGGGCCAGCAGAAAATGCTCTGTTCTCCAGCTGGGGCAAGCTCTGCTCCCTGTCATTTGCAGTTCTCCAGGTTTCTTTCATTCCACCTGGATTTTATTCCGGTTGGCAAACACCAATTCCTCACAAAGTGCCATTCATTGCAGGGTCTTAACCTGATCCCTGCTGGGTTCCAAATTGACAGAACTCTACCTGGCTATTAGTGAGATACATAATCCACAGCTAAATATAGAAGTGACAAAGCTCTCCCTGAAACGGTGCCAGCGTGGGGATAAAATCAATGCCAGTCCTTGCACAGCTCCTTGACAGGCGTGTGCTGGGAGAGCCTCATCTGTGCCTGATCCCCCTCAGGAGGCACAGAGCCCTCAGTGCCCAGGGCAGGGCTGACCACTCCTTGGAAAAGCTCCCTCTGCCTCCCTGCAGGGCTCTCAGGTGTTATCCCACAGGAGTCACCGTACTGAGATTTGCAGTGTTGCAGCTGGCTTGGTATTTGCTCTTAAATTATATTGTTTCCTTGTGTACTCTTTAGTGAAGGTATTTGCTTCTCTCTGGAAAGGCACAGTATCCTTTTGGCATTTCAGAAAAGGTGGGCAGGATGAATTATTCATTTTAAAAGTGTGTGACATTATGATGGAGCTTCAGCAAAGTACATTTAAACATTACAAAATAGGATGAATCAGTTTAAACTCATCTGAGCTTATCATATATCAGATAAAATGACTGATATAAAGGCTACAAAGGAAAAAAAAAGCTCTTCTCAAACAATTTCTAAATTAGGCTCCAAAACCACACCAAACATAAAAGAAGGTTTATTTTCAGAACTTTTAATGCCAAGAGGTTTAGGGAAAACTGATGAAAATACAGGGTTAAACCCCTCTTTGCTAAAAAGCAATGCAACTCTTGCAACTGTGCTGAGGTACATCCCTGGAGGTTGGAAAGGGACAGGTGGTGACAGACCAGTGGGGCTGGTGGAACACTGGGGACCTGAGAACACAAGTTCCTTGGGAGAACTCGTGTAAAGAAGAAAAGAAAAGGCTCAGGTCAAAGCCTGAAGGATTCATTGCTAAAAGGCAGCTGAAAGAATCTCATGGAGGTGCCTCAGGAGCCTCCTTGGGCTCGAGTCCACTCAGGCTCCTTTATGCTGAAGTGGTGCTTTGTTTTGTTCTGGAAACATAAATATGAGTATTTCTGTATCCCCCTGCAACACCTCTCAGGTGCAGCAAATAAGGATCCTTTACCCTCCAAATGGATGTGTAAAGTACAAAGCATCGGGAATAGGAAGCTTAGACTCAGAATTTAAACTCATTATTTTCATGAAAATGGTGCCCTTAAAAGTCAAATTCTGGGAGGAAATCCTCTCTATGCAGCCATTTAAGCAGAATTGTTGCTTATCTTCATGCTTTAAATATTGCTCTTTTGGTGATCCCTGTTGTGCTTCCTCCCAGGCCATCAGGCTGCCCCAGGGCTCTTCTGCTGCTCCCAGCTGGATGAGCACAGCACAGGTTTCCTTGGGAGGCTCCTGCCAGGCCTGGCTGGTGCTGTATCCCAATTCCTCCCCTTCTGGCACCTTTTTTTTTTTGCTTTGGCTTCCCTGAGGCTGAAATCTCCTGGCCCTTATGAAGCTGCTCCATCATCTCTGCCTCCCTGCCTGTTCCAGGTGAGGAAGAGCAGCTGGAGCCCTGAGCAGCTGCCCTGCCCTGCTCCTGCACACTGCCCTTCCTTTCTCCGTGCTGGTTTAGACTACCCAAATATTTATTCCTTGCCTACTTCTTTTCACTTTTCTAACAAACAAGATCCTTCTAGCTTAAAACTGTCCTTCAGATCCTTTCCCCTGCAACAGCTCCTGCAGGAATAACACAGATGCTGCACAAGCACTCAAACATGTGCTTTTGGTTTCCCAGACAATTAATGTTGCTGTTCTGCTCTACCAAAATCCCCTGGAAAACTCCCTTAAAGCTCCCTGATGATAGATGTAAATCCAACATCCAACTCCTTGGGATCATTAGGTTGGGGGGGGAGGTGAACCCTTATGAGCAGCCACTCCAAAAATCTGTCCAGTTCAGCATCCTGTCACTCCCAGTGACAAATGGAAATTGCTCCCAAAAAAGAGACCCTGAGCAAGTGGAAAACCTGTCAGCAGGGCTGTTTCTCTGTGAATTCAAAAGAATTATAACCTTTTCTAAATTCACGTTGCCTTATTTTGACAACAGCTCCTGGTTTTGACAAAAATGTTGGTTCTTCCAGCAAAGGCAGCAGAACTCCTGCTCCCAGGGAAGTGTTGTGGCACTGAGCCCCCAGGTTAATCCTGCAGGGATGCATTCATTGCTCTGTTTGTTGAATTTGTCACTTGGATTTGAATTCTCTCAGCCCCCCTCCCCTCTGGTGTCTTTAAGACCGATGGGAATTACACATTCCTCATCCCCTGCCCTTTCCCACTCATTCCAGATGCAATCTGAAGCACGCAGCAGTGCTGCAGCCCAGGCAGATCTGGGAGTGGGTAATTGCATTCTGCCAGGCTAAATGTCCCTGCAATTCCGATTGGATGCAGTGTTACTCATTAGGTGAGGTCCTAATCGCCTGTGCCGCGTTGCTGTGCAACAACTGCTGCAATTAATCCCCAGGGTCAGGAGACTCAGACACTCCTCCTGCATATTTGTAATTTGTAAAGCCGTAATGGGTCTTTTCCAAGGAATATTACTTAATATTTAACACCAGTAATACTAATGGACCCTGCATTTGCTCCAATTAAACACTTGGAAGGGTGGATTGTGTAAACTCTTCATTCAGCTGCTGGAGTGTGGCACTTTCTGAGAGACTTTGTACTTCGGGATGTGAGTAGAAAAGTAGGGTAATACGATTCCCAAGCAATTATGCATTGCATCCACATAGTGTAGCTGCTGAAAGCATTTATCATAATTAATGGAACCACACTGATTATCAAAGGATGTTTGGATAATGATTGATTTGTCACTTGTAAAGCTGTGCAGGACATCAGAGCACAAATTACACTGATTTACTGGAAGAGTTATAAGCTTTCAAGTGCAGCCATTCCTTAGGGGGAATCTGGGGCTCTGCTGCTCATTCCTTCCTCTCTGGGTCCCTCAGAATCATTTCGATGTGATAAAATAGAATTTGGAGAATTACTGCTGAGAGGAGGCTTGAATGAAGGGACAGAACTGCCAGGGATGCTCCACATCTTACAGGAAAACAAAGATCCTTCCTCCCTCTCACCAGAGGGAAAGAGAAACACGAATTGCACTTGGCTGCACTGAGAGCTCTGCAAGGCTTTGAAGCCCCTGGGCAGTTTCCCATTTTCACCTTCCATTATTGCCTTTCCTATTTTTAGTTGAATTTCCAGGTTTTCCCAAGCCAATTCTTTCCAGCCATTCAACATTTCTCCCATGTCAGAGGGAAGGATGGCTTTACATGGTGTTGCCATGGAAACACCTGCTGGATACGGGATGGAGATGGGTGAGAGAAGGAAGTGCTCAGGAGGCTGAAAAGCCAAAGTGCAGGACCCCCACCAGGATTCTTTCCTCAGCAGGGATCCCAGGTTTTTGTGGATTTATTTGCACAGTTCAGAACTTTTTTGTCAGATTTGGGGAATGTGGCACACTGCAGCCATGGGAAAAGGACAAATGTTATCCTTGGTAATTTCCTTGCCCCCTCCAAAGTCACTGTCTGATTTTTTTAATGGAAATCTGCTCCCAGCCCGCTCGACCCTTTCCCCTTTCCTTGGGCACTGCTGCTCTGTGCAGCCAGAGCAGGGCTCATTCCTTGGGGGTTGTCTTGGCAACATGGGATGGCCAGAGATGGCCAGAGCCACGTGCAGCAAATTCCTGGGGGGATCCTCTGCTCCCAGCCCAGTGCTGGGAGGTATTTTTGGGGGGGTGAGAATTAACATAAATTATCACAATGACTGCACAGGAGGATTATTTTTAATTTTGAGTGTGTGCATTTTACATTCCTGACCCCAAAAGCAATGCTCAGCTCCTCCACCTGACAGCCTGAGCCAGGGCTTTCTCGAGTCAACAAGACTCTGTTTCCCCAGTGAGCTTTGGCTCGAACTTTGCCATAAAAGCTTTTGGATCAAAGCACTCGTTGTGCAGAGAGTCAGACAGGTACAAAGAGCATCTGTTGTGTTGAGTCATTTGAGTTTGTGCCATGCCTCAGACCACTTGTGGATGAGCTCTCAGCTTTCTGCTGTGTACACACCACTTTAAACCAAGCTTAATGTCTGCCTCTCTAATTTTAAGCAGAGGGAAAATATTGCCTGAGTTTGTGCTTCAGCAGCAGGGGCTTCACCGAGGCTATGGCAGTGAGTGCAGGGAGCAGGGCAGAGCGTTTAAGGAGGATTTTAAGATGAGAAACTCACTATTCAGTGCTTCTGCAGCCCTTGCAGGACACCCAGATGGCAGTGAAGAGATCAAAAGCCACTGGATAACTGTGAGGGATATGTCCATGGGTGGTGGATGGCGAGTTCAGGGATCACTTCAAACAGCTGCAAGCCTTGGACGTTTGCAGACCTGCCTTTCTAAGCTCATGCCTGCGTGGTCCTTCATCATACCCAGAAATTTAAGGCTGCACTATTTGGGCAGAAGTGCTGACCTACTGTTAGACAGTGGCCAGAGCAGGAGGGACAAATGGGAGTCTCCCTGAGGATGGATCAGCTTCTCCCTGCCTGTGCTGCTGGGGGGAGCAGGGCTGGTTTGTGCAGCCAAAGCTGCCTTTTCCTGAAGATTTCTGCCTGGTTAACTGACCTGGCTAGCTCTGAAATGCAGTTATCCACAACAAATAAAATCCTTCTGGAAACTGGTTTTGAAAACTGACTCTGTCATTGCTACAAATCATGTGCTGGGTGTTCAGAGAAGTACTGCAAGGAGTACTGAGTGTTGGCTGACTTTTCCCTCTGTTTTTCTGGTCATCCTTCCCCCTGCTTTGGTCCCTTCTGCTGTTACATTTTCCCCATCACCAGCTTTGCCTCTCTGCTGGGAACCTGAGGTTATGTGTTCAGCTATAGGGCTCAATTTGCCTTTTGTGCCTCCTGCAAATCTGATTAAGTTGCATTGTATTAAATGGGAGAAACATGCAGTTAAGTCTCTGGTTTTCAAAATGCATTAGGCTTCTTTTCAAGTATGCAAAGTGTAAATGGATTTTGTGCTTTGGGAATGGAGCAGTGTGTTTACAATTTTGGTTAGATAAAAGGATGTTGAGATGGCCTTTAACATTGATTTCATGTTACATTTTTCTCGGCTTTAATATAGCCTTAGAGATTCTTTGAGTGTTTTGATTTACAGAATACATTGGAAAAATGAGTTTTATTTTATTTATCAGTCAGTAATGGGCTTTTCTTTCTGTTCTTCCCAAGTGCAGTTAGCCCTGAAATAGTAACCCAGGTAATCTCATTAGGTCAGGCTTTCTTCTCTCAGATTTTCTGATGTAGAATGGGTTGAAACACTGGGAAATGAACTTCTTGCACTGTTTTGTTATTTTTCTTGTGAGTCCAACTGAAACCAAACAATTGAGTGAGCCATGACAAGTATACATTAAACCTAAGCCTTTCTGAACCTGAAAATGAAATTTTCTGAGTAATGAAGATTTAAATATCAGGAGAACCTTTTTCTGGGTTGGTTGTGTCACTCTGGAGCAGAGCTGAGCAGTTCTCTCCCTCCCCAAGCTGCAGCAGCAGAGGCTGCTGGTGTTTATTCATCTGGCAGAGGCACTTGTAAGGTTATGTTTGTTATAAATAAACTGAAATTTGACAGTGAAAGTTGCCATGAAAGTATTCTGCATACCCACGGGACAATTTGTCCAGGGAAGCTGACAAAAATACTGGCAAAATGTTAAAGACTCTCCTGGGTGCATTGGCACGATCTGTGTGTTACTGGTCCTTTGAGGGAACTCCAGAGCCATGGGGTGGCTCCTGCAGGAAGGAAAGGGGGGCCACAAAAACAGGCCTGGAGTTTTGACTTTTTCAAGTGCCTTCATTATTGAAATCTAAATTTAATTCCAGTTATGATTACTTTGAGAGTGATGCTAAGTCCTATATTACCTGACCTACTTCAAAGATGTATGGAGAAATACAGGCACCAAATTGACCTTCCTTTTGCCTTTTTGCATCTCAGGTGTCACTGTAGGAAACTCGGCATTAATTTTTAACAGGAGAGAGGGAGAGATTGGGTCAGATGTGGAGCTTTGCAGGTAACAGGATGTGTGTTTGTACTGATCAGCAGAAGGAGATGCTGTGCCCAGGCTGGTGAATCTCCTGCTTGCTCTCTCTGCATGCTCATGGAGCTGCTATAGGTGATTAATTATTGGTTAATGCCCTTAACTCTGTAGAATCCCAGACTGGTTTGGGGTTGGTGGGACCTTAAAGCTCAGCTCATGCCACCCCTGCCATGTCCCAGGCTGCTCTGAGCCCCTCCAGCCTGGCCTTGGGCACTGCCAGGGATGCAGGGGCAGCCCCAGCTGCTCTGGGCACCCTGTGCCAGGGCCTGCCCACCCTCCCAGCCAAGAATTCCTTCCTAATCTCTGACTTAAATCTACAACAATGCAGTGTCTGCCCGGCCCGATGCTGCCTGACAAACGTGTCTGTTTTCTGTGAGGTTTTCTCTCAGTCCAGGTCTCAAATCCCACTTTGTGACTGAAGCACAAGTAACCACCTCAGCAGCCGAGTCTGGTCAGAGAGTGAAACATTAAATCCAAAGCAGCTCTTAGCTCCACCAGCCAGGAAAATAGCCATGTTTTATTCATAGGCGAATACTAGTCAACATCCCGCAGTTCCCTGGATACAGCCGTGAGGCCATAAATAGCCCTGCAGTGACACAGCAAACGGGCCCGGGGACAGCAGCCCGGCCGGGGGAAACATCCCCGGAGTCCCCTCCAGCAGCGGGACAGGGCTGGGGCTGCCAGGGATGCTGTCCCCACTCCTTCCCCTCTGTGCCCGCTGGGGGCTGCTCCCTGCCCCTGCCCCATTCTGCTCCAGGTGAAGCTCACCTGGACTTCTCTTGCACGCCCAAGGCAGGTGTGTGAATGTTTAGGAGAAGAAAGCTTGAAGTAGTGATAAACTTGGGGTGGAATACAGCTGGGAAATGGAGAATGACTGCGTGGCCGACTCCCTAATGATGCTCTGCCTGATGTATGCTCAGTAATAATTCTCTCTGTAGCTAAAACTGGCTGTATCCTAATTTAATGTAAACTTAGGTGAGTACAGCTGTAATAATTTACAGGGATGAAGGCCTGGGAGACTTGCCTAGAGTTTCTCACTTGTGCCTCAATCATATTTTAGCATTGCTTTAACAGTTCAACAGGCAGAGCTGGCATAACAAATTCATCATGTGAGCCATGATTTATGGACCTGTGTTGATCTATATCCTTGCTCTCCTTATTTTCCAATGCATTTGTCATTCTCACATGGTCATTCCTTTCCACTCTGCAATTCTTAGTGACTCCCAACTTTTTGGCTGCTCCTGAGAATCTCTCAGGAACTTTATCTGGAGTAGAGGAGCCTCCAGACTGTGTCCTGCCCTGGTTCAGAGCAGAGGATTCAGAGCTGGATGGGTCAAGGCAGGGAGGTTATATGGAATGCAATTAATGTGTGATTCCAGCACAAACACAGAGCTCCGTTTGGTATTTATACTCTTGGGGTTTTAATGAGCTTTCCCCTTGGCTTTAATATCTGTTGGACCAGAACACCACAAGATTTAGGGCTCCCTGGTATCTCAGTGGGGCAGGAGCCCAGCTGTGCTGCAGAGCTCTGCTGCTGTCAGCCCCAGACAGAAGTGGCCCTTTCCAGCCTGCCGTGCACCCACAGGAGGGGAGGGAACCCCCCAGTCCAGATGTGCAGCTGCCTCCTCGCCAGGAGCAGCCACAGCTCCCTGTGCCCAGCTGGGGCGAGGGGGCAGTTCTGGGCTGGGCTTTGGGGCCTCTCCCAGAAAGCTTCCCCACCCTTCCTGTGGGATCCTGTTCTCCAGGGGTGAAGCTCTGGTGAGGGCAGATGTGGGTGAGGGCTGGGGGAGCTCAGTCTTACCTGCCTCTCTCTAATTGCTCTGATGCACACTGAGTACTAGAAAGTTGTACAATTTATTTTTAAATTGTGGAGGAAGTTATATAAGGCAGATCATGCTAAGAGTTTATTTTATTTTCAATGGCTATATTTAAAAATTCATGCAGAAGCATGGAGGGACTTTTAATTACTGCACTTAAACCTTCAGGTGATGCTTAAGTAAAGAGGAAAAAGGGCTTTTTAGGTATTTTTTTTATGTCCTCCTTTTCTTTGCAAAGCAAACGTAGGAGCAGACTGGAAGGTTACCCTGAGCTAAGAGAGAGCTTCAGCCTGGGCAGGAGCTACAAAAGCAAAGCCATATTTCACAATATCTTACACTTCACTGATAATGCAGCATCTCTCATTCTCCATTGCAGAAACTGGCTCCACCAAGAGCACTTTAATTTCCTTGGGGAGGGCACAACATTACTGTGAGCAGCTTCCTCTGCCTGGCTCCTGGGGGAGGCTGTGGTGATGCCTTGGGCAGGTCCCAGGCAGGGCTGAGCTGGAGCCAGAGCTGGGCAGGGCTGGTGCTGAGCTGGTCTGTCCCTCAGCCTGCGTGGGGAGAGGCTCTGCTGAGGGCAGCAGGGCTTAAATGCCCACCAAGGGCAAGATGGACCAAGTGCCTGGTGGACCCAGCATGGAGAAAGGTGGCACCTCATTCTCATGAGCAGAGCAACCACAGCTTCCAAAATTCCATGTTTCACACCAAAGGAACTCTCCTACTTCCCCAAAAGAGATTTTAGGGCTAATGAAGAAACACACCTGAAAGTATTGCCTGGGTTTAGTTTACAGGGTGTTCTTTTTAGGGTGTTAGGATTTTGATCAGAGATGGATATAATATTTTCTTAGGGAAAACTTTTAGGAATTTTAATAAGTTTTGAGCCAGGAAGAGGTCCAGAGGTTTGGTAGAGTCCCAAAAGTCAGCAACAAGTCCTGGAGATAAGAGTAAGATCATAGCTATGGCCTCAAATCAGCAGAGTTTCTATTCAGAATAGAATAGAATGGAATAGAATGGAATGGAATAGAATAGAATAGAATAGAATAGAATAGAATAGAATAGAATAGAATAGAATAGAATAGAATAGAATAGAATAGAATAGAATTCAGGGTAGAACTTTAAACCAGTCTGAATTCATGTATATGCTTAAAATTAAATGTAAGTTGGAGGTCTGGCTAAACAGCGGTGGATTATTTTTTAAAAACTAAAGTATTGTAGTTTTTTGAGGCATACCCATTTTTCTGCATGTCTTCCAGGCACAGGATTACAAATCTTTTAATGAGGACCTGCTTTGAGTCCTCTGGCCATTCTGAAATGTTTAGGCAGAAACATATTTCTTTTCTTTATGCCAAAAGTAACACCGGAGGGACACAAATATACCCAGAAATAAAAATCATCAGCTCAGCTTTTGTGTTTGCTGTCTAATGCTCTAAAGCATCTTTGAGAGCCCAGAGTGCCCAGAGCCTGCTCTTTGTGTTCCTCTGGCCTGTGTTTATCTTATTGACCAGCAGAGAGAAGAGAAAGAAAAAGCCTATTTTAATTAGTCCTGAGAACTTCATTTGTCTGGAGGTCAAACTTGAGCTTAGCTGGGTCTCGTTTGCACTTTGGGGATGGATCTGTCCTTTGGCCAGGACTGGGGTCGTGGCATCTTCTGCTCTGCTGCTGCACCTGCCTGGGAGCCAGAGCCAGCCTGGCACCGCCAGACAGCCCCAGGGGCAGGGGATGGGATGGGAGGGACCTCAAAGCCCATCCAGTGCCACCCCTGCCCTGGGCAGGGACACCTCACACTGTGCCAGGCTGCTCCAAGCTCCGTCCAGCCTGGCCTGGAGCATCTTTGCCTTTATAAGAGGAGCAGAAATGATTCCCACTCCCAGATCCCTTCCCACTGTGTCTCAATTCCCTCCCTGCAGAGGGAGGTGGCAGCACTGGCACCCTGGGACAGCCTGGAATTCATGAGGATGAACTTTTCTCTCAGGAACAGGCAGCTGAAATACTCCCAGGACTGGTTTCTCCTGTCTCCAGCTCGTGCCTTGGCTTTGTTTAAGTGACAGCCCTGAAGGTGCACAGAGATTTTACAAGCCTTGAGCTTGTATTGCCTGAAGGGAACAAAAATAGATTCTCCCATCTCATTTTATTGAATATAACCAATCAGGCACAATTGATCGCTCCAAAGCAATCCCAAACCTCACCCTCCCTGAATGGGACTGGGTAATTGAAGTCATTCAAATCCTCCTGAGAAACAACCTCATTGTCTCCTGCTGGGGATTTGTCCTTATTGGGATGCACTGGTTACCTGCTCATCCTCCTGCCAGGGGACTCCAGGGGAAGAGGGCCAAGAGCCGACTTTCAACCCTCACAACACGATTCACATAAATTCCTGCACTGGCAACACAAAATATTCCCATTAGAGACACACAAAGGCTTTTGTGGAGTTCTCTGAAGGCAGCACGGGGTGGTTTCCCAGCTACCTGCCTGAGGAATGGCAGTGAAAGGATTTGGAAGAGATCCCATTAGAGATTTTCAGCCTTTTTTTTTCCCCTTGGAGCTGATGTTGTCAGGTCTCCCATCCTTCCTGCTTTGCCTGAACAATTTAAATTCCCTGCTAAGCTCAGGAGCCAGCCCCAAGCCGCTGCTGTTCTTGGGTGGGCATTTGCTGTGCTCCTCTTGCCCTGTGCCCCTGCAGCCCTCGGGTGATCCCTGAGCTCCATTTCCTGAGCCTGGGGCTTTAGGGATCAGCCCATAGCTCCACAACACACAAACAGCCCTTCTGACTACCCCAACTTCTTGCAAATCTTCCTGAAATTCAGATCAAAGTTAGATGCAAGTAATGAAAATCCTCAGGAATTGCTTCCAGCCCTTTAGTTGTCCCTGTTTAAAACACATGGAAACTGTGAGATGAGTCCAAATGTCTCTGGTCTGACACATCTCAGAAAATGATGAAGCTGAAGTGTAAAGAAACCCAGTTTTTTCCTCCTCTTTTTGCATGAAGTGCTCATTGTTAATTGATCAAGAAAGATCCTTGATAGATGGTTCCAGGTAGGTTTCTCCATTTTTCTTTCTAGTCTGCTTGATACACAATTTGAGGGAGTTGAGGAAAAACTAAGGAGGCTGAAGAAATTACAATCAGAATTCATTTATGCAGCAATTCCAGCATCCATTAAAAATAACCCATTAAATATTGTCCTCTGCTAAATTTAGAAAATGCTCAGGTGTGTCTGCTCTTGTGCTGCACAGAAAGTTTTAATACAGATTTAATCATACTGAGTGTTAGGGGAAAGGGCTAATTAGATTGGCAAATTTAGAAGGCAGTAGTATATTATATGGGAAGAAATGGGTGATTAGATATTATTCACTGTAAAAGTGACTGGCCTTGGGGAATATCTTTAAGAATGTTATATGACATAATCCTAGTTTAAAAATTGAGAAAGCTGAAGTTCACATCATCCTCAAAATTCCTCCGTTTTTCAAAAGTTTTCCCCAGGTTAACTTTTAGGGGGTTTTGGCAGCTGGAGGATTGGGAGTCCAGCCTGGCCAGTCGGGCTGTCCCTGTCCTTTTGTCCCTCTGCCCAGGTGTGAGTGGGGACAGCACCACCCCCCAACCCCACCTTTGCAGCCCCCAGGCCGATGCTGTGGGACATCCCCAGCCAGCTACTCCAGTGTATCCCATCATGATCTTGTGGGATTTCTGCCAATAACGGTCTTTGTTTATCCCCATAAATTGTATTTTCCCAGCACTCATTAAATTGTTGATTGGCCCCAAACAAATGGACTCCTTCACAACGTTTTCAGTATTGCACTGCCCCCAGCAAAGCCGGTTTGGGAGGGGAAAAGCGGGTTATTTTCTTTAAACAAGTAAAAAAGTCTATTTCTGAACATGATACAGTGAGGGAAGTCTCAGTATTAATGACTTTGCTGAGCTTTAATCACCATAAAAGATAAATGTAGTGCGTTGGGAGCTAAAGCCCATGGAAAGGCAGAGGAATCTGTGTTTCTGTCGGAGCCTTCTCCCTGCATTTCCCAGCTCTGCTCACAGCAGTCCCAGCCTTTCCTGACCGTGGTGCTCTTGGAGCCATTGTCCCCACGTGTCCCCAGACTGCCAGGACGCCACTAACTCTTGTCCTTGCCCCTGAAAAGATTCACAGCTACCTTTAGTGCCTTGTTCCGTCTCCTGAGGTCATTTTCTAGTGCTCAAAGCAGGGTATAAAAAGCGTCAGGAGATCTGCTTAGCCCACAGACCCCGCAGAGCAGTGATTGATGGAACGTGTCACTGCTGAATTGCTCACATAAAAAATGATTCATAGGAGTTCCCTCACACTTGTCCTTCCATTATCCAGCCCGGTGTAATTGCAGGTACCAACCCGGCTATTTGCAGGGAGCTTTGCGACTCTGCTCCCAAACAAAGGCAGACATTAGTTTGGGTAGGAACGGTTTGATGGTGTGAAAATGACAATAATCACAGAAGCGTGTGCTATGCCATTAAAGACTTCACTGCCACAGTTCCCAAATACAGAATTATGGCCACCACAGCAGCACTGGGCAAGGCTGGCTGGCTGCTTTGCACCAGATGTGTTAACTTTATCAGGAAAATGAATCAGGAGCTTGTTTTGTCCTAAAGCACACACTGGTTTTTTTCCCACTTCTAAAGCAAATTTCTGTTTCCTCCTTCTGAAGGGGGTCATTTAATAGTGTGTGAAATGAAATGTCAACAAGAATTAGAACAAATGGCACTATAAACCCCAAGAGACACCAAGTTTCTGCTGGGAAATGTTTCCAGCCAGGCACTGCAGGGAGAGGAGGGAGAGGTCTCAGGTGCTCTGGCTCTCTTGGAGCTGGAGCCCTCCCACCGCCCAGAGCCCCTCTGTGGGGAGCCTCACCTGGGCTCTCCGGGAGCCTTTGGGACCCTCACCCCTAAAACTCACGAGCTGAACCTGCTGCTGTGCACAGGCCGTGCCCAGGGGCTGGGTTTTCTCACAGTCCCTCTGCAGAGCAGGGGGGTTGGTGGGGCTGGCAGGGTCTCTGGGCTCCCAATCCCAAGGGGCTCTCGATCCCGAAGAGCTCCAGCAAACAGCTGCTCCAGGGAGGCACAGGAAAGAGCAGGATGAGATGGCCAGGAAGGAAGAGGAATTGTGTTCCTGTAGCTGGGGTCCATGGAATCAGAGAACAGAGTCACAGAATGTCCTGAGCTGAAGGAACCCACAAGGATCACCAAAGTCCCACTCCTGGCCCTACACAGACACCCAATAATCCCTCTCTGTGCCTGGGAGCATTGTCCAAACGTTCCTGGAGCTCTCACGAGGGCAGGACTATGCTGATCTCCTGCAGGATCAGCCCCTTGGGTGTCACAGATGGAGCCAAGGCCATAAACAAAGTTCCTGCCCTTGGGATTATTGCTTTTATCACCACAGAGCCCGTTGTTTATGGGAAATTCAGAAATAACGTGAAAACATAAATGTGAGGTATGCAAATAAATCTTTCTGACAAAATTGTTCACTAGACTCATTATTATGGAAATAAATTTCAAATGTGACTTTTCAGAGCTGCCGAAAGACATCACTTTGTAGAGCTGTTCTGTGCCTCTCTAACGAGCAAATGCCAAAATTTGTGGTGTGTCGGGAATGCTCTTCAGATGTTGCTTGTGTTGAAAGTAATGCCAGTGAAACAAAGGCCACTGGATAATTAGGAAGTTTCTGTTGTGGTGGGTGAGACCACGAGCTCCCGCTGTGGCTGGGGCTTGGCACACTCTGGTGCTCTCCCCTCATTTGGGCCCATTTGCATTCTGCACAGAGGGTGCAGCCCTATTATTGTGATGTTGTTCATTGCACAAAGCCCAATTAATGAAAGGTTAGGAGGCAATTAAAAATCACAAAGTGTCCTTTATTTCAAAGTGAAGTTTATACTGCAGTGCGAGTTCCTGGAATCCTACACAGTCCTTTCGGAAGGCTCAGGCAGCTGAATTCATGTGTTTGTTTTGACCCCTGTAGAATTTCCTGTGCTTCTCTAAAGGGATAGAAACAACACACCAGTCTCAGTCGACCTTAATAAACAGCTCCTTAATGGATTTGTGCCTCTGCTGTTCAAAGGGTTGTGAATGTGGGGGAACAGAACTGAAATGAGCGGTGTCAAAATGACCCCCTGGGCAGCAGAATTTACAGATGTTCTGGTAATGAGCAAGAAAATTACAGGTGGAAAGGTGCCAGACTGACTCTGAACACACATCAGAAAACCTCAGTGCCACCCCTTGCCTGTCTGCAGGAGGTGACCCATTCTGGTCACCTTCTGTGGACATCAAGGTCTTTGTAGAAACAGAGGATGATTTGATCAAAGCTGCCTCGGGCTCTGGAGGAGGTGCTGGGCTGAGGGAGTGCACAGGTTCTCCTGCTCCACTGAGAAATGTGCTGCTGCCCCAAAGCGGCTGCAGGGAATTCTTTATTGTGTGGGTTGTGTAGAAGTTCAGTCTTTCTCTGACTTGGATTTTACACCTGCAAAATAGAGATGTCAGTGTTTATCTAGGGAGGCAGTGAATTGAATAAATGGTTGTAGCGAACTCTGACAGACTTGGTACAGAAATGTCATTAAAATTCACTTCTCCTGAGTTATTTGTTCCTTTTGTTATCAGTCCACTGATACGTGGAGAGGTTTCTTGACTGCGAAGGAACCTGTTGCTATTATATCTGGTGCAAAAGTCAGTAGGAGTGTGCAAGAGTTGCAGCTGCGTGAGCACACTTTGGGTTGCAAATGGTGCTGATGTGTCTCACATCTGTAATTAAACTGATTGACCTTTCCATGTACAGCTGGAGGGGAGAAAAGTACTAGAGAAGATGGATTGAGAAGTGAATGAGATGCCAAAGCAAATCTCATTTACCCATCCCATGTGTCAATAGTGAGCTGGGAGAACATCAGTCTCTGAAATCATCTCATGTCCCCGAAATCACATCTGACAGCAGCTGTGGAGCTGTCCCAGGTCACAGCCCTGGCAGCTGCTGGAGGCTGCTCCGTGCTCAGGTCCCCCACCATGCTCAGCACAGGCACTTGCTCTCTAAACCAGTCCCAAAACAGAACCACAAAGTCACTGTGTGGCTTGGAGGGAAAAAATGACATTTTGGGAGGACGCCTATCATGAAAAGAGGCAGCAGGAGAGGCAGCAGAAATGCCCAGCCCTTGGAAGCTCTTCTTTCTGTAGCAGCTTTTTGCTTCCCTAACTCCCTAAAAAAGTGTCTTTCAGGCTTAGGAATTAACCCCCTGCTCTTGCCCTGGCACGAACACCAGAGTGGGACAGAAGAAAAGTGGTTTTGAGCTGTGCTGCCCCTCCCTGCTGGGCAGCTCCCATTCCTGAGCTGAGGACGGGACGGATGAGGAGTGAGCAGGAGGGATGCTCTCCCTGTAGGGACAGGGTCTAGGGAAGGTGTAGGGTCTGACAAGCTCCCTGCCCTGGCAGGGAGGCCTGGAGATAAGGAAGTAGCACAATCTCCCTCCAGGCCCCTCTTGGGGAAACAAAGAGCCTTTTTAGTTAGAAAAGATAGATCCAAGATCCTCTAGGAAACTCTATGTAAAATACCCTGATACCCATTGGTTTCTCACCCTTGCACACCCACCTCTGTACCCCCATAAAAGAGACCCCTCTGCCCCGAGTCGGGGAGGATCCGTCTCTGGTCACCCCTTCATGGAAGATGGAAGAACAAAGCTCCTTCTGCGGCACCACCAGCAGGGCCTCTCCTCTCTCTGTGCGGGCCCGGCCCTGGGGGTTTGCCTTGCAGAGCAGAGCTGAAATCACTGCTGAATCCCCAAGAGCTGATGGCTGCTGAGCCAGGCACCTCTGCAGGCACCCCCGGCCGAGGGCTGAGAGAAGCCACGACCCCCTGGCAGACGGTTCCTCACGGGATCACCTCTGGGTCGGCCACGGCTTCTTGGGTCTGAGCCTCAGACCCCAACCAGCCCGGGCTGGGGGAAACCCCCCGACCATCATAACAACTTTAGGAAGGAAATAAGCAATTTATCCTCAACCTCTCGTGCTCTCACTGTGTGCCCTTCCCCGTGTCCCTGGGAGTGCTGATGCAGTGGGCAGGGGTGGCCAGGAGGATCCGTGTGGTGGCCACAAGCCGAGGGCAGCCCCAGTCACCTCTCTGTGGGCCCAGGGCCTCGCTGGGCACTCCAGCCCCGCAGTGGTGCCTCGAGAACGGTTGGGTCTGTCTGAAAGACAACCCTGGGCAGTGCTGGGTTTTTAAATAGATCATTCCTGGCAAAGCCCCTTACTCAGGGTGGGAAAAAAGGCAATTTCCCTTTGGTTCAGAGAACCCTCCTGCCACGCTGCTGTGGGCGATCTGTGACAACCAGGGGCATGTGGGGAGAAGGAAAAGGCCCTTCCCTGACAGCTGAATGCAATCTCTTCATCATCTCTGGAAATTTTGGCTTTGTTTGCTACTGCTCCTCCTGGAGTGTGATGCATTCCAGCTGTTCCAGCAGGATTCAGGCCTTTCCATTCACCTCAGCCCAGCACAGGGCCCTCCAGGAGGGGCTGAATTCCCCTTGAGGGCTGACCACTCCCAGATCAAACTTGGAGGGTATCAGCACGTCAGGAGCAACTTAGTGTCTCTCTGCTAAGTAATGATGATGATTTTGTTGTAAAGTCCCCACATGTGATACTTTTCAGAAATTAATGACAAGCAAAACGTACACAGGCCCAGCCCTGTTGTTTCCCCTTTTCTAGCAGCACATAATGAGCTCCTCTTGAATTATGTACGAGTTTGAATACCAAGAAAGAAAAAGAATTTGGAAAATATGTGCTGGGCAGAGGAGACCTGTTCCTCTGCTGTGTCTTTCCTCAGGTCTCTGGTTTTTTCCTACCACTCAGTAGTGGAGAGTTGTTTGCAAGAGGGATATAATTTTCTACCATATCTGAATGGTAGCATTTAAAAATCCCTGTGCTTCAAGGCCTAATCCTTCAGGCTTTCAGTGCTTTGTTTTATGGTTATGTTTTACCATATTTGGTGGTGAGGTTGCTTTTCACATTTTACAAATAATCCTCAAGAAGCCTTTTCATATCTTCTCAATCTGATTCAGTCCCAAGTAGGGTCATGACCCTGTAGGGTCATGGATACACTCACTCTGCTCATGGGACTTCGGGATTGCATATTAATAGTTGGTATTAATCCCTATTTTTAAGTGCTGTTGTCTGTTCACCTGGGCCTGGGGACACCTTGCCTTGTGTGTGAGCAGCTGAGGGAAGGCAGATGCTCTGTCCTCTGAAAGGTCAGATTATTTCAGAAAACCAAGAAACTCTTCTGAAATGGATGCAAATGTAATTAAAAAGCTTTGAAATCACTATTCTGTACCTGAAGATGTGGCTACTCTTGATAAAGGGGTTGTTGTTTGGTTTTTTTTTTTTTTTTTTTGTGGGTGAGGAATCTGGAACAACTGAAAGCCAGTGGGGGTATCAAAGGGGTTCAGTGCCTTGTTCCTCTGACAAGCAGAAAGACACTCAAAGACCTGCAGAGTTCCATGAAATCTGGTTTGGGTTTATCACTTTTACAGCTCCTGACTAGAGGCAATGTTAGTCTTTAGCCACAGGACACAATATTACAACACTGTTTTTATTTCATTGATTTAACCTGGTCTTCAACAGAGTGGGACAGAAAATTGCATTTAAAAGATAAGTGGAAAAAAAAGATCTAGAGGATACATTGAACATTTGATGGCAAACTGACTGCTGTGATTACAGTTTGTTATGCTGAGCATTTGGGCTATATTTTTGCTAAAAATCCAATTTTACCATAGAGCAGCATATCTAAGTGCACTTTAAAATGGATTATATAGTAAAAGCCCAAACCTTACATTATATTGTAGCTTAAACGAGCTGATGTTGCTGTTATTTAGCAGCTTCCATCCTGTGTGGCAGTACTTGTCACAGAGTGCATCTATTCCACTTGAATAAGTCACTGGGTAAAATACTGAGGAATGCCCAACTGCCTGGGCCACAGCAGAGTCTGACTTGAACTCAGAACACAGCCTGGTGCACAGATGAACTGGCTTTCCTTCTGGCTGGAAGTGTAACTATAATCTGTTAAAACCAATAACTCATGGGTGAAGCTGAATCTGAGGCAAGGGCAGCCCCGTGACAGAAATGGCTGGGAGCTCATGGCAGGTGTGGGACAGCCCCGGCTGTGCCTCCTGACAACCTCCTGGCACAGCCTGCTGAGATGTGTGGGGCTCTGCACATGCATCCCTCCCTTCCTCGCCTGGATGAGTCTGCAGATTTGTTATTTATAGTATTTCAGTATTAAATAATAAATCAGCGTCTGGGAGAGGAACAACTCCTGTTTGCATTTTGCTAAATCATGTTTCCTACAAAGCTGGAAAACCCAGACCTGTGGAACTTCTTTCATTCTGCCATCTAAAATGCTCTGTGATTTTTTTTTCACCATTCTCTCCTTTATCTGTGAGGGGAGGTGGAGTTCTTTGATATTTTATTTAGATTGCACACACGTTTGGAAGGAAGCCACTGGAGCAGGCTCCTGTCCCACTCGCTGGGTGACCGTGTCCCCTTCTGTCTCTGGGCCACTCTGAGCTGTGTGCTGGGGACAGAGCCTGGCTGGCAGCAGAACTGTAACTGCAGCAACCCAGGCGTGGGTGAGAGGGACAGCTGAGTGTGCACCTTTACTGATTAATTCCAGAGGACTGGCAATGCACAGAATCATGGAATGGTTTGGGTTGGAAGGGATCTTAAAAGCTTCTCTCATTCGGGCCCTCCTGCCATGGGTGCAGGGCCACGAGTTGGGCTTGATGTTCCTCATGGGTCCCTTCCAGCTCAGGATATTCTGTGATTCTGTGAAATCCTTGTCTGACTTGCTTTTAGTGACCAATTGTTTTCATCCTGAGTGTTTCACCTTGCACACAAAGCCCTCGGCATGCAGGGATATTCAGATAAATGCCCTTTCTCTCAGTTTGTGGTGATTTAACGGGTGGCTTTAATTTACTGTACCATCAAGTGCTATAGGTGGTGCATGTGCTGGTTGCCCACTCTGTTTTCATATTGCCAGGGAAGCAGTTATTAATGGCACAGAGATTCTATCCAACAGTTTCCTTAAGTGCCTTTGCCTCAATGCAGCTGATACAGGGAGAGGATCAACCCCTCTCCTGGGGCTCCAGGGGAGCCCTGGCAAACAGGAATGATGAGATGGAGCTCTGAGAGGACCTGGCACCAGGAGGCATCTCCTGCTGTGACAGCTTTCCCATAAAACCAGTGCATAAAGGGTCTCCCAGGCCCCACCCTGGCCTGTTCCAAGGCAGTTTCCCTGCCAGCAGCACTTGTTTACCCTGCTGTGACTCGTGGCTGTCACAGAGTGACTCCCCTGCGCCTCGGGACCAGAGTGGGCAGCACCAGCAGAAATGAGTTCCACAGATGATAATCCAAGGGGGTGTCCAATCTGCCAGAGCCCCCCTGGAAGGACACACAGCCACAGCCCCCTGGAAGCCCCCTGGAAGGACACACAGCCACAGCCTCTCCTGCATGCAGGGTTTGTGCTGCTGGAGCCACTGGACATGGCACACGAGCAGCTCCAGCCACAGCCTTTGTTTCTGACAAAAAATGAATCATAAAAGCTGCTGAAATTCATTTTCAGTTCACAGTACATTTGGTGCCAGACTTTCCTGCTGCAATCATGTGAATATATCCTGACACGTACAAGGAGCTGCCTGCATTTGTTTACTCTGGGCTGTGCACTTCAGGGCATGCGTGCAGAGCTCTAAAGATATATATTTTTACACACTGAACACCCATATTATACTCAAAATCTTTTTCTCCCACCAAACTAGCCATTATATTTTACTGGAAAGTTCATGTATTTTCTTCTTCCAACATTTTTTAGCCCTGTTCAGATGGTAACAAACAAATGATGGACGGTGCCAGGGTTTTGGAATGGCACAACTATAGGAAATGAATGCTTTAGACAATATTTAAGTATGTGCTGAAAATCTAAGAAGAAATGGTAAAAATGCAAATGTTGCTATGTGAAGTCAAAGTGAAGATTTCATCTGTAGCTCTCCTTTTCTGAAATCCCATTTTCTCTTTTCACTTCCAAGTCATGAAAATTGAAAACTGCACTAAGCAGCGTGTGGGGATGATGGGCCATTCCTTACAGGCAGCCCAAGACTCCTCTCTGCCTTTCTGGGTAATAAATTGTCCACAAGGCAGTGTGGATGTGAGATTTCCTTTGGGCCTTTTCCAAACCCTCGGAATTGGCATCTGCTCTGACAGATCTCCCCAGGCACCAAAGCAAGGCTGGGGTTTTAGATGGAGATTCACAGAGATGAACCATTTCAGGAGCATTTTTGGATACAGTTTTGGTCCTCTGCAGGTTTCCTAGTCCAGCTCTGCAGTGTTTTAGGTGGAGCAGCCTGAGGTAAATGGTGAAGGGAGGTTACCAGGCCCCTTGTGTGGTATCGAGTCATGTCTGGGCATCCTCGTTTGTGTCACAGCTTGCATGGAAAGGACAGAACAGGCAAAGAGCCTCTGCTCTTTGCTGCTTTCCTGATCCTTCATGACATCCACACCTTCAGGAAAGGCTCAGCCAATGACCCTGAGCTTGCTGCTGAGCTTCAGATGCCTGAGTGTGTGTGAACTGATGGAGCTGTTTACCTATGTTTGATCTATGGCAGGGCTTTCCCCAGGCAGGAATTCAAGCTTGTTCAATAGAGCTCATTAGGTAATGAGCTTATTCGCTAAGCTCATTAGTGGTGGAATTCATCCTGCTCAGCCCTCTGCAGCCCAAAATCTTGTATCCCTTCAGCCCAGCTTACTACTCGTCCTGACCCTTAGCTAGAGGGATGACTTTTACCTAATTTCATCCATTTCCCATGTTTTCATTCAACAGCTGCTTTGCTGAATGACTGTTTCTATTATTTAATCTGGCCTGCTATTCCTCTCTAGCAGAAAAATATCTAAGAGGGCTGAAATCTTCCACATCGAGTGTGCCAGGGCTAGAATATCTTGCCAGCTCATTTCATGAACTGAAGCAGAGTGTCTGACTCAGTAGGACTCATCCTATTCTGTGATGGATGCTCCCAGGATTGATGAACAGACGGTGGGGCAGATGTAAGTAGGCAGGAAAACGAAAGAGGCACTGAGTAAAAGTTGTGATTGCCTCCTGTGAGCTGCCCGTGATTGCCCATCTGCACACAATCCTGTGGTCTTGGGGGAAGTTCTGAAGCACACACAGGCATGGCAGAAGCTGAGAATTTCATATTTTGGTTAATTATGCAGAGATAAGAGAGCGAGGTTGGTAAAAAGGGTATCTCAGGTGCAAAGCTGGGTGGGAGACAGGGTTTCAAATCTTCCTGAACCAGCAGCACAACTGAGATGTGTGACAGTGAAGAATGTGTCTTGGCAATAATGCTTCATTGATTCGTGCTCAAAGTGGTAAATTTAGGTGCTGTTTCTATTCATTTCAGACAGTGACTACTAGAAAAAGGCTCTGATGCAGTGGAGTAACGGAGGTGTCAGAGCCTGTTCCCATCTTCCCTCACGCGAGGCAGAAAGAAGCAAGTGGAGCTTTTCCCACATTAATATTGATGACTTTGCCCAAGAAATGATGTAAACATCAAAAAAGCCTCACTAAAACAGGATTAGAATTGAGACTGAGTTTTGAGCTCAATGGCAGGGAAAGGATAAGTTTGTACCTGCGCTGTGCAGGTGAGCAGGAGCTGGAGCAGAGTTCCAGGCGTTCCCTGCACACACCTGGGGAGGATTCATTGGAGGCCAGACCTGTTCTGCTCAGGGCTTGAAAGCCCATGAGGAGTAAGAGCACATTAGGTGTTCTTGGAGTGCCTCTTTTAGGGGTATTTCATCCACAAGGGATTGGTCCTCGTGCTCTGCACTGGGAGCCAAACTGCAGCAGGGACAGGAGGGCTGGGTTTGCTTCCACGGAGCATTCTTGGTCTAAGACCTCAAGTAGATGGACTCAGGAGAAAGCAGCTCAGAGCAGCTTTCTCTCACTTTAGCTTTGCCTTTGAAGACAGCTTACTTCTGCCCAGGTTGTGAGAAGAGCTGGCTTGCCCAATCCTTTTCCATTGAAAAATAAAATGCTATTTTTGTTCTTACCACAGTGACTGTAATTAATATTCGAGGAGGATGGCTCCCTTGTGCTCCAGATCATACACATATAGAGAAAAATGTGCACGTGTTGTCTCCAAATTACACCCCAAAAGTTCATGTGGAGCATACAGACATGGAATTGAGGATTGTGGCTCCATTCCTGTAAGTGCCAAGGCCAGGTTGGATGGGACTCTGGGATAGTGGAAAGTGTCCCTGCCCACAGGAGGGGGTGGGAATGGATGAGATTTTTCCAACCCAAACCATTCTGGGATTCCATGATTCTACATGAAAAATAAGCAAAATTAAATGATAGTAAGAAGTGTTTTTCTTAGCATAAGAAAGGGAAAAAAGGGCTGCCTGATGCTGGGGCGCAATCTTGTTATCAAGGCTGCACATTTGCATATTAAAGGCTGAAAGTGACTCAAGATTTTATCATCTGCTGTTTTCACATCTGATGTGGAACCCCAAGTCTACAGGCGGGATGAGAAAAGCAGCAGCATCTTGTGACTTTGAGATGGCAAAGGGAGTCACAGGGACCCCGGGAACACAGCAAGGGGCCCGTGGAACTCAAGCTCAGGGCTCTTGGCAGCGCTGTGTGATTGGGCTGGTTCCCAGGAGCTGCCCAGTGACCCCAGCGGACCGGGCGAGGCTGGGGAGCTGCGGGGGTGCCAGGGTGGCCCTGCCGTAGGAGCGTTCAGCAAATCCCGACCCGGTGCACATTCAGCAACAGCAGCTGCCTCCCTCCGTGTGTTTAAGACTTATTATTGAATTATTTGACCTCTCTATGAGGCAGCTCCCCAGCACAGATCCACCGTGACCTCAGCAGCCCTGCTCCAGCTCAGCTTCCCGGGGCCCGTAGCCTCATTCCACGGGACTCTCTTTAGGACAAATAATCCTCCTCAAGGGCTTTCTGGGCATGCACAGCAGCCAAGTTTCGCAAAGTCCTGAAGGCAAAAGCTGATCTGTGTTTTAATTTCGCTGCAGATGGCGGCCTGCGATGAGCGCAGCAGCTTCCCCAGGCGATGCTGCTCCGGTGCTCCCGGGAAGGGCCGCTCGGGAAAGGGCTCCGAGCGCCCGCCCGGCTCCGCTCGCCGCTGCTCCTCGCAGATGCTTCCAGCGGTGAGAGGCAATTCATCCTCAGAGCTGCCACTCGGCATCGCGAGTGACAGCGGGGACAATGCCCCGGCAGCGCCCGGCGCCAGCCCCAAACCCCGCATGGCCCCGTGTGGAAAGTCAGGAAAATCCACAACGGAAAGGCAGAACAAAAGAGCGAAATCGGGGAAGAAAGAGGGAAAGAAGGAGCCCGATGCTCCAGCGTAATTTCTGAGGCTGCAAAGCGGAATGAAAAGCCAGTAAAGGCTTGCACCTTTAAAAGGAGTAATGAATTGTTTCCTCCTCTGGCAGGCAGTGATTTGACTTGCCACATGCCTCCCAGTAATTTCCCAGCAGGTTTTAATGTTGGAACAATGGCATTCTGTTAGATATTGATTTTAAAATAACTCTTCCACACTTACTTGTAACTTTAAGAGGTGAATTACAGCCCTTGAGTGTGTTCTAATGTAGCAATGGTAAATAGTTAAATAGACACAATCTGTTTCTGCAGGCATTGTCTGTCCAGGAGAAGGCAGAGCTTGGCTGAACGCTGCCTGTCTTCTGGTCTGCAGGAAAAACATTCATCAGTCTGCCTTCACTGGAGGAAAATATTAACAAATTCACGATGGATGTGGTGGGATTTGACAGAAAAGAATTTCTATGCTGGGTGTTGAAGCAGCGAGAGTGGGAGGCAGTGGATAAAGGACCAAACTGCAGCTCTTTTCTTCTTCAGTTTCTACAGAGCAGCGATGCTCACGGTGGGATATCCCTGCCAGCAGCCTTGCCTGAGCCTCCAGAGCTGCCTGGGGCTGGCCCTGCCCCTGTGGCTGCACTTTGTCTACGGGCAGTGCCAGCACCGGCTGCCCCGCTCGGGCATCGCCGCCTGGAGCTTGTGCTGTGTTAAAGAGAAATAAATCATGAGCCTGCCCCGTCCTCTGGCAGGGAGCTGGGGCAGCTCCTGTGTGCTCACAGGCCCCGGGGACAGGGGCAGAAAGCCACGACCTGTGTTCAGTGCCAATGGTTCATTGCTTCCCCTGAAACCAAAGCTGTTCTGTGGGTAAGAGGGTGAATGTTCAGTGAGCACCGAGGGGCCGAGCTGGGTGTGGGATGGCTGGCAGGGAACGGCGCTGGTTCATGCTCAGGAAAAGTTTCTCTGTTTATCTTATACTTTTTAATTTTCTTAATGAGGTGATTCCACGATAGTGCCTGGGACACAGCCTGGACATAGGCTGGCTTTGATCCCAGGTATCCCCATACCCAGAATCACAGATTAGTTTTGGGTGGAAAAGGCTTTAAAGATCATCTTGTTTTTAATCCTCCATGGGCAGGGACGCCTCCCACTGTCCCAGGCTGCCTCAAGCCCTGGCCAGCCTGGCCTTGGACGCTTCCAGGCATGGGGCAGCCACAGCTGCTCTGGGCACCCTGTGCCAGGGCCTGCCCACCCTCACAGGGAAGAATTTCTCCCCAATATCCAATCTAAACCTACTCTCTTGCATTTTGAAGCCATTCCCCCTTGCCCTGTCACTCCATGCTCTTGAAAGCACAGATCTCTTAAGAAATTGCAGTAAAAACGTCTCCTGTTATTTTCCTGACATTAAGATGAGGTGGGGTTTATCTCAGGTTTGTGCCCCCTGCTAAACCCGTGCCAAGGGAGCAGGGCTGGGCCAGGACGTGGGGCCCGGATGTCCCTGTGAGGATGAAGATGGGTGTTGGCAGGAGGAAGCTCCTGCAGAGACTTGAGGCACTCAGCAGCTCCCTGTGCTCCTCTCCCTGTACACCCCCATGGGCTGTAATCAGATAAGACACGTAATTAGTTTTGGCTAATTTGTTGCAGGCCTTTAACTTCTCTTCCCCTCTCCCTGCTCTCCAACTGACAGTGGCCACTCCGTCCCTTATTTTCAGCTGATGTCTGTAAACTGATTACTTTTACTGGGTCAGCTCTGTTATGAAATTATCATTTTATGAGACTAAAAATAGCCCAGATCCAGTCAGCACGCCAATCACTTCCCTTCATCTCCAATGAAAATGCAATGTTATCTTTAATCTGTATTTCTCAGGCACTTACTGTGAGGCAGGTTAGAAAGAAAAGGGGGGAAAAAAGACAGAGGAGATCAGAAAAAAATCTGTAAATCAGTTGCTATAGATGCATCCCTGCCAAGGCTGCCACTGGTAAATTTAGCAGTCACGTTACAATTTTAGTCAGCAACATTTCTTAGCCTTATTCAAAATAATTCACTTCTCACACAATGAGTTACCCTAAAGGCAAGTTATTTTGTCTTGCACATTAAAAATGGTGCGTTTGCACATACGTGCAATCATTGCAAATATCCAAGGCCATGAAAAGCACAAGGATGGATAATTTTTTTTTAAGAGAGGAAAAAAAAAATAATTCAGTGAATTCTACTTGCTCTGAGAATGAATAAAGGTGTCTTAATACTTCTGGGTTCTGGGGAATACAAATAGCTCAAAAATGAGATGCTTGCCTGAGATTTATATCAAGATGGTGAAGGGAAAAGGTTCCACATGTAGTTTCTGGTGCAAAGACATTTCGCACACAATATCTGTAAATCCATTAGGAGGAGAAAATTGATACACATTCGGTATAAGATGAAGCTGGAGTGAAGAGAATGAAAGCTCAAGGAAATGGCCTCTTTGTGTAGCTCCATCAATTCATGGTTTGATTGGACTTTGTGTGTATTAAATTCAAGCAGTTCTTTGGCCCATGGGTACAGGAACTGTTGCTGGTGTGGGAAATGGTGAGAGTGATGAAATTCCAGCCCCCTCCTTCACAAAGGAAACATCCCACACCTCATCCATCATCCCATAGGTGATGTTAAACATGCAAAGTGGAGTTTCTATTCAAGAAGTTTCTCCCGATTCAGTTGGATGGCAGTTCCCAAAGCCCTGACGTGCACAGTGGGATTCCTGGCCCAAACAACAATCTTTCCAGAGGAGCTGGAATGGCAGCGCTCCAGAGATGATTTATTATTTTCCTTACTTCGCAAACCCCTCTTAGTCTGCGTGAAGGAGGGTGAATGAAGGTTACTATCAGCTTGAGTGCTTTTGCTGAGCAGAAATGAGAGCGGAGCTCTCTCTGCTCTCACGGTGCCTGGCAGCAATCGCTGGAACGTGCTCAGGGTTCAGCTCAGCTGGCAGCACTTTGGCACCACGGCCCTCACGTGCCACTGCACTGCTCACACTCCCTCCCCACTCCTGTCCACAACTGAACACCAAGAAGAAAAGAAAGCCTAAGAAATAAGGAAAACAGAGACTGATGTTGCTTTCAGGGCAGTTGCTCAGGCGCCCGTTCGCTCCTGTTCCCTCTGATCCACATTTCACACAGGCAAAACTGAACCAAACCAGACCCTACCCCCAAATCCCTGCTCTCTACACTCTCAGCTAATAAACCCTCTAAGAAATCTCAGCTCTTTCTCCAAATCAGGCTGTTGACATAACCAGGCCAGCAGGGCTGTTTTATCGACTTTCCTGGTTCCTTAAATGAATTATACAGATGGGCCTGTGTTGTCCAAGTGCACTGAGCTGTGTCTTTCAAAGTCATTGACCAGTGCAGCTGAACCTGAAAGAGGGATAGTGCTCTCAAAGCCATTATGTTCTTGCAGATTGGGAGGGTGACTCTCAGCCAGAGAGATTCTCCACAGAGCACCCTGAGGGCGCTGAGCTGGGGCAGCTCAGCCTTTCAATGCAAGAGAAAAGCACACTGTGTGTCCCTAAGGACAAACCTCTGTGTGTCCCTAAGGACAAACCAAACCCAGGGCCAGCCTCTGTTCCTTGGGCTGTGCTGCTGCTGCTTTCTTGACAAAAATGGCCCAAATTCCCCCATGACAATGACAATTTTCCCCAGGAATATTCCCTCCTTATAGCACCTTCCAGCACCTAAAGGGGCTCCAAGAGAGCTGGAGCAGGATATTTTACATGGGTATGGACTGACAGGACACAGGGAATGGCTTCCCACTGCCAGAGGGCAGGGATGGATGGGATATTGGGAAGGAATTGTTCCCTGGCAGGGTGGGCAGGCCCTGGCACAGGGTGCCCAGAGCAGCTGTGGCTGCCCCTGGATCCCTGGCAGTGCCCAAGGCCAGGCTGGACATTGGGGCTGGGAGCAGCCTGGCACAGTGGAGCATGCCCCAGCCCAGGGCAGGGGTGGACCTAGATGAGCTTTAAGGTCCCTTCCAACTCAGACCATTCCAGGACTCTCTTCTCCTGTCTGGGGCACCGTGGGCAGCCTGGCTGTGATGCCCAGCAGGGCCCTGGGAGCCTCTCTGTGCCCACAGTGGTGCAGGAGGATGTGGCACTCAGGTTTTCACAGCTACAATTTGATGCCTCTGCTGCAGGTCAGAGACACTGCCTAGGAGTCTGAAACACACTGCTGCTGTCAGATGAAATGAAAACAGCTATAAAAAGCTTAGAAAAACACATTCTCTGGGCAAAACTGAAGTGGGGTTTAATGGGGTGAGAGAGGTCTCGTGTTTGTGTCGCTCACAAGGGGCAGCAGCAGAACTTGAGGCTTTCCCATCCATATCACTCCCTAAAAGTGAGTAAAACTGAATATTGCATGGGGCTTGGAGCAACCTGGGCTAGTGGAAAGTGTCCCTGCCCATGGCAGAGGGTTGGAATGACGTGGGCTTTAAGGTCCCTTCCTACCCCAGCCACTCTGTGATTCCATGAAACACAATGCACTGGTAACGAGGGAACCAAATTCACTCTAATTAACACATTTATCTATAGATGTAAACACAGTGATCACATACTTAATTGGCTGAAAGCCAGGACAGGGACATGGATGCTGGGTTGGGACAGGCACTGCTCCTGTACTGCTCCTGGCAGCACTTGCATTCCTGAGCAGGGGATCCCAGGGGTCAGAACCTCCCCCAGGACACAGCAAGAGTCTGGCAAAGGCAGAGCTCGTTGCACTGGGGCTTTCCAGAGGGATGTGAGAGGAGATGGGAGCTGTTGGCCTCTTGAGAAAAATGTTTCTGCATGAACTGGAGAGCTGATTTTGAATTAATTTTGAGTAGTTGTTTCAGTAATTCAGATTGATTTAAGATGCACCCAAGAATAATGCTTTCATTATAAAGCCTCCTGAGCAAAATTTAAATCGTGTTAAATTAAAAACAGCCTCTGTTAAACCAGGACTGATGAGCACAGCAGAGGGATCAGAGATGCAGGGTCAGTATAATTTAATTCCTTTGCTTTATTTCCCACTCCAGAAAAGCTGCTGTACCTGTCTCTCTGGGCTGTTAACTGCCTAAGGAGCCCCAAAGTCATCCTGAATTTCTCTAAACTGATTTGCAAGGTAACCCCACCAAAAGCAGCAGTTATTTATTGATGTTGGACTTCACCTTCAAGCAGAAACACACTTTTATTGACTTTTATTTAGGAGTCAATCCAGAAATGTGATTGGATCCCAAAGATACTCCTTGGGAATCTGGGGGAGCAGCAGATGCACAGTACAGGGGGAGGGTTAATGATCTCCTACTGTTCACTTTGGTTGTTTGTTGCAAGTAAACTTCTGTTTTATACAAATGGAGTTAGCAACAGGGAAGAAGTTATCCTGCATGTTCCAGTTCACTCCTCTAAGGCACTCTGCAAAGCAATGGTGGGATTCCAGCAGCAGGGAAACCCTCAGTTACCTGGATTTAAATGTATTGGTGGTGAAAACAAGCTCTCTCTCTCTCTCTCTCTATATATATATATATATATATATGGTTTTGAGTTAAAACTGTTGTGCTTTATAGTTTCTTGTTTTAAATGCTGGCTGTATTAAGGGCAAAAGGCAGGAAATGTTTAAGATCTCGATAAAAGCTCTGAGTGCTGCTGAAACCCAAGCAGTGAAGCAGCCAGCACTGAGGAGGGGAAGTCGGATGGATTAGGGAGCACGTTGGAGACCTTGGCTGCATTTCTGGCAGTGTCAGTGCAGGAGGAATTGCCAGGACTCTCATTAGTAACAAGATCCTTCCAAACAGATTGAAATGACTTCTGAAGAGAGATGTATATGAAATATTGTCTTAAAGTGCCAGTTTGTCAGAAATGGAAGGACTTTTGGGGATATGAAGGGGGTGGGAAGGGTTAGCCCTGGGTGGTGAAGTCCTCCAGGGGGATGGGAGTCAGGAAGGTGGAAATGACCTGAAAGTCCAAAATCAGTAACACCAGAAGTCTCAGTTTTAAGGCTTTGGCAGCATTTTATAGGTCCCTTCCCAATGAACCCTTATAAGGCCATGTTTAAATGTCTAATTTCTTAAATCCATGTCAGCTCCTTTCCAGCACTTGTACCTCTAAGATTTCTGTGATTACAACAAAATGAGGTCTTTGGGAGCACTCGGGTCTGTCCCTGTGTTCAGAAAGGGAGGGAAAGGGACCCAAACCAAGGCACTGCCCTGGTGAGAGCAGAGCCTCAGCTGCTCTCCAGCACATTCTGCACGGACTGGGGCTGTTCCCAACCAGCACAGGATGGCCCCTCGGCCCCAGCTCTCCTGTCACAGAGATGTAGCAGCGTGAGCGTGAATGGGAGCAGGCCTGTGCCTGTGGAAGGATGAGTGTGAGCATTGTTAAACAGGAATCTGAAAATAGAACTGGATTTTCTCACATCTCCCCTTGTGCAGACACGTGAGGGAGCCCCCCAAGGCAGGTGTCCCTCTGAAGCTGATTAGACACAGTGGTGGGGATGGGCTGGGATCGGACCAGTATGGACCAGTCAGAATATGGAAGGTTGAGCCACAGTGTGGGGCAGTGCTGGGATGCAAAGCCCAGCTTTGATTTCTAAGTTAGTGCTGGCCTTCCCAGGGTAAGGAACAGCTTTGGCCATAAATTTGCAAACTTTGCTTCAATATTAAAAGGAAGAATAAGAGATCTTTAGGTGACTATGACAAACAGGTTCTACATTTCACTTAATGAAGAAATTCAGACTTTCAGTTGTCATATGCCCAGATTCGGCGCCTTTCTGACAGCTGAATTATGATTTTAATAATTTAAAAGAGCTACTGTGAGCCTGTTCATGTATAATAGGCACAGAGAAGTGTTTAAAATCAAAAGCAGCTTAGAGAAAAAGTGGTCACTGCATTACAAGGAGGAGAATTGTCTACATCTGAATATTAAACTGTGTGAACTCTCCAATGGGAAAACTCTTTGCAAAGTAACTCTAAACTCCCCGTACTGGGTCTGGGATGCAGAGATTGCATTTGATCCTGGCTTTGTGTGTGCCCAAAGCAGCAGCCTGCAATACCCACTTTCCTCTACACAGCCCTGTCAGGGTGAGGGTCTGGCTATTCTGCTCGCAGAGGTTTCAGTTCAGAGCAGCAGAAGTTCAAATCTATAATCTCAGTCGCAACATCTGTAAGATGGAAATGAAATATAAGGGGGGAAAGTGCCCTCCAGGCTACATTCCCCTTGCTTTGATTTCATTA
This sequence comes from Lanius collurio, assembly GCA_020086605.1. Taxonomy (NCBI): domain Eukaryota; kingdom Metazoa; phylum Chordata; class Aves; order Passeriformes; family Laniidae; genus Lanius; species Lanius collurio. Next base: position 435,832 of record JACBWW010000063.1, on the reverse strand, counting down.
TCTTTGTACCTGTCCATGGGAATGTTTGAAATTCTACTGCAACCGCCACAGCACACTTGGTTTGCAAACTCACAGCTAAACACAGACAAGAAGCCCCTATCCTGCTCGATTAAGTAGAAACCAGATCATGTCCTGGCCATCACTGAGTATTTTCAGTACAGTGACCCACAACATCCACTTGAATTCAGCAAATCTGTAGTTCCTGGCAAGTCAAGTGAAGAAACAACAACTGACATCGCAACGAGACACAACAGATACATCAGCAGCTTTGTGTGAAAGGCATGGCTGGAGTGAATGTCAGAGAGAGCAGAGCTCTCTCTCCCAGCCCCTTGCACTTGGGTCAGCTTTTCCCTCCTGCAGGAATGAATCAGGACCTGCTACTCCACCGCCTTGCTCCTCCTGCACTCGTTTACCGTGGTGCTGAGCATTTGCCAAGTGGGTGTAAGAGCTTTTTCTGGTTTATACAACTGCACATAAACTGCAGGAGTTGTAAGGCAAAGAACAATCAAGCGCTCAACACTTCCAGCCCCTTCTTGAACATGCACCCAGGAAAATGCTGAGGAGGAGCTCAAGTCAAGCTCCCAGTACATGCTTGCCTGCTGCTCAGGAAAAGGAAAAGTAATACTCACCCCAGTGTTGTCATGGTTACAATAGTGTACCAAAAGGAAGCAGGAATACTGGTGAATTTGCTTGCCGAGGACCCTTTCTCTGCATAAAACATCACAGTTGCAAAGATGATGATTGCCATAGTGAGGGAAAAGAGGAGAAAGCCAAGCTCGGAGGCACAGCTCTTCAAAGTGTAGCCCAAGATTCTCAGGCCTTGGGAATGGCGAGAGAACTTGAAAATCCTGAAAACCCTAAAAACCCTTAGCGTGACAAAGGCTCCACTGACGTCCTCGTTGTTGGTCATCACCAGGCCAATGTAGTAGGGCATGATGGCCACCACGTCGATGATGCTCATCACGCTGCGGATGAAGCGGTACCGGCTCGGCGCCGCAAAGAGTCTCAACAGGTACTCGACGGTGAAGATCATCACACACGCCGTGTCCAGGCAAAAGAAAGCCACGGCGTAGCGCTCCCCACAGGGCAGCTCCTTGCTCCCTGGCACGGTGCCGCAGGGCACGGTTTCCACCACGTTGGTGATCACAGAGACGGCGATAAAGAACCCGGTGACGTAGTAAAAGACTAAGGCTAAGGTGCTGGTGTGGGGGTTCTCAAAGGCTCGCCACATGGTCTGCCGGAAGCTCAGCGAGGGCATGGAGCCCTCCTGGTTGTTCTCCGAGTCGTTGTCATCCATCAGCCGCTCGGCGTTCTCCCGCTTCCTGTCCTTGTACTCTTCGTAGCAGCAGTCCCCGATGATTTCAGGGAGGATCCCGTAGAAGGCGAGCTCTTCGTCGTAAGCAGAGATGCACTCGTACCTGGGGTAGTGTAGCTTGCCAGTTCTATAAAAATTGAGGATGCACCTGAAGACCTCGGGGTCCCGGTCAAAGAAGTACTCCTTGGTGTCTTCGTTGAAGAAGAACTCCTTCTCCGTGCTGCCCAGGAGAGTGTCCGGGTACCTCTCCAGTGTAGTCCTCCAGGTCTGGAAGCGCCTGCCACTCACATTGAGGATGATCAGCTCATCCTGCCTCTTGTTTTTCTCTGTTGGAGCCAGTGGCATGGGACAGTTGGCCACTGGCATCCATCCTATGGCAGCTGCCCTGGCAAAGGGCAACCACGCTGCTACTCCTGCTGCCATGATGAGTCGGGGCCGTGTTACTGGAGATGAGGCTTGGGATGCTCCTGGGACCTGCTGGGAGTCAGACCAGTTCCATCTAAAACACAGAAGAGAAGAGAACACAGCACACAGTCACGCAGGGCGTCCTGCCCCGATGGGTTGAAGAGTCCGGGATCAGCACAGACATGAGAATTTAAAACCCCTGGCTTGCCCCCACCTCCCAGGTGAAGAATGATGTTGAACAAGGCACATGATAATCAGCTCAGCAGGGTTGTGGCATTATTATAGATTGAAATTTTGAATAGCAAATGATTCCTCATTAAAAGCATTTTAAAAGTAGCATAAACATAGTAATTTATATTTGCTTCCTCACAAACAAGACTAATCCATAATTCCCCAGGTGTAAGCCTCATGTGCTCATCAGTTTAACTACAGCTGTCAAGAAAGAGCTGGGAACTCCAGTGAAATCAGCCTGCAGTGGAGTCGCACATCATGAAAACCTGTGACTGGGCTGAGCTGCGTTTCCAGTCCTAAACAAGCTCAGTATGGTTTGAATCTCGCACTAAGAACATCTTTAGTTGAAAGAAATGGAAATTTTTCTCTGGTTTTCACCAGTTGTCTTCCTTCTTTAATGCTAGGCCTGGCCTCAGCAGCAGTTTGCTGCTCTCTTTCATCTCGAGGTGGGGTTTACTGTTGGAAGTATTGCAGCCCTCCAGGGGACCAGAGCAAAATTCTGATTTTGGGGAAACTTTGGTCAGAATACCTGAGCACCAGTAAACTTCAATCCCAGGTGTGAAATCTGATGGATTAAGACACCAAGTACCAAGAACATTGGAATGAAGGAAGGCTCCAAAGTTGGAGAATTTCTTTCCAGCAGGAAGGTGCTTTGCCTATTTCCTGGCTAACAGGGACAGAGTCCTTCAAATGAAGGACCCTTAGGCTGGAACAAAATATGTTCACTGCACTCTTGGATTTTTGTATGAGAAATATCCCAATTGTCCAGATCCTCAGATACTGGAGGCCAACATTCTCTTGAAGCTTGCTTTGTGTGTTCTGATCTAGCCATGAATTTACCTTTTTGATCTTTGGTCAGAGTTCTTACAGTCTTTAACTTTTGTTTTAACTTGCATTTCCTTTCACTTCCCTAGAGCTTTTCTAATTCTACCATGAAGTTATCTGAAGAAAAGTGCCCTCATCATATGAGATGCATTAGGAGCCCTATCAAAAGTCAATTTATCAATGGAAATTCCATTGATTCCACTGACTCAGGCCCTCAGAGCTTAATTGTGTCTTTGTAGGCAGTTTTACTCTAAAGTTTTTAACTTACATGAAAGCTGCCATTCCAGCCAGCAAGGCTGCAGCATTATTGATTCCAACAGGCCATCAAAATACTGAATAAAAAATGATGGAATCCGTCTGTGGTGAAAACAACTGAAGCGCTCACAGAAATGCTCTTCCTCTTTGGGGCAAATTAACATTCATCACCCTAATGTGGAGCCTCTTTCTACGCAATTTTGCTATCTAAAGGACAATTGAAATCCCTGGTGCGAGCGTCTTACTGCTGCTGAGAGCTTTTGTAATTACGAAACATATAATAATCCGTAGTGATGCTTATCCCAAGGAGACACTTTGCTTATCTACACGGCACTGGAGCAAACATCCCACAATATTTCCCTCTAAAGAATTGTGCAGTATTACAAAGCACCACTTTTTCTCCCCCCTAAAGAGAGAATTTATTGCATTGATCGTGCCAGACTGGCCGCCCTGGGGACCAGGCTCTGTCGTCTGTGTGAGGCAGAGCTCAGCACTGAAAACTTTCTCTGCATGACTTTGAAAATCTCCCCCAGCCCTGAGCTGAAAGGGCATCTTCAGGGGCTCAGACTGCAGCTTTCTACCACCAGTGGTGGATCTTTTACCTTTTAT
>JACBWW010000063.1:407419-427194 GCA_020086605.1 Lanius collurio | reverse complement strand
CGGGGTGCGGGATGGAGGGAGCGCTGGGCGAGGGGATCGGGGTGCGGGAGCCCCGGGATGGAGGGAGCGCTGGGCGAGGGGAACGGGAGCCCCAGGATGGAGGGAGCTCTGGGCGAGGGGATCAGGAGCCCCGAGATGCAGGGAGCGCTGGGCGAGGGGAACGGGAGCCCCGGGATGGAGGGAGCGCTGGGCGAGGGGATCAGGAGCCCCGAGATGGAGGGAGCGCTGGGCGAGGGGAGGGTGGGTGCAGGAGCCCCGGGATGGAGGGAGCGCTGGGCGAGGGGAACGGGGTGCGGAATGGAGGGAGCGCTGGGCGAGGGGAGCGGGGTGCGGGAGCCCCGGGATGGAGGGAGCGCTGGGCGAGGGGATCGGGGTGCGGGAGCCCCGGGATGGAGGGAGCGCTGGGCGAGGAGATCGGGGTGCGGGAGCCCCGAGGCAGAGGGCAGGGCAGGGCAAGGGATGGCCGGTGGCCACAGCACTCCGGCAACGGGGGCTCCGCACCCGGGTTCCCGAGCCGGGGAGGAGGAGTGTGTAGGGAGGGGGTCCAGTGGGTTCCAGGGGCTGCAGGGGTTGCACTGTCAGGGGCAGGAGATGCTCCCTCAGCTGCATCACTGTGAGCAAGGGATGTGTGTTGGGAGGTCCGATGTGCCTCTGGTGCCTTAAAATAAGGGAAACAGGGACGTGGTACAGCCAGCAATGACCAGGGGCCGTTTTCCAGGTGCCTTTCTTCCTAGAGCTCTAAACCCATGACCTTCTTAAAGAAAAGAGAAAAAAAAAAAAGCCCAAATAAAAATAAGGAAATAACTCCAAATCCTCAATATTTCAACACATCAATGGTCTGGTTCTGGAAACTCTGAAACCAGGTCAGGACCCTGACCATGGAATTGGTAAGATTGGGAAAGACCTCCAAGATCATGAAGTCCAACCTGTGACTGAATCCTACAATGCCCACTAAACCATATGGCAAAATGCCACATGTACTCATTTTTGGAACACTTCCAGGGATGGTGACTTCACCACTTCCCTGGACAGCTTGTTCCAAAGCTTGACACCCTTTCAAATTTTGCTGAAATTTTTCCTAAGATAAAACCGAACCTCAACCTGATAGATATAATTCAGGGTCTATTTTCTGATAATTCAATGCAATTATTAAAAAATAACACTAATTTCTGAATATCAGGTCCTTGGCAACCCTCCCCAAACCCAGTCCTCCCCCAATAACATTTGTAGGGTGCATTACAGTGTCTGCAGAGTAGTTCACGAGTTCATGCAAACACAGTGCATTATAACCTTTGGATCATGGATATTGAGAATTGTATACTGGACACAAGAATATTTATGTGCAAAGGGAATCCTAAAACTTCTATGAGAAACTTTCAGTGGCTGTAAGAATTTAAACATATCAAAGCACCCTGAATCCATCTTTATTAGATGTCTTCAGAACTGCTTTCCACTTTTAAACCCTCCCTGTACTTCCACTTGCTCTTTCCCTCTTGCAGATGCTCAGAAGAAAGCAGAACCAGAAATGTCATTTGGCTTTTGCCAGTATAAGAGATTTCTCTGTGATTTACAGTGTCACCACTTCATAAAACTTCCTGACTCCTCTCTCTGGGGCGTGCTCTGGCCTCACTCTCTGCTGGTGCTGCCCTGGCTGTGATTCTGAATTGCTTTTCCCCCATGACTCGGCCCCTTTTAACTTCCCATCTCTATTAAAAAGCTAATTTGGGAACTCTTTTTCAATGCTCCCAATTTTGTATTTTTAAATAGAGTATGAAAGTCAAAAGCAAGCTTGCTGCAGATAGTCTGAAGTGAAAATATTCCTTCTTCTCTTCCTTTTTTTGGATTGATATATTTTCTCTGTTTCTTTCTCTCTCTTCTCTCTTTAAGTCTCTCTTCTTTCCCTCTCTTCCTTTTGCTCTCTCATTCTGCCTTTCCCCTTCTCTCACTTTTCTAGGAATAACTCCTTAGGTTCTACTGCCCCAATTATAGATTTTATTAAAAACTTTTTGAACAACTTTTTCTCATTCTACTACTGAAAAGTAGAACCTGCTGATGTTAAAACAAGCCATGTAACCAGGGAAATTTTGGAATGAACTATCAGGGTTAAATATCAATATTAAATATAATATTGGTCACTTAATTTTTTCCCCTTACATTTTCTTCAGTGTTTATATCCTATGCCTCTAGAGTGTATTTTATTTATTGTGTTTGTTCTCTACATTGGGAGCTATTCTGCATAAATTCTGCATCTAAATACCCCATTCACTTCGTGGCTGTGCTGCAGGAGTTCTGCAGTGACAGTTGCAGGAACACAGCCTGGCTGTCTGAAATTACAGCTCACCATAACACCAGAGCTTTGTAGTCTGATTATGTCCCACAGACTGTGCCAGCAGCTCCCTTGCTTTGGCTCCAAGCTGGTGAAAACACCTGCATAGATTAAAGAAAGGTCATTAATGTGATTATGTGAAAGAGTCGCTCTTTGTAACCTTAAAATGAAATGTGTGGTTCAGCTCCTTCATGCCACAGGTCTGCCAAAATCACTTCAAGCCCCTTCCTCGTGTGTCTCCCGTGCAGAAAATGCAATGTCTGCTTTAGGGGTGGAAAAGGTCTTCACTAGGACCAATCTAAATTTTCTTTGAGACACAAAAACATTGCCAAAAACTGGATTCCGATGGACAGTCCCTATCCCAGCCCTGCTCTGCAGCCTTGCCCCTCCTGTGGGCCTTTGGATACCCAGGGCTTTGGTTCACATTGGGCTCAGTTTGTTCACCCTCTGTGTCTGGAGATTTTCCAACCCAAAATAAAGCCTCAGCTGCATTCTGCCACTTCTCCCTAAAAGGAGGGAGGAAGGAGCCGTGGATGGGGTCCAGCAGCAGTGAGAGCTCCCCAGCAGCTGCAACATTTTCTGCTCAGCTGATGTGAATGAATAAAGAAAGGGTCACACATGACAGTGGGGGGAAAAGACCCTTGAAGGGCAGGAGTGACACTGAACCAGGGCTCTCCCTGATTGTCCTCTGTCCTCTGTCCCTCCCCGGTGCACTCCATGGCCCAGGCTCCTTTCCCATGGAGTTTTCGTGTCTGACAGCCCAGGCAGGACTTTACACACTGCTCTTTATCCAACTACTCTGCACCAAGTTCCTTTTGCAAGATTTCCTTCCAGCCAGTTGGGAATTCTTGTAATTATGAGTCGACCCAGGCTAAAAAGCTCGGAAGTGAGCAGAGCACAAGGCGAGTGCACTGCTTTGATCTCACCCTCGTGGTTAACCCACCACCATCAAAGCAACCATCCCTGGCTGCTGCCACTGGAGAGCCCAATTAAAGAACAGCAAAAAACCCCCAGCAAAACCCAACCCAACCTGAAATAAATGATTGTTATAGATGAGTCAAAAGTCATAAGAAATTCAATGATATCAAGATTGGTTGCGAATGTAAGATATATTAGATTGTACATAGGATGTATTAGATTGTACCTGTATCCAAAAATGTTGTGCTTGGAATGTGCCTTGGCATGTTCCCTGGCATCTTGCTCAGAGTTACAAAATACTTCTCCAGAGGGTAAGATTTGCATCTGAAGCAAGGGCAGACCTTACAGGAGAAGCAATCCTGCACCCACCATCAGGAAACCAGATATCCATCTGGCACATCAATCTATTCCAAATCCACTCTGCCTTTTTGGAGGATCCTTTTCCATCTGAAAGGAGTAACAGATATGATCTGGCCCTCCTTGGACCATGCTGATGAACGGACCTCTTACCCAAGACTCTTCATTTTAATCACACAAGGGGATTCCTGGAAACATCAACACCTGAACAGATCCCTCACCAGAAACACTAAGAAGAGTTACTGGAAATATCAACCAAAACACAAAGAGAGTTCCTGAACACATCAACATCTGAACAGACCCCTGATCTCTGGACCAGAGGACCATGGAGGACAAGATGAATATGAAAAAGACAAAGGATTTTCTAGCCAGAGGCAAGAAAAACAGTATAAAAACTGGATTCAGAAACCTCAAAGGTGTGCACTACCTACCCAAACTGCTGCTGTTCAGGGCTGTGGATGTGTCACCCAGGGTCAAGAACCTGGGCTTGGCCCTGCCGTTTTATAGTGGCTAATCAAAATTGTCAATTTGATCATAAAATAAATTCTCTTTGTTTTTATATTCATAATTTGGCTCACGCAATTTATTAATTCGATTTAATTGGCAGTTTCATTTATAACATGATCAATGCCAAATTATCAGGTTTGGAATGATTACCAGAGATCGAGTGATGCCGAGGGTTTTGCTGCCACAGTCAACAACACAATAAATTGGAATTGCAGTTTTTTGGTGGCTCATAACCAGTAAATCAGGTCTGGGGAACTATACATTTACTGCAAATTTAAGGAGTTGTTCTTTCATTTTAAAGAGTGCATTTTAAATCAAGTCAACAGCCATAAAGCAATATCCAGCCTGCCTACCTGTTGTCTGGGGAATGAGTCCTGTACTACAATAATTCCTTTTTATTATTATTACATATGGGGGAATGGAGAAGAAATTTGGGAGTGAGACTGTCCATGTTCCTCCACCAGGTGAGTCTGGACCTCCAGACATGGACAGGTTTTTCCCAGCATTTCCTAATGGCCAGGAGTGGATGGTCCCCATAAATTGCTGAGGAAAAAAAAAAACCCAAGAGGTGGATTTAGCCCCAAACCAATTTATCATACCAAACTCCTCCCTATATATGAGAGTTCTACTAGGCAGAAATAAATTTATTCCTTTATCTTGGAACAGATTAAAAATAACTTTACCTGCAGACAAATGCTATAACTAGAATTCAAGCTTAATCTTATTTTTCTTTAATATTGAATTTAATACGATCATTATTTCTGCCTTGCTCTAGCAGGATGTAGTCTCCCAGCTAAAGGGAAGGTGCATCTGTGTGAGGGCTAACCTGGAATTCAGATCTTAAGCCTCAGTATAGACCTTTGAGAGAGAAAGCAAGCTTTTGTTAATGCATTAATTTAAACTTGCTCCCAGCAGCAGCAGTAGCTGATAGCTGGAAAGTAAATTCAGTTCGTATTTTTGGATAGTCCAGAGCCAAAGGAAGCTCTTCCTGAATGGAAAATCTCTCATCTAAGCTCTCAAGGAGCTCAGAAGGGATATTTATGCACACATCTATCTGAGCAGGAGCTGTTCCTGCTCTTCAAGTAAAAAGACACAACTGTTGGGCTTGTTAGGAAAATGTGTTACATCACCCAAAATGTGTCACATCACCCAAAATGTGTCACATCACCCAAAATGTGTCACATCACCCAAAATGCAAGATCCATTGGTGTTGAGTGATATTACCTTTATTGCAGGGAGAAGGAAGGCTAATGAAGACACTTTGGAACATCTTGTTAAATACAACTGGGCTTGCTCATAGCAAATTTCAGGGCCAAAGTCATTGGTAATTCTGGGTTTGTATCAGGAGAGAAGCCAGCAAATCAAAAGAATGGGATTTTTCAAAATCTCTGTGCTCCTGTTTCTGACCAGGAAATCCTCTGTAATGAAATCTCATATTGCTCACCAAGGAATGAGTTACACCAGCTCCTTTTTCAATTAGATAAGATAATCTTTGCTGTTGTAGCTGAATGCCCAGATAATGTATTTTCTAACCCTGTGTACGAAGAAGAAGATGCAGAGTGTGGCCCAGTCTGGGATGATGCAGCAGGACAGAGACCCAGCTCAAATGGGAATACAGCAAATGTTGAAATGGCCAACAATAACTCCATGAAATAGCATTTGAATGGAGTTCCATCCAAATGATGGCTTTGCTCTTGATGAAATGGCTCAATTTATGCCACTTCTTGTTTGGAGATCTCTGTGTTTGCAGACATTGTTCAGTTTCTCAGATCACGAGAAGCAGCTCTTTATTCCTGTTGATGGCAGAAAAGGAGGCAGAGAAAACTCCTCTTTTTCACAGTTTTGAAAATGTTGAAGAACCTTTCCTCACAGTTTGTTTGTTGCAAAGGCCTGGGCTGCTGCCTTCATCTGCATGAGGAAGCTGAGGAACAGGGTTAAATTATCCTGGAGGAATCACAGGGGTGATTAGGAATTTGGATCTGACAGTTCCTTTATTGCTACTGTAAACGGCAGCAGAAAGAAAGGAATTAATTTATTATCTATTATCCATATATTATAGATCCAAACAACACTTATTCCCTGGCTGCTTTAGGGGCTGGGAACAGGCAGCACTCTGCAGGCACTCAGTGGGTTCAAGATCACATCCTCAGGTGTAAAGCTTAATGAAAAGCAAGATAAATATTCATGAAAGGTCTGATTTTATGTGACCTGCTTTCCACCTGAGCTGTGATCCAGGCTGCTGATCCACAGAATAGATTCTGATTTCCATCAGATAAGGCTTATGCTTTTTTGGCAGAGGGAGTCTCAAAAATAATCCTTCTCTGAACAGATAAATCATCTACAGTGCTCAAACATGCAGGCCAAGGTAGGGTAAATCTGCTCACTGAGTGCCTGTGATTGCTTATTTCCAGGAGTTATTCTTATTTCTGAGACCTGATTTTGGGGGAGAGGCTGGGGGTGGCTCTGTCCATGGCAGGGGACACGAGCAGGGCTCCCCCTGAGCACTCAGCCCTGCCAGGTGCTGGCTCTTTGGAGCCTTCAGAAATACTTCAGCCTGTGTTTAAAATGAAGATCCTGAAGGCCCAGCCAGTCAAGGGGCTGCTGATGCCCATGGAGTAAAGAGGCACTAAGTGCTTCGCTGGGTTGTAGCCAGGGGCTGACTCTGAAGGATCCCAGCCCCTATTAAAATGTGGATTTTAGACCCAGCTGATGATGAAAGCTGTCATGTCAGACCTGCTGCTGCAGTGGAGGTTTTGTGCTGTGGGCTCCTTGGGCATCTGGGTGGAATCAGCTGCAGCCCTTCCTTGGCATGGCAACAGCACCGAGGAGAAGAGAGGGGTTGTGATTATTTACTAATTAATCCAGTGCAAGTAGACACATGAAAAGTGTTCATTTGGAGTTGCTGGTGGCTCACAGAGCAAGGCCAGAGCCCTGCACACCATCGAGATGTTTCCCTGGGTTTGTCCTGAGGGACCCTGCAGGAGAACAGGTTTGAAAAACAAATTCTGCTGGCAGGGAAAACAAACATTTACAATTCTAAACAACAAAATGAAATCATGAAATAAGCAGGACTTTAGGTTCTAATTAGTGCTGGAATGTTGTCTAAACCAATGTATGTATCACCTACCTGAGCCCCCGGCTTCTGGAGGGACTGGGATCACACTTCCAACACATTTCTTTGTGAACACAGAGCTGTGCAAGGGATGAGTCACGGTACAGGCCCAGATCTCCCTCCTGGAGCAGCACCTGCTCTAACTCCCATCAAAATCCAAATTTGGCATTAGCAGCTCTTGCAGGGGAGAATCAGAGCAGAAGAGAAGAGAATTTGGCTCAGGGACTGGTCAATCCTGCTGATAGCTCTGCCCAGGGCTGCTAAATGAGCCTTTTTCTCTGCACCAGCTTAAATTCCAGGAGTTTCACATGTGCTACAATAACAAAAAGTGCTATTAAGAATAAATAATTATGATTACCACTTCCTGACTTCTACTCATAGCTTCTCTTCAGTAACAAAGGTAGAATTCTCATCTGACCTTCAGACAGAAGGATAAGATGCACAGCCACAAAAAATTGCAAACAGGACTCGGGATAATTTCACCTAATCCTGAGAGTACAGCAACAGGCTTCCCAGGAGGATGATGACATTCAGGGCATGAGCTGTTGCTAAGCTTTTGAAAAACATTTATTCTTTGGCCACAAGCTACTTCTGGTCTTTGTCATTAGCAGAGACATTTATGTCAGAAAATGTTGTTCCTTTTAAAATATTCTGTGATAAAAGGCACTTAGATGTCCAGTGTGAGCTTTAAATTAATGCTGAAGTGGGGCTGTGCTGCAGGAGCTGCTGACTCCTCCATATTCCCATTTCACTCTCAGCAGTGCCAGTCTTCCCACAATGGGTTATTGCTGCAGTTTGGGGCACAAAGACCAGAGACAAATGATTTTCTTGAGAAGGACTCACTGGGCTCAAACGATTTCCCTCCCAGTTTCTTAGATCAGTGTCTGGTCTACTTCCACGACAGCAAACAAGTGTAAACTCTAACAGACCACAAGCTGGCTGTTGCCATCTCTGCTGGCCAACTCCTGGCCCCAGAAATGTCATTGCTGAAGGGTGTCACTGAAACACTGGGGCTCTGCAACAGCCCTGAACCTGAACTCCTTTGTTGTAGATGTGATTCTTTTCTTATTTGTTCTCAGAAAACCTTTCCCTTGGCAGTGTGTTTAATTTAACAGCACTGAGTGCTATTTAAACAGAGGAGCTTTAATTCCCCATGTTTTGCAGAATTAAAGCCTGCTTATGTTATATTCTTCTACCTTGTAGTTATTTTGCTCAATTTCTTTTGAGGACAAGCTAACAGCATTCTCCCAAGTTACAAAAATTACACAAATTATTCCTAAATCTGGCACAGAAACAGCTGGCTGTGAGCCATTTGCACTGGAGGATTAAACCTTAGATCACAAAAAAAAAAAAAAAGGAGAAAAGCACAGAGAGATCAGATGAACCTGGGCTGTGACACCGATGAGATTGTGTGAGAGTGGGATCTCTCCCAGGGAACTCAGCTCTTCCCCTCCCAACCAGGGCCAGAACTACCTGGGAGCACTTCTGGCTTCTCTTCCCCCAGCACTTCCCTTTTCCTCTGCCCCTTTGTTGGTGTGAACAGAGCATTTTGATACCCAGGCTGACCTCTGGGTCCGTGTGGAGGTTCAGGGGCTGGATCCTGCTGGAGGTTTACTGGGTGCCCCCACTGCAGGTATTGGCTCAGATTTATCCTGCCAGCTTTGGCATCTTCCTGCCTCCCTCAGATCTCGTCTGCTCTCGGTCTCACCAGTGGCAAGAGGCTCTTTGAGATGGTGACTCACAGCAGGATCCTGAATCTTTGGCTTTGTTCTCTGAATGATGCTCTGGAGGTGCCTGTTCCCACAGACTGCAGGGGAGGCTTGGATAAATCACAGCTCTGAGAAGGAGGAATTTTTGGATTCTTGGGATGGCCACTGGAGTGAAGCACAGACAGAGCTCTAAAGGAGCTGGGTGGGAAGGTTGGCATGGGGAGAGGATGGAGAGTGTGGGGTCAGGACCTTGTCGTGTTTTCAGTGATGTGGGAGAGAAAAGCCAGTGCAGGTGCACCCTGAGGAGCTGCAGTTTTTCTCCACACTTTGCTCCAGCCTTGTCCAGTGCAGCCCTAAATTTTCCTGCAGTCAGGTCTGAGGAAAAAATACCCAGCCCAGTACTGTGAGTGCCTGACCGTGTGTGTGCCCTCACCCCAGAGCTCCACAGAACCTGCACTGATTTATCTCATTCCCCCTCATTTCCTGCATCTGAAGAGCCCTGTGAAAATCTGCCAAGGGCTGCACTTCCTGTGAAGGACAGTGCCTGGCAATTACTTGGACAGAAGCTGAGTGTGTTCAATCTGGAGATAATTATAAATCTATTTAGGAAATCAAAGAAGCCACAACGTATTTTTAAAGCAGAGTAATTTCTACTCAATGCAGATAAAAACAGATAAACATGGCAATAAAAGAAATATTCAGCCTTCTCATGTGGGCAGTCTTCAGCACCACGTAAAAGCATTTACCCTTTTCATGATTTAAAGATAACATCCTCTTATTAGATGCTGATGATTAGTCATCAGATGCAGAACAGAGCACGTACCAAAGTGAACCCACAATTATTTCACTCCAGTGGATTAATCTCTCCTTTCAGGAACTCATCACCCAAACACTTTTGTAACGTGGCCAATGTATTACAAGTTCCTCACAATTCTCTAACAGCATTGCATCATCCTAAAACCTTTCTGTGGTGAAGCAGAAATTGGGGTTTGGCATCTCCCTTTTCCTCAGCCCGATGCTGATGATTTATTGGGCATGGTGGGATTCAGTCAAAGGCTGGACTTGATGATTTTGTAGGTCTTTTCCAGCCTTACTAATTCCATAATTCTATGAACCTGTTTCCATTGCACAGTCACAGAGTGCTGGGACTGTGTCCCCTTGTGCCACCAGCATCTCCCTGCTGGGCTCAGGCACCACAAGTCACAGTCAGAAATCACTTTCTGACCCTGTTATTGTTATTGCTGCAACTTCTGGGCGACTCCCCCTTCATATCCGTTTGTTCTGAAGTGTTCTCCAAATGAGAAATGCCAAATTCACCAATTTATGGAATCCCTTTCATATTAAGACAAATAAAACAGTGCTGGGTTGGTTTGGGTGGGATGGGAAGGAGCAGCAAAGGCAGCAGAGGAACGAAGTGCAAGGCTGGGAAGGACCAAGATGTTCAGAAAGGGGTGGACTTTGCACTTCCCATTTTGGTTTAGAGGGCAGGAGGTTGGACTGGAGGGTCTTGGATCAGCAGTGGTTCTGTGCTCCTGGGGCAGACCTTGCCCAGGGGCAGGAGGGATGGGCAGGGCCCCTGTGCCAGCCCCAGCACCAGTGGGAGCAGCTGTCCCCAGCCGGGTGTCCCGGCCCTGGGGGCTGCCTGGGCTCTCCCTGGGGATGAAGAACAAGCCGAGCTCAGCTCTGTTCCCCTGCCTGTCTCAGCTGGGAGGGGAGGGGAGCTGCTGGGGCCTGCAGGCACAGGGGGCTGTGCCAGATGGAGCTCCCAGGGGCCACACAAAGCCCCAGCCACGTCCCCTCTGAACACCCCAAGCACTCTCAAGGCTCCCCATCCACTCTGGGTGCAACCTCCATTTAAAGGCATTTTTCTCCTTGTGCAATGGCATTAAAGGCACGCTGTGGGTGCTGGGTGGTGGTGCCACAGCTGTGCCAGGTCCACCCAGAACACAGCAGTGAATCAAAGGAAATATGAGATTTATTGATCTTGTCTGTGCCACATTGTTATTCACACTGAGTGAAATTCACCCCCAGGCACAGGACAAACATTAGAGTTGGGAAAAACATTGCAGCTGAATGTTTTATTTGGTGAAAAAAATGTAGATTTGAATCAGTTGCAAGTACTTGTAAATTCATGTTGCATTTGTCAAAGGGTTTCAGTACATAAAACATTTTTCAGAAAATCAAAACATTTACTATTGATGCTTATTTAATGCAACATCTACATTTTAAGGTCTGAAATAGCTTTTCATTTTAAATATTAGTAAGATTTACTTTGAAACTAATACTAACCCCTGAAAAACAAAGCAATATTTTGCTAAGGTTCAAAATCAACAAAATACAAAAATTATAAACAAATATTGGGTGACTTCACTTTGGAGAGAAAACATAACATTTTCCAGGTTGACTCAAAATATTCCCCCATTCTTTTGGCTCAGCCCATGAGAATTCCCTTACCCCAGGTGTGCTGGGCTGGGGCAGGGCGTTTGTGCCCCTTGACTGCAGACAGGAACCTGGAGGGTGCTCCAGCACCCCGTGGCCTCTGTAAATTTTTTGTCTCTGGGCTTGTCTTGTGCTTGTTTTTCCAAGCTTTTCCCAAGTGATTCGAAACTAGAGATGGATAGCAGGATGTTGGGGAGCTGTGACACAAACTGGTACTTTGCTGAGTATGTTGAGGCCACAGAGAAATATGTGGAAGGAATAAAATAATAAAAAGAAAAGTGTTGGAGGATTATCCCGCGTTGGCAACAGATTTACATCGGTGCTGCACAGAGCAGAGTCAGCTTTTTAAAAAGTCTGTAATAATTTAATGTGCATTATTAAACAATATAGATCCTGATGCAGCTGCTGGGGCTCCTGCCTGCAACGGTAGCTTCTTGTACCTTTTATTTTTAATCGCTGATGATGTTCCCCTCTGTTCATTAATCTTGCATTGAGGGGTTGTTCTGCAGTGGGCTGGCACTGCTGCCAATGCCCACAGAGCTCCAGCACATCCTCAGGGAGGGCTGGGGCAGGGAAAACCTCCTGGGGCACCACTTTGTGGTGTCTGTGCCCTGGGAGAGCCGGGCCAGGGGCACTGGCAGGGCTGGAGGTGTCCGAGGGGCTGCAGGGGCAGGGTCCTGTGCAGGGGGAAGGCACAGGGCAAAGGCAGGACCCGTGGGGAGGAGAGGGGACAGGGCAGGAGGGCGGTTGGGGACCCCAGGGGGGACCCCGTGCCCGCTCTAGCCGGGGTTTCTGCTGTCACCTCCGTCCCCAGGGGTCTCTCACAGAGCAGCCGTGGGGTGACCTGATCCAAGCTGTCGGTGCCCGGCTCCTGCAGCTCCTCCCTGCCCAGGTGGCCTCTGAATTCCATCACTGCTCTTGCCCTGGCTCTTGCACAGGGTTTGCACTGCAGGACACAATGGAAACAGCCCTCAAAAAGGGGAAAATAAAGGAAAAAAAGGGGTTATGTAACCCTAAAGGAAAGAGCGGAGAAGTGTGGAGATAAACCAAGACAGCCAAGGATTTATTCAATGAACTCCATCACATTTGTCTGGGATCTGCCAAACAGGAGCCTCATCAGCTGATGGAGACTATTTTTCCAGCACCTCCTCGATCATCTGGTTTGTTCATTTTTTCCCATCAACCATACATGGCCTCCATGTCAAAACATCATTTTACCATTATTGTCTGTTTCCAGGATGTCTTTTATTATCCTGATCTCATTTTGCAGCCCAGAAAGTGGCACAGGGTTGGCTCTATTCCCTCAGGTTTATGAAAGACTGCGGCAAGAGGGAAGAGCCTTTCTGCTCCTGCTCAGCACCAGTCCCAAGCCCAAGGCTCCCCACCAAACCCACTGGAGAAATCCAGGCTGGCCAGGTCTCCTTGGCAACTGGAGTTGCTCCTGTGTGCCCACAGCTGGGGGAGATGCTTTAAAAAACAAAAATAAAAATAAATAGTAATTTTAAAAATCTGAATCACACACAAAGTAGATGTGATGGGATCAAATTTACTTGTGGAAGAATAGAATCACAGAAGCATTAATGCTGGAAATTGCCTCCAGGTCCAACCTCCAAGTAGTACATGAGTAATTATGTAAGTAATTATAAAATGCACATTTTTCAGCTAAACAAGATAAAGCTGGAGATGTGCTAATGCAGCCTTTCCCACATTTATTAAATATTTTGCAGTTTAGGCCATTAAAATTTAAAAAACAGCCACAGCCAAACAGAAGGGGAGGAGAATGTTTGAAGGGTATCCTGACTTTTCCAAGTATTAATGGAAAATTGTGTCCCTGCATTGCTATATGTGATTCTTTAGGTTCTAATCTATCAAAAGGATGCAATTCTTCTGGTCTGGACAGCCACTTCTCTGCCCTGGAATTTACAGATCATCATAAAAAGCATTTAAGCCTTTGGGGAAATGAGTTCAGCTCCTCCAATTGCTGAATAATTACGGGTGACCCTTGTCCCAGGCACGGTGTGTGTTATCCATCACTGCATTACCTGTCTGCTTGGCAGCATTTTGCAGGTGCTTTAGAGCTCTTATTGGATGTTGTTTCTCATTTAGATGCAATTTCTTTTGTAATGAGGCAGAACTTATTTTCCAGCCCCTACAGGTGCCTTTGTCAGCTCTCCAAATTGTGCATGAAGAGGCAGGTTCCCAACTGATCTCTCAATTAGGGCTCTGTTGATACTGGATAAGTGATGGTTCACCTGGCTTGGACACAGCCTCCTCTGATTTTGGGCCAGGACCTTCACATGAAAAACACAGGTTAAAGAGGAAAGCCAGAGGTTTGGGTGTTGTTTTTTCACCCTTGAGTGTACAGGCTGAGCATGGGGGCTGCTGGTTTGGGGCTGAAGCTGCAGGGGGGATTCAAGTGCTGACCACAGCTGTGGTCACCCTCCTGGTCTGTGGGTGCAAAGGTTCTCCAGTCTGTGGCAAATCCAACTTCTGGGATGCTCCCAGCTGCTCTCCCAAGTTCTTACAGTCCAGGGGGCCAGGTTCCCAAGGCCTGCACTGGAAAAATGTAAAGCAAATTGTGGCTGCAGCTTCCAGGAGGTTGTCCTGGGGGTTTGGCTTCACCTTTGAGAAGAAAGAAAGGCAGCATTTGCAGCACAGATGAGGCCCCAGTTTGCACAGCAGTGTGATCTGGTTAGGCAGGCAATTAACTCAGCCTTATTGACCACAGCCCAAACGCCTAATGGAAGAAGTCTGGAAAGTGCTCCAAAAATTATTTCCTGCTAAATCAAAAGCTGAGATGAAAGAGAGGTTAATTTACAAAGATAGGCAGAAAGTTTAATAGCAATTTAATTTTTGTGAAAGATGTGTGTGTTGCTATAGCCTGACATTATGGAGGAAATTGCAACAGTCCTGGAATCAAGCTCTGTCTGATTTTCCTCCTGACTTTGGACAGTTGGGTTTCATGTGCAACCATTCATTTGATGGCCAACTTCAAGCATTAGATTTACAGTAAAAATTGATGTGAGGTTACAGGCCCAGGCTGAGTTTATGTCATTTTGGCACCACACATGAGACTGAATCCCTGCTCCATTATCTGTGCAGGGAGAGGGGCTGGGATGGAGCTGCCCCAATCTCTGACACCCCGAGCTCAAACTCTTCCTTGTGCCAGCATTTCTCTGCCTGCTGCCAGCAGCTGCTCCCCCCCACCAAAGCTGACCTTTTCTGACTCCTTCAGCCACTCTGCAGAACTTTTAGGAACAACAACAGCTGCTCTGGAGATGGGTCACCTCTTCTAATCTGAGGGAAAAGTTTGTTTGCCGATGCGAACACACGCCCAGAGAAATTAAATCAAATCTCTGCAATTAATTGTGTGGAAAGGATGGGAAGAGGCTGGGTGAATTCCTTAATATCTCTTATAGACTTCCTTTCCAAATCTTCCTTTCCACTGGTTTTCCACAGCTGCAATTCCTTCATTTCTCACAGCATTCCCCTATATTAAAAATCTTTAGATTTATTTTCACTGCTTTAAATTTTAAAGGCAGCACTTACTGCTGCTCTTGGGCTGTGCTCCTTGGGCTTTATAAAGCATTTTTTTCCAAAGGACAACTCTGTGCGTGCCAGACATGTCGCTGCCATTGATCCCAGAGACCAGGCACAAATCCATGCATTTTTGGAGGTGTGCTGTCTAATATCAAAATGTTTGAATTAGCTTGTTACATGAGACTGCCAATGGACTGGCATCTCTCTTAATAATATTATGAGCTTTCCTAGGGAGCTGTAGCCTCTTTGGTATACATGAATTCAGTAATAACTGTAATTATTATGAAGTTAATATAAAACATGATGTCTCCCTCTGCCAATTCAAGGGCAATAAGTGTGAAAAACAGCTTTTCTTCGGATTGCACGTGGCTCGCTCTTCCCTGGGCTGCCGAGCAGCTCCCGGGTTTCCAGCAGGAAGAGCAGCTCCTTTTCCCTTTCCCAGCACGGGGGGATGTGGGGAACACACGCTGCTCCTCCCGCCCCCCCTGGCTGTGCTCTGAGGGCTCCTCACAGCCCCGGAGCCCCCGGCTCGGAGCAGCACCCCCGGCTCTGAGGCTGGCGTTGGGAGCAATCCCATCACTTGAGCAAATATGTGTGCTCTGGGCATTTATGGCTCTCTTGGCAGCCACCAGAACTGAGTCCATCTTCCTTTTATGTCTCCAGATTGTTCTTTAAACACAGAATTTCCTGGAGGGGGCATCCACCCTGCCAGGCTCTCGGCGCAGCCTCGCCCTCCCTCTATTTATGGCCCCTCTTCAACATCTCCACGGACTCCATTTACTTTCTAAGGCATCAGATGAAAACCAAACCTGTCAGGATTTTCTTGTGATTCTCTGCCAACGACACCATCACAGGACGCGGGATCAGAGCCCGGCAGGAGCCGGGAGCCCTCCCGTGGGATGCGCCGCCTTCCAGAGCATCCTCCCGGCCCTTTGATGCCCAGCCTCAGATGTGCCACCACATCGCCCCGCTTGGATCTTCCCGCAGAACGAGCTGAAGCAAACTTGATAATAAAAAGAGCTTTAATGTTCACCTGCTCCCTCTCCTCCTGACAGGAAAACCAGAGACATTCCCACTGAAATGATTTTCTGGTTGCACCCGTGGGCCCCGGTGCCGAGGGAGCCGCAGGTCCCCGGCGGCCCTGCCGCTCTCGGGGTTCCTCCTCTTCAGGACAACACCCTGCTCATCTTTTAGCTCAAAATGCTGAGCACAAACCTTTGATTCATCACATCTTTTTAAGGCAAAGCTAAAAATAGCAGTTTCAAATCCTCAATCACATATAATTAGTCCTGCATTTATTTTTCAACAGATGTTCTCTCCCTGTTGCTTTTGAACGGCGAGTGGTGAGCGGGGTCTGAGCACGGGCAGCCGGCGAGGGAGGGACCTGCGGCACTGCAGCTTTTCCACGGGAACGCTTCAGGAATCGCTGCAGTGACTCCGCTCCGGCCTCCACAGACACCGCTTCCTTCCCACGGACAGGGGCGGAGCTCCCCGGAGGTTGGGGAGGATGAAATAGGGAAACCTTATAAATAAGACTGCTTGGCAAAAGATTCTGAAAATATAAAACCTGTAAGCGAAATAGAAATGTCTTGGGGTTATCAGCTGTCCACTGCTTAATTTTGTGGCGAGCTTGCCTCTTTATGTCTTGGAATATCCTCAGACCATTCACAAACAGCCTAAATATCCCTCGACTGTGCAGCCCCACTTAAGCCAGTGTTTGTTGACAGCTACCCCCAGAGCAGAAGTTGAGAAGAGAAATAGAGCTCAAACCTCTTATGATGTTAAGTCATTTATTCCCTCTGTCCTGGGGGGGGACAGAGCACTGACCTGGGCAGAGTCAGCGAGGTGAGAGGGAGGGGCTTTGTGTGCTGCTGGTTTTATCACAGACAGGGGGAAAGGGGATCCCAGGGGTGGGGATGGGACAAACACCCAACCAGATCAGAGCCCGGGGGGCTGGAACCTAAGGCAGCCCTGACTCAGTGACATGGCAGGGACCTGGCTGGGGGGGATCCACCACAACAGAAATGAAGGCTGGCTCTGACATATAAGATACCGAGCTGTCAGTTAATGTACAACCAAAAACCAATGGGCTGGCCAGCTGAAGGAGAATCCCTCTGCATTGAACAATGTCTTTAGCAAAGAAGAGGATGCTTCAGCAAGCAGAGAAGTCCAAGGGCCAGAGAAACCCTGCCAGCGTGGCAGGGAAGAAAAAAGTAGTTTTAGAAAGTAGTTTTTAGGAGTTAAAACGTAACACAGTATGGTAATGTAGTAGTTGTGATAGGTTGTATGTAAATTCTATCAGGATTTCTGTCTTCTATTGATTGGATGTTGTACCATTACCATATTCAGTATAGGAAGAGATAGAATATCATGGAACCAGACTTTTAGGTCACTTACACTTACTCTCTTACACACTCACACCCTTACACACTTACTCTCTCTCTCACTCTTACACTTTTACTCTCCCTTACTCTCACAGTCTCTCTCTCGCTCTCTCTGGGCCATGCTCTGAGCTGTGGCAGCTTAAGCAGAGCTCCTGCACCCACGACCCTTGCAAATAAACTGCACGTTTCAGGAGCTGCCTTGAACTGTAGAAATCACCTGAGCCCACTGAGTCCCACAGAACCTTTTTATTTTCTACACCCGGAGAGTTTTCACTCGAGGTTTTAGAGGCATACTCTGAGGAAATCCATTTCTCTTGCCTGGAGGCACTAAGGGAATTAAGACTGCCACAAGATGATGGATCAGCAAAATTTTCCCTAGGAGATCAGATTAATAGGGATTATAGAAAAGTTGCAGTGTATTTATCAAAAGAAAAAAGGGAATTAAATTCCTCCTCCCACCATCAGAACTGATTGTAAATTAGGTAAATCTATTTTCCTTTAAAAGAATAATAACCATAGATCAGACTCCCAGAATCTATATCCCCGAGGGCTCTGAAAATGTATTGAATTAATCTTGGCTACAGGAGCAGCCCAGATCTTCTGTGTTAATTATTGTGCATCTAATTTGCCTTTTATAGCTGGTCTGATAAGGCACAGGAGCTCGTCAGATAAAATGAGCTGTGAGGTGAAGCAGGGACTTGGGGTGATTCAGCTGTAGATCCTGTGGAGTTAAAACTCCAGAGGCACAGACAGGAGCCTGAGGAGTGTCAAGAAGGGCTTAAGAAATCCTAAACCCCCTTTCCACTGAAAGTCAGTGTTTGCTGCTGCCTGGCAGGGAGGGAAGGAGAGCTGCACAAAGCTGTTGTCATTTCCTCCTCTTCACTGCTGTTGTGGATTTTCCTGAATGAATTAGAGGCTGCCAGCAGACACTGTCACAGCGGAATGGCAGAACAAAAACACTTCTGAACCTGGACTTGTAATTTGCCTGCAAAAACAAAGATGCTTTTAAAAGAGAGTTGTGACATTTCCTTTGCTTTCAAAGAGACTGCCAAGACTTCCAGGCTTTTGTTTCATCTTTTCCTTTCCTAGTGTTAAATTATTCCTCATTTTCATACTGTAAATTTACATTACGATGGTAAATGAAATGAATTAAAATATCTGAGCTTAAAAACTTGTGGAGGCCTGGCAGCAGCAGTGGCTGTGGCTGAGGAAGAGGAATTGCAGCCTGGGTTCCCTCTCCTCCTGCCCTTTGGGCTGCTGCTTCCCAGCCCTGCTCCAGCCTCTCTTCCCTTTCAGCTGCCTGTGGCTGGCTCTGTGCACATCCCTTCTCC
Source organism: Lanius collurio (assembly GCA_020086605.1). NCBI lineage: Eukaryota > Metazoa > Chordata > Aves > Passeriformes > Laniidae > Lanius > Lanius collurio. The sequence continues at coordinate 408,571 of JACBWW010000063.1, read as the reverse complement.
ACAGAGAGCTGGGATCTGGAGCTGTGCTGCCTCCATCCTGGAATCCAGCACGCCAGAGCTGATCTTCTTTCACAGGGTTCTGTTAAAATCACTCTCTCGTCAAAAAACCTGCAGTTTCCTCCTAATTCCAGTCCAATTTTTCTAGAGTGAGGGATGTTTATTCAATTTTATCTTTTCTGTGCAGCACTTTTATAACAAAGAGTTGTATTTCTCTAAAAGCAGAGACATTTTATACAGAAGATCTGCACCAAGCTCTGCAATGTTTAAAGCTGATTGCTCAGTGATGGTTCCTGCAAAAATGACAGAGGGCTGAAGGTGCAAAGCACCAACGTAAGCCTCACTTGATTCCACTGCCCATGAATGTTTTAACCTCATTTATCCTCTCAGTACTTACAGAACCATTTCACATTTGTGCACTTAAAAGATTAAATAAAATAAATGGAGATGATTATGACTGCCCTGCAAAGCTAATGTGCAAAGGCACGGTGTTTCGTGGCTGCTGCAATTGTATTTGTGCTCTTTCTGTACTCTGCAAGCTTTCCAAAAAGGGGATGATGAATCATGCCATCTCCAGCTCTCTACTACTAACGAGAAAGCTCTTAGCAAGATGCTCTTTATGGTCCCCTCTGAAGTGATACCCAGTGATGCTCCCCTCCTCCCGTGTCACAGGGACATGCCAGCAGGTGACACATGCCAGCACTGGTGCACAGCCTGCAGCTGGCTCCAGGCCTCTCCACATCCTGGGGGTGATGAGTAGGGAATTTGGCTCTTACCCCATTGCTCACTTCAGCTGTGGGTGGAAATCACAGAATTGTTTCAGTTGGGAAAATCTGTAACATCACTGGATCCAAGCATTCCCCAGCACTGCCAAGCCCACCACCAACCCCTGTCCCCAGGGGCCACATCCACAGCTCTTTTACATCCCTCCAGGCCTGGGGACTCCATGACTTTCACATGAATATTACAAAGCTCTGGTCTCTTTTTGGAAAACAATCCAGTTGAGATTTAAACCTGTAAAGTTTAAACTCGCCTCAAGATGATGATGATGGCTCACTCTGTATTTTCCTGGTTCCTCAGTGTAGGGTCTGACAAGCCCCTGTCTTGGCAGGAAGCCCTTGTTTAGATAAAGGGAACTGCAACATCTCCAGATGT